>OW203771.1:19290068-19627491 GCA_934045905.1 Leuctra nigra
ATGAGATACAGAAGGGGTCCTAATATTGAACCTTGCGGAACACCCGAATTTACAGGCTTTAAAACACTAAAGACATCTTTCAATTTAACAGTAATTAATCGTTCATGCAAATAATCTATAAACCAAGTTAACATAGGACCTCTAACGCCAATTTTTTCAAGTAAAATAATGAGCTTGTCATGGTTAATAGTATCAAACGCCTTTGAGTAGTCAATAAACAGAGCCAAAACAAACAAACATTAAAATCGAAACAATGATTATCTTTGATAAATGAACTTAATAGATTGGTATTAATTTCAATCATGTGGCAAAAATTAAATACTTACCGGCGAAAATCAAATTCTCTTCTTAAGACACTAAATTAATATTGTTTTATGTCAAATAATGCATCCCCAAATGCTCATAAAAAGCAACCATCCAATGAAAACAGACCAGGGGGTGATTTTGTGTATAAGCACGATGTTCAACCCCCCCAAAATCACATTCTACTTCGAGTCTTCAAGCAGAACACATCGAGATGGCACGTACCAAGCAAACAGCAAGGAAGTCGACTGGAGGAAAAGCTCCTCGTAAGCAGCTGGCTACCAAAGCTGCCCGCAAGAGCGCGCCAGCCACCGGTGGAGTGAAGAAGCCGCATCGTTATCGTCCCGGCACCGTCGCTCTCCGTGAGATCCGTCGTTATCAGAAGAGCACGGAGCTGCTGATCCGCAAGCTGCCTTTCCAGCGGCTGGTTCGTGAGATCGCCCAGGACTTCAAGACCGACCTGCGTTTCCAGAGCTCCGCCGTGATGGCCCTGCAGGAGGCTAGCGAGGCTTACCTGGTGGGTCTCTTTGAAGACACCAACTTGTGCGCCATCCACGCCAAGCGAGTCACCATCATGCCCAAGGACATCCAGCTCGCTCGCCGCATCCGAGGAGAACGTGCCTAAATCCTGTGCCTACGTCGACCCTTCACAACAACGGCCCTTTTCAGGGCCACACAAAACTTTATAAAGAACATAGTTATGTTTGCGCTTACCCAGATGTGATAATGATGGACTTTTTTCGTGAATCTCTCACTTAGGGACACACCCACAACACACACATGCATGATGGTTGTGTTCCATGGTCCTTACTCCTCCTTACGTTTCGTTAAAGTAGCAAAGTATTAAACAGAGGTTGGTTGATGGGAATTTTTGCTAAGGATAATTCTTTAACACTCTGCACTAGTACCCTTCGTGACCAAGTTCTTTGCATTCCCTCAGTCGTGGGAATGAGTCCCCGTGTTCCATTTCCATTTTTGAGTCCCCTAATAATAGGCCATGATCGTTTCTCTCCAACCTCTCGTCCTTTCCTATCATTCAAATCATCTTCCATTAGCAATCTTCGTTTCATCAACGGGTTCCTAGTCTCGTTGCAGATGAGAGCATGGTCACTGACGTCTGATTTAAAGAGTGTTCTAGGGAAGTCACTTCCTATCATTATTACAGCATAATGCTGTAATTACAATTATGATTAATTATTGATGATTGTAATTATATAATGATTACGGCACAGCTTTTTGTCAGAAGAATGATCCTGTAAAGAGAGCTAAATGGGAACAACACCTACTTTGCATCCGAAGAAACGGGTTAATTATTATTCTATTTTATATTGTATGGGTAATAAATGTAGAATGGTTATTTTGTTATAACGTTGGTTTGCTACCAAACAATTTTTAAATTGTATAATTGATGACACAATGATTAAATACGTACCAGTTTTTAATCTATTGATATTGTTTGTTGAAGCACGTAATCATTTTACGACTCAGATGTCTTTTGACCGCTATTTCACGTGTAAGTTAGTTGAACATTGAATTAATATTTTTGTTTGGTGAAGAGTAGGTAAGGATGGAAGGAGGCGGTTGTGGCTTATTAGTAGGGTACCTTCCCAACATTTGCCTGTCGACTGAGGGAATACCACGAAAAAAATCCCAGTCAGGAAGGACGGCCGCGGGAATCGAACCCGGGCCTCCGGAATACAAGTTCAGAGCGTTACCACTCAGCCCTGCCTGTTCTGATCAAAATCATATTTGTACCCAACAAATTGTTTTGTCGGAACATTTTACGACATCATATCCAAAGAAATATCATTCAATCGGCGATACCGTGAATCCGTATGAAACTTGAATCGAACGATATCGAAAATGGGTCCTCCGGAGATACGGATTAGAAAATGCAGTGCTAGTTTTAGGCGAAGTTTTTTACTTTATTGCACATGAAGTGATAAGTGAAGGATACGTAAGGAAGTGAAGTTTCCATGTTTTCTAAGCACAAATTACTACCATTGTTCTTCACGTATCTATGTTTTTTCAGTCAGATGTCAACATCAAGGATGTTTGGGACCACCTCCTTTGGTCGTAGTGAATGGACAACTCATACCCAACATCGAGCTAAGTCTTCCCCAAATATTTGGATTTTGAAACATGTCTCGAATCTCTGTTTTGTGTGTTGTTTTTTAATTACAGTTCAAAAGAAGTAACGAATCAGGCCACATTTTTCACAAAAGATTGATTATTATCCTGATTGATGACCTATTGATTTCTAGAAATAATTTAGTTTTAAATATCCGAACTTCAGATGTAGAATGCTGGTAGTCCATTTCGATTATACTGGAGGTTAGCTCATAAACCAGAACATTTCGGTTTAGTGGTGACAAACTGTAAAATATGTTAACATCAGTCAAATGGCAATGAAAGTGATTGATGGCAACTTCCAAAAAGTGTGCAGCGCAAGATCGAGTATCTGTACCTATCTCTGAGGTACAGTCTTTATTCCTTCCTCTGCCGTTGTTCCAGAACTTCGACTTCGATCCAGAAGTCGCATTATGAAGTGCGTAGCATGAATTCCGTTTCGTGGAGACCGTCGAGGAGTTCCTCCCCAAGGAGAGCGACTCTGATCCCGAGACAGCCGAGATTCCCGTCGACAGCACCAGTTACACCCCCGAGGCTTTGGCGGGAGTGTCCGTCGTGCGACGATGGAAGTTTACCTTTGATGACAGAGCCAGACTTCAGAGGTAGAATGCCGGAAGTCAAGCGTTAGTAATGCAATGCGAAACCCTGCGCATGTTAAGGGTATTATGATGAACCATAACATGCATGATGTCATCGAACCCTCCCCTAGACAATGATATTTTGTTCTTTCAGATGTTTTGGTGGCCCTGAAAAGGGCCGTTGTTTTTTAAAGAGAGAATGGCTGGGTCGATTTACTTGGAGCTGGTGTACTTGGTGACAGCCTTGGTGCCTTCACTCACGGCGTGCTTGGCGAGTTCACCGGGCAGAAGCAGACGGACAGCGGTCTGAATCTCGCGACTCGTGATCGTGGAGCGCTTGTTGTAGTGCGCAAGACGAGAAGCCTCGGCGGCGATGCGCTCGAAGATGTCGTTGACGAAGCTGTTCATGATGCTCATCGCCTTGGACGAGACGCCGGTGTCGGGGTGGACCTGCTTCAACACCTTGTAGATGTAGATGGCGTAGCTCTCCTTGCGCTTGCGCTTCCTCTTCTTGTCTCCCTTGCTGATGTTCTTCTGAGCCTTGCCGGCTTTCTTCGCTGCTTTCCCGCTAGTCTTCGGTGGCATGATGAGTTCTTCGGTGCAAATCTGCTCGAATGATGACTTTGGCAGTAAAGCCGTTTTATTATATTACGTAATAATAAAGCAAGGCGATCCAATAAGGATGCTGCTAAATAACCGCCGATGCAATATTATGTAAGGAGGGGGAATGACAATGGCATTGATATGATAATGAGGGGAGATCCCAGGTACAGCAGCTGCCTGGAGTTCCCGCCAGACCTGTGACGTAAGGGCCAGGTAGACAGCAGCTGCCTCAAACCCCCTCCCCCCTGCCCCTTCCATAACAGCCCATGTGACGTAACACAACGTTCTGAACAACCTATTAAAGGGTCGAGGATTAATTTATACAAATATAATATAGAACTCAAATGAGAATTTTAATGATTATCTATGAAACAGATGATTGATATTAAAATTCCAATAAAAATATTAAACAACCACCTTCAATTCCTACCCACTTTCCACCTTTCCTCTTGCTTCATCGTCATCACATCAAACTAACTGCTGAAACTCTATCATCGAGCTGTTCGGACAACTGTTGGGAGAGAGATTGCATTTCACTACCTACTCTGTAACCTCTTCGCCTCTACAGCCTGAAGATGCTTGCTGAATGCTGACCAGCCCTGTACAGAGCATTGACCGACAAATGGCTCTGATAGTAAAAGTTGCCTCAAATAGACTATTTTTTATACAGATTGGTGATTTGCAAGACTGGTTTTATCACTGGCGTTTATAATCGTAATCATCATCATCATCGTTCTCCAGTCGTCTTCATAAAACATACAATTGGTTTAAATCTTGATAACTAATTTAAAAATTACATTATTTTTATAAAATAAAAAAGTACCACACCTGTCACCATTTGTAAAAAAACTTTTTGGGAAAAGCTACGAATCCGAGGTTACAGACAAGATGAAGTAAAGACTCTTTGCTCTTTCAAATGTTATTGTGGCCCTGAAAAGGGCCGTTGTGTATCGGATGGACAGGGACAGGTTTACGCTTTCTTCTCGGTCTTCTTGGGCAGGAGAACGGCCTGGATGTTAGGCAGAACACCTCCCTGGGCGATCGTTACGCCGGAGAGCAGTTTGTTGAGCTCCTCGTCGTTCCTGATGGCGAGCTGCAAGTGACGCGGGATGATGCGCGTCTTCTTGTTGTCGCGAGCAGCGTTGCCGGCCAACTCCAACACCTCGGCGGCCAAGTACTCCATGACGGCAGCCAGGTAGACGGGGGCTCCGGCGCCGACACGCTCGGCGTAGTTGCCCTTGCGCAGATGACGGTGGATACGACCGACGGGGAACTGAAGTCCGGCACGAGACGAGCGGGACTTTGCCTTTCCCTTCACCTTGCCTCCTTTACCGCGTCCAGACATGATGAGCTGAGTAGAGTTCTCGAAGAGACGAAACGACTAAGTCAGTCGATGATACAAATTTTACCGATTCATCGCCTTGTTGTTAACTTTTCTGAATCCAGGCGGACCAATGAAAATTAATGTTACCTCATCTTCACATCGCGTGCGCAGAACTCATGCGCAAGGGGAGCAGAGTACTGGTTGTCCATGTAGTCATGTGTCTTGTGGCTTGGCTTGTCTTAATGGAACGAATCAACACGAATCAAAGAACTAATCTAAGAAATCAACATTCAAAACAAACGCCGTACCGTACTAAATACCGACAGTGACGATTGTCACTGAAGTACACTAACCCATAAAGCAAAATCAAGAAAGCAAAAGAAGATGTTTGTGAGTAAAGTACCTATGTTTTCTTCCACATGTTATCTTATGGCAGACAAGTAAAATCGTGACACATTTAGATCTAATTTTTATGTAGTTCCAACTTTAAACAACAACATATTTTCTGGTTGATAAATGGATATCCTATTAGGAAAAAAATTGAAAACAATACCAACGTGTGCTATTTTAAAAGTTATTAACCAAAAACTAAATTTTTTCCCTATACCTCCTGTGTTGAAGTTTTGTTCATTCACGGAAGACAATAAAAGGTAATTCATTACGGTAATTTCAGAAAATAAATATATATATTTTTTTTCAAGAAGGAGGCTCGTTCTAATATCGACAGTTTTTGTTTCATTCTCGTCATCTTCACTAAACACATTATAAGTATGTGTGATTTGTATTGTTTTATAAACAGTGGCCTGCTAAACAATGGCCGATCTACTTATATGTAGGTATGTGGAACTTTTTGTAATTTGAGCGAGCGAAGCGAGCGTCTCCTTTTGGCTCATTTGGCACGGACCTCTATTTTTTGTTTGTTTGTTTGTTTGTTTGTTTGTTTGTTTGTTTGTTTGTTTGTTTGTTTGTTTGTTTGTTTGTATTTTTTTCTGTTGGGTGAGGCTGTACAGGTCAGAGTTTTTCTTCGATCGATCTGAAATTTTGCACACATGTAGAGACAACCTTTTCTGTTTGCAGACCTCATTTTTTTTTAAAATCCATTCATTGGTTAAAATTGAAATAAACATCTCCTGATAGGTTGAAAAATGAAAATAGTCTTCGATAAATCTGATCAAATTCATATTTTGGCTATACAGGCCAGAGTTTTTCTTTGATCGAGCTGAAATTTTGCACACATGTAAAACCAACCTTCTCTGTTTGCAGACCATAATTTTTTTGAAATCCATTAATTGGTTAAAATATAAATAAATATCTATGAAAACAATCTTCGATAATTCAGATCAAACTCATATTTTGCCTGATCTTTAAGACCAACATTGTCTCTTATTTTACAAAATTTTATCCCAATCAGTTAAGAACGTATGAACTTATTAACATTTTTAATATCTGTCAGTAATGAAGTATCAAATAGAATGTTTTTCAGTGCCAATTGAATTGCAACTAATTTGCTATATTTACCAGGATGTTTAGATGTTATCTCAAGTTTCAATGAAAAGCATAATATTATGTTGTGTTGATTGAGTGATCATATTTCAATTCAATATGGATGTATATGATTTCTGTGCTTGTGTACGCATTTCCGGTTCGAGAATTTGCACCTCCCTGTGCTCGCTCACCAACGCGTTACACTGAGCGTTTTCCTAGTGTGTAGGTCGTAAGTGCCGGTTCTGATGTGTGGCAAATTTTAATGTTAGGTTATATATACAATGTCAATGCAATGAAAGACTATTTGTTCTTTAGAAGTTTTGTGGCCCTGAAAAGGGCCTTTGTTTATTGCTGAAGTCGTCGTAGATAGTTTGTTTAGCCGCCGAAACCGTAGAGAGTGCGTCCCTGTCGCTTGAGAGCGTAGACGACGTCCATGGCGGTGACGGTCTTCCTCTTGGCGTGCTCGGTGTAGGTGACGGCGTCACGGATCACGTTCTCAAGGAACACCTTCAGCACGCCTCGGGTCTCCTCGTAGATGAGTCCGGAGATGCGCTTCACACCTCCACGGCGAGCCAAGCGTCTGATGGCCGGCTTGGTGATGCCTTGGATGTTGTCTCGCAACACTTTGCGATGACGCTTGGCGCCTCCCTTTCCCAATCCCTTGCCTCCTTTGCCTCGTCCGGTCATGATGCTGCTGGGTTCTTGCGAAGAGAAGTCTCGAAGAAGCTGCTGCGAATGAATTTTGAGACCCAGAGTGGCTCTATTTACGCTTTTTGAGTCCTTGTATCATTCAACCAATCAAGAGTGTTACTTTCGGCAACAGCGCGAATAATTCTTCAAGAGAATGAATGTGTGTAACATTTTATCATTAAAACATTGATTCTAAAAGAACACTCAGAAGCAGAAAAATTTAATTGATCTAAATCAAGGAATTTGCTTAATCAAATAAATTTGACATATTTAATCAATTCAATGATTTATAAATCTATTTCGTGTTATGAAATACAGCGCAATGATTGGTTTTAGATGTTCAACAACTTCCATTACTCACCTATGAAACAGGTAAGAAAGGGGATGATGGCGGGTGGGGGGGGGGGGGGATAACCAGTTTTACCCCTCGGAGTAGCGCCTGATAAATGAAGATTTCCCCCACCATAAAAGCCTTGAATTTTTGTGCTTGATTTTTAATAGTGTTTAACGGCGCACGGTTCTACAACTTGGCTATTAGCGGCAGAAGGATTATGTTTGGAGATGTGGATAAAAAATAGTTTAGGTTGGTTGGTAGAAAAAGGTTGGTAGGAAAAAGGCGGTCGTTATTTCTTCTCATATTTGAGAAGAAAACTTTCTCATATTTTCCTCTCGAATGAGAAAATCACAAAAATCCTCTTAATACGTAATCATATTTATAATTATAAACGATAGCGGCAATTACCGAGGTCTGACGACGCCCACTACAAACGGGACGTTACCTTACATCTGCAAGTAGGAGATTCAGTAGACAGTGCGCCATGCGGGGACAAACAGCAGGTGTTGTGGTACGAACATTGCGGCAATTACCGAGGTCTGACGACGTCCACTACAAACGGGACGCTACCTTACATCTGTGAGCAGGAGATTCAGTAGACAGTGCGCCACGCGGGGACAAATAGCAGGTGTTTTAGTACGAACATAGCGGCAATTACCGAGGTCTGACGACGTCCACTACAAACGGGACGCTACCTTACATCTGCGCAAAGAAATAACACTGTTTGAGAGGTTACTTAATTAAAACTATAAAAGTTAAAGGGCTGAAACTGTCACATGTTATAGAAGAAAAATGATAATTTGATTTGTGCATTTTTCAGAAATATTCGAGTAATGCGAAAATAGTTACATGTATTTGAATAAGGACGAAGAAAAATCGTTTCATCAGCGGTTAATTTGCGCGCGTTTGAGTTTAAACAAGAACTAGAAACTTGTTAAAACGAATCACATGTTTTGTACATATGTAAAAGATTGCGTTGAACATAATTTCACATAAAAATGACTCCATTTAGTAAAGCATGTCTGTGTCTTATTGAGACTTGGATTTTTTTTGGAGGGAAAAGTTTTTGTAACTGAATTTCCAATGTTGAATTGAAAATTTTAACTCCGCTTATTGTCGTTATACGAAAGTTACATGAATTCACACATATACCTATACACTTAAAAATCCAAGACAAATTCGCGTAGATGTATTAAACATAAATTTATGTATACCGAGTAATTTATAAATAAACATAAATTCACCTCATTTCTACAAAGAAACTCCAAAACAATTCAGCAAACACTTTTCAACTGTAAATTCAATCATTTGTAATTTTTTTTCAAAATGAAGGAGTACGTTTGAAACTTTTACATTTTACAATTTTGTATGTTTTCTAACGTGTACAAATTTCAGAATCCTATCTTATCGAAACCAAAATACTTTTTTTAGCGCCACCTGTATTCAAACATTATTCAAAGCAAATCAAAGACAACATCACTGCTCGTTTGTTTGATGCATTTTGCCTTCCTCTATTTTCAACCGACAAATGGGCACGATTTTATGAAAATTAGTCGATTCTAAAACTATTAAATTCTGTGATTTCCAAAGACTAGCTCAGAAAATGTTCCAAAGTTGGCGGCCATATTTGATGATGAAACTTAGGTCTGTACTGATGTCCCATGGGTTTAACAAGTTTAAACACTTATAGATATTTGTAAAACAATCTGCAAGGTTACATTGGATTGTTTAAAATCGTATCCACTGGTAGAATTTAATACGTTATATACCCATTAAATATTAAAAACATAATGAACCACTGTTCAAGTCTCTGTTATTATTATATTTTTGGGAAAGGGAACGGAATTTACAAAAGGAAGAAAATTAAGCAATACATAGAAATAAATACCCTTAACAGTTTTATTGACAGTTTGAAAATATAACACTCGAATTACTAAAGCAAATTATATTACAGATCAAACGTGTATATTTATTAAGTACCTGTAAAAGAGTAATATAAATTATAACATTCAATGAGATTCAAATTTCATTAAATTCAAACACTTTGCATATAAAACACGGCAATGGTGCAGTTTTAATTTCAACGCTTCATGTCGCGTTTATTTTTTATTTAAATGAGAGCAAACACACGGGCGTTTATATCACGCGACGGTTTTGTACAGCTGACATAGCATACCTTGACGGCTGCTAAAAACCACGCCCCGTGTGTTCGATGAAAAAATACGTCGCGTGCTTTAGACCTCCGTGCGCAATAAGAACAACGATGACACTAATCGCCGTTATGATGATCCTCATGATCATGATCTCTTGAATGATCCCTATTGCGTCCTCTATCTCCACTACCTCCACTACCTCCATTAGATCCTTGGCTTCCTCCACGACCTCCACCATTGCCTTGACCATTTACAAACCCTCCGCTTGCATATCCTCCACCATTTCCGCCACCTCCACCACTTCCACCACCTCCACCATTGCCTTGACCATTTACAAACCCTCCACTCGCATATCCTCCACCATTTCCACCACCTCCACCACCTCCACCATTGCCTTGACCATTTACAAACCCTCCGCTTGCATATCCTCCACCATTTCCGCCACCTCCACCACTGCCACCTCCATTGCCAAATACTGGAGCATCATTTCCCATTACGTGTACGCCGGATTCACCGCCACCATTCCCACTTCCATATCCACTTCCATTTCCACTTCCATTTCCACTTCCATTTCCACCACCAAATCCGCTACCTTCACTTCCATTTCCACTTATAAATTCTGCACCTCCAAACCCACCCCCACCCCCACCCCCACCACCGCCGCCGCCGCCGCCGCTTCCAAATCCAGTGCCTCCACCAAATCCATTTCCATTCCCACCTCCATTTCCAACTCCATTACCTCCACCTACAGCTCCTCCATTTCCACTTCCACCTCCACTTCCAACTCCATTACCTCCACCTACAGCTCCTCCATTTCCACTTCCACCTCCACTTCCAACTCCATTACCTCCACCTACAGCTCCTCCATTTCCATTCCCACCTCCACTTCCAACTCCATTACCTCCACCTACAGCTCCTCCATTTCCACTTCCACCTCCACTTCCAACTCCATTACCTCCACCTACAGCTCCTCCATTTCCATTCACACCTCCACTTCCAAATCCGACATTTCCAATGTTATTATTATCATTTCCACTCCTATACGGTCCATTTCCATGTCCTCTTCTTCCACCTCCAGAATTCCCCCAACCCCCACCACCTCCACTTCTGGATGTACCTCCTCCGTGTCCGTGCCCATTTCCATTTCCATTGCCATAACCATTTCCATTTCCATTTCCATTTCCATTTCCATTTCCATTTCCATAACCATTTCCATTTCCATTGCCATAACCATTTCCATTGCCATAACCATTTCCATTTCCATTTCCATAACCATTTCCATTTCCATTGCCATTGCCATAACCATTTCCATTTCCATTTCCATAACCATTTCCATTTCCATTGCCATTGCCATAACCATTTCCATATCCATTTCCATTTCCATTGCCATTACCATATCCATATCCATTTCCATTCACATTTGATCCTCCACCTCCTCCACCTCCTCCACCACCACCTCCACTCCCAACTCCTCCATTTCCGAAACTATTTCCATCTCCTGCTCCACTTCCACTCCCCCCACCCCCTCCACCGCCACCACGGCCATTAGCACATTTTCCACCAATTACTACATTTCCATTGATGTCAACATTTGAACTGGACCCATTATATTCTGTCTCACCATCACCCATGTAGTCCTCATGGGGATGATTATTATTATGTTGCTCACTATAGGTGTCATTCTTAATACCTTGCTGTTGAGCATTTGGCATTGTATTAGGAGTTGAAGTGTAGGACGGATCATCAACAATCGGGTCCTCAGTATCTGTTATTGTTGTGTTTTCATTTGGAGAAATTCCCGTCGCTGTTGGCAGACTTAATCCATCCTTGACGGAAAAGGAGACTGAAAAATATGTAGATCGATAATTTATAATCGTGAGTTATGTTATCAACAATCTAGGTATAAGATGACAGTTTATTTTCGTCCATTGCAAATAGTGCATTGATTGATAGATACTTTTGTTTCAAAGTGTATATTGGTTGGGGATATTACATAATTGAGCAGAACGTTTTGAGAGAGATTCAAAGAATTAGAGCAATATACTAAAACCCCACAAAATATAATTCTATGGCAATGCATTTCTTCTCAAAGGAATATTATGGAAAAATAAAGATTCATTAAATTAGGGTTTGTTCAACTACTGTTATAAATAAATTGTACACTTTTACCGTAATTTGTAATGTTTAAAATGTAAAAATTCCTTTTAGGATTCAAATATTTTTGAATTATTTTTGAATTAAGAATTATCGGGTTTGTGATACCGAAATAAAAATATCTCATAAAAAAGTCAAAGTAAATACGTCTCATCTTTATAGTCCCCGAAACGCGCGTGCGTACAGTGACACCTTGGCTCGCTCTTGCCACACAGAGGGACCGGCTTGAACCGACTCAAATTTTTGCACCCACACGAATGTCATAACAACGGTAACATTAATTGTTGAAATCCTCTCATAGTTTGAATGGTGAAAATGAACAGTTTAACCGATTTACTTCAAATCACTTATAGTCATTGAACCCTACATTTTATGACATTTTACAATTCTGCTAAATTTTCAAGTTAAATTAAATTTAAAAAATATCATATAATTAGTCGAAAATGAAAACATTCAAATCAATTAAAATTTTGCAGAGTGATCAAGATGCACCATCTCATATTTTCTTATTGCCATTTTAAGAGAATTAAATAGCATTTTGAATAGAAATTAGCGAAAAAAACAAAATGTAATTATCCCAGAAAGCAATGGTAAGTAGCAAAGAAAATCAGAAATAATGTAGGTAGTCGATCGTGTTCGGTTGGAGATGTTACACTTGCTCGCTCATCAACGCGTTTCACTGAGCATTTCCTATTAGAAGATGAGAATAATAAAAATCAACAAAATCAAAATGTAACCATGAAATAGCTTACCTAATACAAGAACCACCAGGCCGATCATCGTTGAGCAGTAGACTGTAGCTTCTGAAGTTGTGTCTCTGCTTTTATACGATTTCCCGTACTGTTATTTTGTCTTATCTTACCGGGTCCTTCGAACATATGTGTCACTGTTATAGCTAATTACTTAAAACACGAGGCATTGGGTAGTAGTAGCATGAGTCATGTAGGTAATAAGCTATAATCACACTTATTGTATGAGTCATGATTAGTATGAGTCATGTACCTATTGGTAATTAACTCATGAAAGCTTGCCATGGGAGGAAATGACTAATAAAATAAGAAATAATTAGTCATAAATCTTGGTTATAATAACGCTTCAGAAGTAGTGCATAATAACTAGGAAAACGCTTATTATAACGCGTTGATAAGCGAGCCTTCGTACTGCATGCGATGTAATGTGTGCGTCAAATATGTCCAACAGGAATTCCGTACCAAACGCACAGAAACATATCCCTTGATCCACTCAATCAACATAAAAGTATCTGTTTTCTATGAAACTTAAGAATAGCAATCCTTACACTTTTGTACATAAAGCAAATCAGATTCAATTTTGCAGTGGAGGACAATCATTTCAAAACTTCATGACAGGTTATTTAAACTGTCAATAAGTGCATGTTCTTGACTGATTGGGCTGAAAATTTGTATAATAAGAGGCAATGTTGGTTTTAACGACAATGCAAAATATGAGTTGGATCATATTTATCGAAGACCATTTAATAGGTCATACGGTGGTGTGACTACATGCCATTTTAAATTGAGCATACAACTGTCAGTAAAATGTATATTACTCTTTTATTACTCTTTTATTACTCTTTGTAATGAAGTTCATAACAGATTTTTACAGATTTGTCAAAAAAACACTTATATGCACTTATAAACACTTATAAACACTTATAAACACTATTGTACTTTTTGCCTTAAAAAAAGAGATCACCACGGACCTCGAAACGTCGGCACAAATAAAGTTGTTTCATACACAATAATAACCCATTTCATTTCAATAACTTATAACACTTATATACCAATCACCATGCAAAATTTGGTGGTGATTGCTCAAACGATTCCAATTTTATTGGCACACAGAGTTGCGTTTCTTTCATATTGCCAAGCTAAATCGAGTTTCTGATGAAATTAATCGATCGATTTTGCTAGAAATCATTAGCCTTCTGCACTGAATAGTGATTAATATTTGTGAAAAAAATTGTCCCGATCCGTTACTTTGTTTAAAATGTAATGCAAAAAACACAAATAAACACACACACACAAAAAAATAAAAAATTGAACCATAAGGTTCAAAACGAGACGCTCGTTCCGCTCGCTTAATAATATATAATATAAAATAGGCGAAATTAAGAAACATTCTACTTTCCATTAACTCCATTAAAATGGTTCAACTGTTACTAGTCCGTTGACAATACCTCTGAATAGTTACCTCCAACTGCCATCTTATCCATTTAATATAAAAAATTAAATTGTGAAAAACTAAAGTTATTCGTGGATAGAAATATTTAGGAATTAGGTTTGATGAAAAATTAAATTTGCTAGAACAAGTAAAAAGGGTTGCTAAGTAATCGATTTAAAATACTAACTATGTCATGAGTAATTTAAAGCATGTTGACAAATATGTAAAAAAAAAAAATCAAGCATTAAACACTCATAAGACTCATACTAGATTATGGGAGTGCAATTTGGGACCCATACAAAATAAATGAAATAACTCTTTTGGAGAAATCACAAAGAATGGCTATAAGGAGAGTGATAAATGAGAAGTGGGCAGTAAAGAGAAATAAACAGGGAGTGGTTGTGAAAGAGTGGGTGAGCCCGACAGAGTTGATGAAGGAATTAAAGTGGGAGAAGTTGGAGGTCAGGAGAAAGATAACGCGGTTATGTAACTTTTTCAGAATATGTGATGCGATCTGTGAAAAAGAACCTGTGGGTGAAGAATAGTGATTTCCAGCTTTTTGCTCTCTGGAAAGAGGAACACATTAGGAATAAATTATACAAAAAATTATAAATTCTGATAATAAATAAGGTTATATATTTTTAAATGTTATTATTCGAAAACTTACAAAGCAGGAAAAATAAGTTTAAAGTAAAGCAACCAGTTTTTAATGTGTTTTTTTAGAGTATTTTAGTAGGTATTTGTATTCACAGAGATTGAAGAAAACACCACTAGGTAGCAGATAAAGCCATATTCCGAAAATCGATAAAATAGCCATTTTAACACATAATTGAATTTTGCTGCAAACTAACTCTTTCACCCACAGGTCCCTCTTCACAGATTACATCACATATCACACACACACATATAAGCAAATTGGCGGGTGGAAATATTTTGGACAGTTTTTGAAATAAAAATAAAAGAACCGAACAGATAAGCATGAAATTCAAATTATAGAATGGCCCATAAAAACAGATATTGGAAAAAATGCATTTTTACTTAGAACAATTAGGGAATGGATAATTTGGAAGGTGTGTTTGACTCTGTAGTTATTGAGGAATGTAGTGTTAGGGAATTCAGGGATAAGTTAATTAGTTACATAGTAGTAGAGCAATGTAGTAATTTAATGTATAGAAGCAATGTTTAAATGTTTAAATTGTTGTAGTCTTAGTTTTGTTTATGATATTAATTAAATTCCTTGCCACCAGGGAAACCCATTTGTAAGATGAAAATAAAATGAAAATGAAATCTGTCCGAATAAAACTTAGACCCTATCGCGACTACCATTCTTACACAGACGTAGCATTAGCTGCCTAAAATATAGATATTTGAATACAGAGGGGTGATTTGCAAGACTGGTTTTCACGAACTTTTATCAGAACATAACGAGGCGGCTGTATAACCTCTGTAAAATATATTTGTTCAAAATGGAAATAAACTGAAACTGTAACTTGTAGGCTACTATTTATATAAACGATGCGCCAAGTATATTTTAGTTGACTTGGCCCATTTTTTGATATCACTACTTTTCAGTGCTGAACTTTTAGATTTCTTCTATTTTTTTTATAGTTGAAGAGACTTGGCTAGGAATTTTTACACCGAGTTTTTTTTATGGGGATTATCTGAAGAAAACCGTACAATTTCATGATTTTCACAGTCCTACAGCTCGCAAACGGCATGATGTATTGTTACCAAATTTGGTAATGTGGTGCCGGTGGGCTCGAAATTAAGATATTTCACAACAATGTGAGATTTCCCAATTTTGAGATCCAGTAGGCCAAAAATTTCACTTATTGCTTACAATAAAAGTGTTTGGTCTGCTCCTCATAGTATATAAATGCATTTATGGTATGTTGAGTAAGTGCGACTTGGCTGAGTGGAGCGACCGCTCCACTAGATAGATATGTTTACAATGACAAGTCCATGACATGCGAGACGAAAAAAATTACATGCATTTGAATTAAAACGTTGAAAAATCGTTTATACCAGCTAGCGTTTAAATAGCGCGCGTTTGAGTTTAAACAAGAAATAGAAACTTGCAACATCATAGCTCGTTTGGCGCATTTTGTCTTCCTCTATTATGGGACTGCAACTTTTACAACTCATGACAAATGGGCATAGGTTTATATAAATTAGTCGATTCTAAAACTGAATAGACTTGCTTAGAAAATATTCCAAATATTTGATGATGAAACATCCAGGTCAGTACTGATGTCACAAGGGCTGAACAAGTTTTAATACTAACA
Organism: Leuctra nigra; assembly: GCA_934045905.1. Lineage (NCBI taxonomy): Eukaryota > Metazoa > Arthropoda > Insecta > Plecoptera > Leuctridae > Leuctra > Leuctra nigra. The sequence goes on from OW203771.1 coordinate 19,306,289, forward strand.
GATCTTTGTAAAAAAAATAGTCTCCATGGTAACATCGTTTTTTTAAATGGAAACAACCTCTAGTTTTTTTTTAAAAATGTGAGATACCTATTATCAAATACCTAATTATCCACTGTTCAAGCCTTTGATATTATTATATTTATGGGAAAGGGAACGGAATTTACTAAAGGAATAAAATAAAACAATACCTACATAGAAATATCATTCACAGTTTTATTGACAAGCAAATTATGTACAGATCAAACGTGAATATTTAATTTTCTGTAAAAGAGTTAAATAAACAATAACATTCATTTAAAGAGATTCAAAATTCCTTAAATTCAAACACTTTAGATATAAAAGACGTCAATGGTGCAGTTTAATAAGCAACGCACAATGTCGCGTTTATTTTCCGTGTGCAATAAGAACAAGTGTGTTCGATGACACTAATCAATCGTCGTGACGATGATGCTCATGATCCTCTTGAATGATCCATATTGCGCCGTCTATCTCCACTACCTCCACTACCTCCATTAGATCCTTGGCTTCCTCCACGACCTCCACTACCTCCACTACCTCCATTAGATCCTTGGCTTCCTCCACGACCTCCACTACCTCCACTACCTCCACTACCTCCATTAGATCCTTGGCTTCCTCCACGACCTCCACTACCTCCATTAGATCCTTGGCTTCCTCCACGACCTCCACTACCTCCACTACCTCCACTACCTCCATTAGATCCTTGGCTTCCTCCACGACCTCCACCATCACCTCCACCACCATTGCCTTGTCCATTTACAGACCCTCCACTTGCATGTCCTCCGCCACCTCCACCACCTCCACCACCACCATTGCCTTGTCCATTTACAGACCCTCCACTTGCATATCCTCCACCACCTCCACCACCTCCGCCACCTCCACTACCACCATTGGCTTGACCACTTATAAACCCTCCACTTGCATATACTCCGCCACCTCCACCACCTCCACCACCACAATTGCCTTGTCCATTTACAGACCCTCCACTTGCATGTCCTCCGCCACCTCCGCCACCTCCACCACCTCCACCACCACCATTGCCTTGTCCATTTACAGACCCTCCACTTGCATGTCCTCCACTTGCATGTCCTCCACCACCTCCACCTCCACCACCTCCACCACCACCATTGGCTTGTACATTTACAAACCCTCCACTTGCATTACCTCCACCCCTTCCACCCCCTCCACCATTGCCGTTTCCATTTCCATACCCATTTCTATTTCCTTTTCCATTTCCATTTCCATTTCCATTTCCATTTCCATAACCATTTCCATTTCCCTTGCCATAACCATTTCCATTTCCATTTCCATATCCATTTCCATTTCCATATCCATTTCCATTCACATTTGATCCTCCACCTCCTCCACCTCCTCCACTACCACCTCCACTCCCAACTCCTCCATTTCCGAAACTATTTCCATCTCCTGCTCCACTTCCACTCCCCCCACCCCCTCCACCGCCACCACGGCCATTAGCACATTTTCCACCAATTACTACATTTCCATTGATGTCAACATTTGAACTGGACCCATTATATTCTGTCTCACCATCACCCATGTAGTCCTCATGGGGATGATTATTATTATGTTGCTCACTATAGGTGTCATTCTTAATACCTTGCTGTTGAGCATTTGGCATTGTATTAGGAGTTGAAGTGTAGGACGGATCATCAACAATCGGGTCCTCAGTATCTGTTATTGTTGTGTTTTCATTTGGAGAAATTCCCGTCGCTGTTGGCAGACTAAATCCATCCTTGACGGAAAAGGAGACTGAAAAATATAGAAGATCGTTAATTTATAATCGTGAGTTATGATATCAACAATCTAAGTATAAGATGACAGTTTATTTTCGTCCATTGCAAATAGTGCATTGATTGGTAGATACTTTTCTTTCAAAGTGTGTATTGGTTGATCATAATTGAGCAGAATGTTTTGAGAGAGATTCAAAGAATTAGAGCAATATACTAGAACCCCACAAAATATAATTCTGTGGCAATGCATTTCTTCTCAAAGGAATATTATGGAAAAATAAAGATTCATTAAATAAGGGTTTGTTCAACTACCATTATAAATAAATTGTACACTTTTACCGTAATTTGTAATGTTTAAAATGTAAAAATTCCTTTTAGGAGGATTCAAATATTTTTGAAATATTTTTGAATTAAGAATTATCGGATTTGTGATACCGAAATAAAAAATATCTCATTAAAAAGTCAAGGTAAATACGTCTGGCTCGCTCTTGCCACTTGAACTGCATGATAAACCTTTTAACAAATCGATCTCAAATTTTGCACACACACGAATGTCATACCAACGGTTACATTCATTATAATTTTCAAATTCTCTGATAGTTTAAATGATGAAAATTAACCGTTTAGCCGATTTACCTACTTGAAATTACTAATGGTCATTGAGCCAATTTTTTATGACATTTTACAATTCAGCTAAAGTCTGAAATTAAATTATATTTAAAAAATATAAAAAATATCTTTTGATTAGTCGAAAATGAAAGTCGATCAATTACTATTTTGCAGAGTGATAAAGACCACCACACCATCTCCTATTTTCTTATTGCCATTTTAAGAGTATTAAATAGCTCTTTGAAAATCAATTATCGAAAATTACCAAATGTAATTATCCTAGAAAGCAATGGAAAGTTGCAAATAAAATCAGAAATAATGAAGGTAGTCGATCGTGTTCGGTTGGAGATGTTACACTTGCTCGCTTATTAAAAGGTTTCACTGAGCATTTCCTATTAGAAGATGAGAATAATAAAAATCACCAAAATCAAAATATTACCATGAAATAGCTTACCTAATACAAGAACCACCAGGCCGATCATCGTTGAGCAGTAGACTGTAACTTCTGAAGTTGTGTCTCTACTTTTATACGATTTCCCGTACTGTTATTTTGTCTTATCTTACTGGGTTCTACAAAAATATGTGTCACTGTTATAGCTAATTACTTAAAACACGAGCCATTGGGTATTAGTAGTATGAGTCATGTAGGTAATAAGCTATAATCACACTTGTATGAGTCATGATTAGTATGAGTCATGTACCTATTGCTTATTAACTCATGAAAGCTTGCCATGGGAGGAAATGACTAATAACATAAGTAATAATTAGTCATAAATCTTGGTTATAATAACGCTTCAGAAGTAGTGCATAATAACTAGGAAAACGCTTATTATAACGCGTTGATAAGCGAGCCTTCGTACTGCATGCGATGTAATGTGTGCGTCAAATATGTCCAACAGAAATTCCGTACCAAACACACAGAAACATATCCTTTGATCCACTCAATCAACATAAAAGTATCTGTTTTCTATGAAACTTAAGAATAGCAATCTATACACTTTGGTACATGAAGCAAATCAGATTCAATTTTGCAGTGGAGAACAATCAATTCAATTCTTCATGACAGTTATAAAAACTGTCAATAAGTGCATGTTCTTGACTGATTGGGCTGAAAATTTGTAAAATAAGAGACAATGTTGGTCTTAACGACAATGCAAAATATGAGTTGGATCATATTTATCGAAGACCATTTAATAGGTCAAACGGTGGTGTGACTACATGCCATTTTAAATTGAGCATACAACTGTCAGTAAAATGTATACTAGGAAAACGCTCAGTGTAACGCGTTGATGAGCGAGCACGGGTACGTGCAAATTCTCGAACCGGAAATGCGTACACACTGCAAAGAAAACATATACATCCATATTTAATTGAAATATGATCACTCCATCAACATAAAAGTATGCTTTTCATTGAAACTTGAAAATAGCATCTAAGCACCCTGGTACATAATATCAATTCAGATTCAATTCAAGTGGCGCTGGAAAACATTCATTTCGATACTTCATATCTGACAGCTATTAAAAATGTCAATCAGTTCATACGTTCTTAACTTTTTGGAATGAAAATTTGTAAAATAAGAGGCAATGTTGGTCCTGACGACCATGCAAAATATGAGTTTAATCAGATATAGACCATAAAAAGGGTGGTGTGGCTACAAGCCATTATAAATTAAGCTTTACAAATGTCATTAAAATGTATATTAGGTACTCTTAAAGTTCATGATAGATTTTACAGATTTGTCAAAAAATAGGTACTTAAAATGCTGGTACCAATGACAATGCAAATTTTGGTGATGATCGGTCAAACGATTGCAATTATAATGACACACAGAGTTTCTTTCATCCCCATTGCCAAGCACGCATCAAGTACACATCAAGTTTCCGATGTAACTAATAGATCAATCATGCTGAAAATCATTTTGACTATAACGAGAATAGTAATATAAGTTTTGTGAAAAAATTGGCCTGATCCATTACTTCGTTTGGCAGGAGACGCCAAATGCACAAATAAACACACACAAAAAAAACAGAGATTCGAGCCATAAGTTTCAAGTGGAGACGCTCGCTACGCTCGCTCAATTACTCTTGAAGTTCATTACAGATTTTTACAGATTTTTCAAAAAAACACTTATATGCACTTATAACACTTATATACCAATCACCATGCAAAATTTGGTGGTGATTGGTCAAACGATTCCAATTTTATTGGCACACAGGGTTGCGTTTCTTTCATATTGCCAAGCTTAATCAAGTTTCTGATGAAATTAATCGATCGATTTTGCTGGAAATCATTAGCCTTCTGCACTGAACAGTGATGAATCTTTTGTGAAAAAAATTGGCCCGATCCGTTACTTTGTTTAAAATGTAATGCAAAAAACACAAATAAACACACACACACAAAAAAATAAAAAAATTGAACCATAATTTTTAAAAAGAGACGCTCGTTCCGCTCGCTTAATAATATATAATATAAAATAGGCGAAATTAAGAAACATTCTACTTTCCATTAACTCCATTAAAATGGTTCGACTGTTACTAGTCCATTGACAATACCTCTGAATAGTTACCTCCAACTGCCATCTTATCCATTTAATATATTGAAAAATTAAAGTTATTCATGGATAGAAATATTTAGGAATTAGGTTTGATGAAAAATTAAATTTGCAAGAACAAGTAAAAAGGGTTACTAAGTAATCGATTTAAAATACTAACTATGTCATGAGTAATTTAAAGCATGTTGACAAATACGTAAAAAAAATCAAGCATTTAAACACTCATAAGACTCATACTAGATTATGGGAGTGCAATTTGGGACCCATACAAAATAAATGAAATAACTCTTTTGGAGAAAGCACAAAGAATGGCTATAAGGAGAGTGATGAATGAAACCAGGAAGTGGGCAGTAAAGAGAAATAAACAGGGAGTTGTTTTGAAAGAGGGGGTGAGCCCGACAGAGTTGATGAAGGAATTAAAGTGGGAGAAGTTGGAGGTCAGGAGAAAGATAACGCGGTTATGTAACTTTTTCAGAATATGTGATGCGATCTGTGAAAAGGGACCTGTGGGTGAAGGATAGTGATTTCCAGCTTTTTGCTCTTTAAAAAGAGGAACACATTAGGAATAAATTATTAAAAAAATTATAAATTCTGATAATAAATAAAGTTATATATTTTTAAATTTTATTATTCGAAAACTTACAAAGCAGGAAAAATAAGTTTAAAGTAAAGCGACCAGTTTTTAATGTTTTTTTTTTTAGAGTATTATAGTAGGTATTTGTATTCACAGAGATTGAAGAAAACACCACTAGGTAGCAGATAAAGCCATATTCCGAAAATCGATAAAATAGCCATTTTAACACATAATTGAATTTTGCTGCAAACTAACTCTTTCACCCACAGGTCCCTTTTCACAGATTACATCACATATCATCACACACATATAAGCAAATTGGCGGGTGGAAATATTTTGGACAGTTTTTGAAATTAAAATAAAAGAACCGAACAGATAAGCATGAAAATCAAATTATAGAATGGCCCATAGAAACAGATATTGGAAAAAATGCATTTTTACTTAGAACAATTAGAGAATGGATAATTTGGAAGGTGTGTTTGACTCTGTAGTTATTGAGGAATGTAGTGTTAGGGAATTCAGGGATAAGTTAATTAGTTACATAGAAGTAGAGCAATGTAGTAATTGACAAATATATGGCTAACTTATTGATGGAAGATGGAGCCCCAAGAACGAATTGGAAGAGGTTTTACAGCTACATCAATAGCAAAAAATGCAGCTCAAGATCGATACCAGCAATAAAACTGAACAATAAGATACTAACAACAAATCTAGACAAAGCCAACGCTCTCAACGACTTTTATGGAAATGTTTTCTCAACGAAGAACCATAGAGCTCCTTCCATTGTTGGAGATAATTCGAATCCCCTGGTGATTAGTACTCATGGAATATGGGATGTTATTAAAAATCTAAAACCTGGAACTACTGCTGGTCCAGACGGTATCACAGGAGATCTACTAAAAACTGCAGGATCGGCAGGACTAGACTATCTACATATAATTTTTTCACAATCGATAGAAGAAAGCACCCTACCCACCGATTGGACAATGGCAATTGTCTCGCCAATACACAAGGGTGGTAGTAAGAGCTCCGTTTCCAACTATAGGCCTATAAGTCTAACTTGTATTCCATGTAAAATACTTGAGAAGATAATTGAAAAACAAATCAGGCAAATCCTAGACGAAACTCAATTCTTCACAAGAAGTCAATTTGGCTTCCGACCTCACTACTCTTGCGAGGCTAGTCTCGTGGGTCTTACACAAGACCTAGTTCAAGAAGTGGACTTCAGAGCAAAGCAAGTTGATGCCATCCTAATAGATTTTGCCAAAGCATTTGATTTAGTGCCACATGACCTCCTTATGGAAAAGATATCCCAACTAAATCTTAACAAGGAAGTCATTAAGTGGATATGGAGCTTTCTAAATAACAGAAAGCAAGTAGTAAGGATTGAAGGAGAAATCTCCCTGCCAATTACAGTGACATCAGGAGTACCCCAGGGAAGTGTTCTCGGTCCACTCCTCTTCTTGATCTTTATGAACGATCTTCCACAGTGTATCTTGCACTCCAAATTGCGGCTGTTCGCAGACGACTGTATAATCTACAGGACTGTCAACAACACCAATGACTGCGGGCAGCTCCAGGAAGACCTCGAAGAACTAGCCAAGTGGGTGGACCTGAATCAGATGCGAATCAACATCGATAAGACCATCAAGATGTCATTCAGCACTAGGAAAACACGGATACAGTACCAGTACCAGCTTGGGAACCTACCAATTGATCCCACAAAGGATGCTAAGTACCTTGGAGTGTGGCTGTCTGATGACCTGAAGTGGAATAACCACATTGATGTAACTTCAAAGAAGGCATCCAAATCACTGCAGTTCGTCATGAGGAACCTCAAAGGTGCAGCAAAGAAGGCAAAGGAACTGGCATATCTCACCCTTGTTCGTCCACAGATGGAATATTGTGCCAGTGTGTGGAGTCCATATACCATGGTGAATAAACACCAGCTGGATATGGTACAGAGGAGGGCTGCACGGTATGTTGAGAGTTCATTCGGAAACTCTCCTGGCCCCACTGAACTCATAAAATCACTGAAGTGGGAGTCTCTGGAAGACCGGCGAGACGCATCCAGAGCTATCGCTATATACAGGGCTTACTGCCATGAAGAGGCTTGGGAGGAGCTAGGTGAGCTACTGCAGAGACCGAATTACACCGCGAGAGGAGACCACACCGAGAAAATTCGTCTGTTGCAGCCGCGAACAGACACTGGCAAGTTCTCTCTCGCAGCGCATGGGATCAGATTGTGGAACAACCTGCCTGCCAGCGTCGTGGAGCCACTTCCCCAGAACAATAAAGAATTGAGGAAGAGGATGAAGTCCATTATTCCGACATGAACTTATAAAACTACAACAACCGACGAATAAGTGCACTTAAGAACATTGACTATTATTAATAATTGAAACATGTATAGTAGCATTAGTCAAAGTTGTATCAATCAATAAATAATAATAATAATAATGTATAGGAGCAATGTTTAAATGTTTAAATTGTTGTAGTCTTAGTTTAGTTTATGATATTAATTAAATTCCTTGCCACTTGGGAAACCCATTTGTAAGATGAAAATAAAAAGAAAATGAAATCTGTCCGAATAAAAGTTAGACCCTATCGCGACTACCATTCTTACACAGACGTAGCATTAGCTGCCTAAAATATAGATATTTGAATACAGAGGGGTGATTTGCAAGACTGGTTTTCACGAACTTTTATCAGAACATAACGAGGCGGCTGTATTGTCACTATACATCGCGGTTTCGCAACCCGCGATTCATCCCTGCATGATTGGTTGCATAACCATCAGGGAGGACTGTATATCTCCCAGTGCACTTTGTTCATGCCTGGTCAGCGGTATTGATAGCCGCCGAACCAAGAGGTAAGAATCGGGGAGTCGGCCAGAAGATCCAGCCAAGACAACATCGTTTGGACTCCAGGGGCGCGGGACATACGCGGGACGTGCGGGACGGGCATGGGGCCGAGGACCACGTGTCTGGTCGGACATTGTGAGATAAGTGCCAGAACAGTTTCACCGTTGTAGCTTCACTACACTATTGTTAACCTTTCTAATTATCTTGTGCCTATTAATAAATTGCTTTCTATGTAAATGTATTTCTTCTCTAGCTACAACCCCCCAAATTGTATAATTGATCCCAACGAGAAAGGCAATCTCGTGACAGTATAACCTCTGTAAAATAAATTTGTTCAAAATAGAAATAAAGTAGTAGTAAACCGTTTATTAGCATCATGCTATTTTTGCTCAATACATTTCATATATTACATTTCATTTAGTAATACATTAATACATTAATACAGTACAATATGCAATATACTAATACACTGAAACTGTAACTTGTAGGCTATACTTTTTATATAAACGATGCGCCAAGTATATTTTGGTTGACTTGGCCACTTTTTTGATATCACTACTTTTCAGTGCTGAATTTTTAGATTTCTTCTATTTTTTTATAGTTGAATAGACTTGGCTAGTATTTTTTACACCGAGTTTTTTTTATGGGGATTATCTGAAGAAAACCGTACAATTTCATGATTTCACAGTCCTACAGCTCGCAAACGGCATAATGTATTGTTACCAAATTTGGTAATGTGGTGGGCTCGAAATTAAGATATTTCACAACAATGTGAGATTTCCTAATTTTGAGATCCAGTAGGCCAAAAATGTCACTTATTGCTTAGAGTAAAAGTGTTTGGTCTGCTCCTCAGTTTATAAATGCTATTATGGTATGTTGAGTGAGTGTGAGTGTACAGTACGACTTGGCTGAGTGGAGCGACCGCTCCACTAGATAGATATGTTTACAATGACAAGTCCATGACATGCGAGACGAAAAAAAGTACATGCATTTGAATTAAAACGTTGAAAAATCGTTTATACCAGCTAGCGTTTAAATAGCGCGCGTTTGAGTTTAAACAAGAAATAGAAACTTGCAACATCATAGCTCGTTTGGCGCATTTTGTCTTCCTCTATTATGGGACTGCAACTTTTACAACTCATGACAAATGGGCATAGGTTTATGAAAATTAGTCGATTCTAAAACTGAATAGACTTGCTTAGAAAATATTCCAAATATTTGATGATGAAACATTCAGGTCAGTACTGATGTCACAAGGGCTTAACAAGTTTTAATACTAACAGATATTTGTAAAAAAAATAGTCTCCAAGGTAACATCGTTTTTTTAAGTGGAAACAACCTCTAGTTTTTTTTTAAATATGTTAGATACCCATTATCAAATACCTAATTATCCACTGTTCAAGCCTTTGATATTATTATATTTATGGGAAAGGGAACGGAATTTACTAAAGGAATAAAATAAAACAATACCTACATAGAAATATCATTCACAGTTTTATTGACAAGCAAATTATGTACAGATCAAACGTGAATATTTAATTTTCTGTAAAAGAGTTAAATAAACAATAACATTCATTTAAAGAGATTCAAAATTCCTTAAATTCAAACACTTTAGATATAAAAGACGTCAATGGTGCAGTTTAATAAGCAACGCACAATGTCGCGTTTATTTTCCGTGTGCAATAAGAACAAGTGTGTTCGATGACACTAATCAATCGTCGTGACGATGATGCTCATGATCCTCTTGAATGATCCATATTGCGCCGTCTATCTCCACTACCTCCACTACCTCCATTAGTTCCTTGGCTTCCTCCACGACCTCCACTACCTCCACTACCTCCACTACCTCCATTAGATCCTTGGCTTCCTCCACGACCTCCACTACCTCCATTAGATCCTTGGCTTCCTCCACGACCTCCACTACCTCCACTACCTCCACTACCTCCATTAGATCCTTGGCTTCCTCCACGACCTCCACCATCACCTCCACCACCATTGCCTTGTCCATTTACAGACCCTCCACTTGCATGTACTCCGCCACCTCCACCACCTCCACCACCACCATTGCCTTGTCCATTTACAGACCCTCCACTTGCATGTCCTCCGCCACCTCCGCCACCTCCACCACCTCCACCACCACCATTGCCTTGTCCATTTACAGACCCTCCACTTGCATGTCCTCCACTTGCATGTCCTCCACCACCTCCGCCACCGCCACCTCCACCACCACCATTGCCTTGTCCATTTACAGACCCTCCACTTGCATATCCTCCGCCACCTCCACCACCTCCACCACCTCCACCACCTCCACCACCACCATTGGCTTGTACATTTACAAACCCTCCACTTGCATTACCTCCACCCCTTCCACCCCCTCCACCATTGCCGTTTCCATTTCCATACCCATTTCCATTTCCTTTTCCATTTCCATTTCCATTTCCATTTCCATTTCCATAACCATTTCCATTTCCCTTGCCATAACCATTTCCATTTCCATTTCCATATCCATTTCCATTTCCATATCCATTTCCATTCACATTTGATCCTCCACCTCCTCCACCACCACCTCCACTCCCAACTCCTCCATTTCCGAAACTATTTCCACCTCCTGCTCCACTTCCACTCCCCCCACCCCCTCCACCGCCACCACGGCCATTAGCACATTTTCCACCAATTACTACATTTCCATTGATGTCAACATTTGAACTGGACCCATTATATTCTGTCTCACCATCACCCATGTAGTCCTCATGGGGATGATCATTATTATGTTGCTCACTATAGGTGTCATTCTTAATACCTTGCTGTTGAGCATTTGGCATTGTATTAGGAGTTGAAGTGTAGGACGGATCATCAACAATCGGGTCCTCAGTATCTGTTATTGTTGTGTTTTCATTTGGAGAAATTCCCGTCGCTGTTGGCAGACTAAATCCATCCTTGACGGAAAAGGAAACTGAAAAATACGAAGATCGTTAATTTATAGTGAGTTATGTTATCAACAATCTAGGTATAAGATGACAGTTTATTTTCGTCCATTGCAAATAGTGCATTGATTGATAGATACTTTTGTTTCAAAGTGTATATTGGTTGGGGATATTACATAATTGAGCAGAACGTTTTGAGAGAGATTCAAAGAATTAGAGCAATATACTAAAACCCCACAAAATATAATTTGATGGCAATGCATTTCTTCTCAAAGGAATATTATGGAAAAATAAAGATTAATTAAATAAGGGTTTGTTGAACTACTGTTATAAATAAATTTTACACTTTTACCGTAATTTGTAATGTTTAAAATGTAAAAATTCCTTTTAGGATTCAAATATTTTTGAATTATTTTTGAATTAAGAATTATCGGGTTTGTGATACCGAAATAAAAATATCTCATAAAAAAGTCAAAGTAAATACGTCTCATCTTTATAGTCCCCGAAACGCGCGTGCGTACAGTGACACCTTGGCTCGCTCTTGCCACACAGAGGGACCGGCTAGAACCGACTCAAATTTTTGCACCCACACGAATGTCATATCAACGGTAACATTAATTGTTGAAATCCTCTCATAGTTTGAATGGTGAAAATGAACAGTTTAACCGATTTACTTCAAATCACTTATAGTCATTGGACCCTACATTTTATAACATTTTACAATTCTGCTAAATTTTCAAGTTAAATTAAATTTAAAAAATATCATATAATTAGTCGAAAATGAAAACATTTAAATCAATTAAAATTTTGCAGAGTGATCAAGATGAACCATCTCATATTTTCTGATTTCTATTTTAAGAGTATTAAATAGCATTTTGAATAGAAATTAGCGAAAAAAACAAAATGTAATTATCCCAGAAAGCAATGGAAAGTTGCAAAGAAAATCAGAAATAATGTAGGTCTATCGTGTTCGGTTGGAGATGTTATGCTCGCTCATCAACGCGTTTCACTGAGCATTTCCTATTAGAAGATGAGAATAATAAAAATCAACAAAATCAAAATGTAACCATGAAATAGCTTACCTAATACAAGAACCACCAGGCCGATCATCGTTGAGCAGTAGACTGTAACTTCTGAAGTTGTGTCTCTGCTTTTATACGATTTCCCGTACTGTTATTTTGTCTTATCTTACTGGGTCCTTCGAACATATGTGTCACTGTTATAGCTAATTACTCAAAACACGAGGCATTGGGTATTAGTAGTATGAGTCATGTAGGTAATAAGCTATAATCACACTTGTATGAGTCATGATTAGTATGAGTCATGTACCTATTGGTAATTAACTCATGAAAGCTTGCCATGGGAGAAAATGACTAATAACATAAGTAATAATTAGTCATAAATCTTGGTTATAATATAAAGCTTCGCAAGTATAGTGCAATAACATTAAATAGGCGAAATTTAGAAACATTTTACTTTCCATTAACTCCATTAAAATGATATGAAGGGATGTGTGTTGTGAATAATATCCGACGAACCGGGGCTGTAACCCGGGACCTCTCACTTGCCGGGCGAGAGCTCTACCAACTGAGCTACCCGATCGGACGGACGGACATTAGACACAACACACTGATGAGGGTTAGAGATCTCCGAGGAGAATGGAATGAAAGTAGAGAATGCTTCTACGAACTGTCATACCACCGGTGACGATGCTGTCACCATCACCATGTCTCTTTGCACTTGCGTGCGCAACCCTCTTTTACTCGACTGAACGAGTTGCTTTTTAGCTCGAATGATGAGAATGTAGGTTTCTTTTCCAAAGAACACACATCATTCGAACACACATTCTTTCCTACCCTTCATTCCATTCTCCTCGGAGATCTCTAACCCTCATCAGTGTGTTGTGTCTAATGTCCGTCCGTCCGATCGGGTAGCTCAGTTGGTAGAGCTCTCGCCCGGCAAGTGAGAGGTCCCGGGTTCGAGCCCCGGTTCGGTCGGATATTTTTCACAACACACATCCCTTCATATCATCCTGATTCCATGGAAGTTTTCCAAAGAAACCTACATTCTCTCCATTAAAATGGTTCATCTGTTACTAGTCCATGGACAATACCTCTGAGTATTGTCAATTTTCCATTGGATAAAAAACCTCTCCATCTGTCCTGATAAAACTAAGACCCTATCGCGACTACCAATCTTACACAGACGTAGCATAAGTTGCCTAAAATATAGATATTTGTATACAGAGGGGTGATTTGCAAGATTGGTTTTTACGTCATATAATAAACCAATTGTCAGTTAAATTTTATATTTTTATAAAATAATAGTAGTAAATAATAAATATTGAATATTCTCAAATATTAATCTTTAATGAGGTCACTCCTGATTTGTAAATTGGGAACCCAAGATTTTAATAAATAGGTTTAACGCAAATAAATAAATTTAAGTATCCGAGTACATTGGCGCTAGGCTTGTTCAGATCCGTTAATGAATGGAATTTTTAAACATTTTAGACCGAATTATCTTTAATAAAAGCACCCTTTTGAAATTACAGATTGACACCATCACGGTATCGTTTCATAAGTAAAACTTATTCGTAGCTGTTGGAAAATTAAAAAAAAAATCACATGAAAGAAGTTACAGACATTTTTCGAATTTCATCTAAATCATTTATTACGACGCCATTTTGATAACTAAATATTTATATTTTGACTTAGACAATGTGCAATAGATGCCAGGTCTAAATTTGGGCTTTGTACCATTCGTAATTCTCCAGTAATTAAATCCCCATAAAAACACTTCGTGTAAAAATAACAGCCAAGTCTCTTCAACTAAAAAAAAATTTGAAATCTAAAAATTCTGCACTGAAAAGTAGTGATATCAAAAAATGAGCCTAGTCAAAACTTTATTTGAAAATCAAAAAATACTTGGCGCATCGTGTATATAAATAGCTTTTTTTTAATACATCAAATATCCTATAATCCTATAATGCCCTAAAAAAACGATGCGCCAAGTATTTTTTAGTTTATTCTTACAACTTGTGACAATCGAATGAACAATTACTAATTCCTTTAAAAAAATCACCCTTTACAATTTGGTTATTGTCAGGAAGAAAAGCAAAGGTTTCATTCCAATCGGTCAACCTAGTTCCGAGATATGGCAACACTTCGGTTTTAAAAATGGCTGCTGAACTTTCTGCAGTGCCACATAGAATTTATAACTATAAATGATGTGTATAATTTTAAGCTTTCTGAATATGTATTCATTGTATAGAGAGGGGATAATAACAATTTTTTAATATGAATGACGTCATTTCCGGTCTCATAATAGAAAAATTCTAGTTTGACTGTTTTTATGTCTTAGATGGCCTTCCGAATCGTTTGCCACTAGTTTCGGACTGATCAGTCTACTAGTTTTCGAGATATGATGTCACTTCCGGTTTCAAAATGGCGGTTTCCGTTTGGTTTTATAATAAGTAAGTTGAGATATCAAAAGAACATGCGTTACATAAATATCAAAATAATCCGATCAACTTTTGTTGGCGAAATGCCAATGGACGTACAAATTGCATGACGTCATTTCCGGTTTCGTTTACATAATTTTTAGTCTTTTGCTAATGTTAATCCATAAAGTTGACCGTCTGAATCGTTTGGCGCTATTTTCGTTCCAATCAGCTCAGCCGTTGTCGAGATATGATGTCACTTACGGTTTCAAAATGGCGGCACGAAAAAATTCAAGGGGGGAAGGGCAAATCAGACGCCAAAAGTGCACACGTGGTAAACATTTGAGATCAATCGGTTCAGCCGTTTAGGCTGTGGCCTGTTTACCGGATTCTAGCTCCAGCCTAAGATTATTATTATTATTATTATTATTATTATTATTATTATTATTACTGAAAACCGCCCTAAAACACTGTTTTCACGGCCCTCTAGCTCGCAAAGGGCGTAACCTATTGTTGCCAAATTTGTTATATGTTGTAGGGTGGGCCATAGCTCGAAATTGAGATATTTCGCAACAATGTGAGATTTCCCAATTTTAAGATCCAGTAAGCCGAAAATGCCACTTTGATGCTTACAGTAAAAGTGGGTTCCTCCAGCCTTTTTAAATGCGAGTGTGCGCGCCGTACGACTTGGCTGGCGTGGAGCGACCGCTCCACTAGATAAATAGTTTTGGCGGCCATCTTGAATAACTTCGCCATATTTGATTTCTCAAAATGACACCAACATTTTTTTCAATGTCAGGTTGTGTACTACACGAATCAGCTAGCTGTAAAATTGCTTTCGACTCTTAAAAAACACGGATTTATATAAGGGACCAGACTTTAATACAAACTTTACTTTATTTCTAGCTTAATGTCGATACCTATTCCTTCTTGCTCACGAAAATTATTTACCGAAAAGTGCTGGTAATAATTGTTTTGAACTTGACAATAGTTTCATATTGATTAGGTTTTCAGTCAGTGCTGCGATTGCTGTAGGAAATAATTTGTTTTCAAAAAGCGTTTATTTTATTTTAAGTGATACTGGGAATAGTTTTGTTTTTCATATTTATTTATTTTCAGTACAACACAAAAAATACAATCTCTAAAACAAAATGCCACAAAGCAATTGTACACATGCAACCACAATGTATCAGAAAGAGACAAAAGTACATAGAAACAATAAACCAACGGTACAATTAAATTCAAGTGCATTTAAGTGATTCAGTGTTATTAGCTCTCCAAAGTATGCACTGCATTTTAGAAGTCACATTTTAAATAATTTTTAATATAATGGACATTTTTATTATAATGTTCATAGGTTTATTTATTAACACTAATACATTTTCATGTATTAAACAGATGGGGTATTATTTTTGTTGTGTGATGAATAGTTTACAAGGAACGAATTTACAAAGTTTGGTAGATTGTAGCTGTCTACGAAACACGATTTGACGTCACACGCCGAGTCGGGCCGTATAGTTTTGATCAATGAAAACGCCAGACGGTTTCAAAACGCTTTTTTCAGGACTTGGGCTCCAGAGCCAGTTCTATGCATCCCGTAACACTGGGAACACGGCGTGTGGCGTACAGCTTGTTTTTGCAGAGGAGTGAAATGTTGAAAACTAATAAATTAATTACCTATGGGAAATATATGAATTAAAAAATATAATAAAATTTCACATTGCTCTTTGAGGCTATTCTGTATACAAACAAAATATAATCTCAACATTCACCAATTCCCCATTGACCAGGAATAATTATCTGATGAAATTATTATGTTATGTATTGTAATGTAATTTTAATAAACAAGACATAGGTTTGAAATTTATAACAACACAAATTAATGTGATTTCCAATCATATGTATACAAAGTTGATCTGATGAATGTTGTTTATGCAAATATATTTTAATAACTTACATTTGAATTTTCTGGACACTAAGGCAGAGCATACATTTTATTTTCTTTAATTATTCGTTATCATGGGACCGTTCAAGCAGACTGTTGAAATTAATTTGTACCTAACTCTTCAATCGCACATTCCGCTATGCCGCTAGCATGAAAGTGTCGTCAGAAGTTATTATTTCGAAGAAGTATAATAATAATTAACATTAATATATTACAAAATATCCCTTGGGGCACTCCAGTACATATCACTGAAAAAAAACAATACCCACTTGATACTTAATATTTAAATAATGTTCACACACAATTACACACTAAACTGATTTTTCAAAAATCAAGTAGTTACTTCTCGCTGACGCTAACACTTTATAGAATGAAATACAATATGTATTATACACACAGCAACGTTTAACAAAAGTTATGTAAATTAAAACTCTTCTATCCATTTTCTTTCTACCCTTGGTCACCTTACTTTAATCTTCAACCTTGAAATCCTCCATATCCCCCCTGCATTCCAACATATCCACCCTGCATTCCAACAGCCGGACTTCCAACATATCCACTCGGTCTTCCAGCAACCGGACTTCCAACATATCCACTCTGCATTCCAACAACCGGATTTCCAACATATCCACTCTGCATTCCAACAACCGGATTTCCAACATATCCACTCTGCATTCCAACAACCGGATTTCCAACATATCCACTCTGCATTCCAACAACCGGACTTCCAACATATCCACCCTGCATTCCAATAATCGGACTTCCAACATATCCACCCTGCATTCCAACAACCGGACCTCCAACATATCCACTTGGTCTTCCAACAACCGGATTTCCAACATATCCACTTTGCATTCCAACAACCGGACCTCCAACATAAACACTCGGTCTTGCAACAACCGGACTTACAGCAACCGGACTACCAACATACCCTGAATAACCACCGTAACCGCCTCCGTAGACAGGTGAAGTAGGCGCGTTCCAGCCTGAACCCACGTATCCTCCAGTGGGACCTGGCCGGTTGAATCCTGGATTATATATGCCTCCAATAGGTGCAATGACAGGATAACCGGGTGACATCCCAACATTGCTCCCGTAATACCCGTGTGTGCTACCAACATTGCCCACACCACCCTGAGAAGCCCCTTGATTAACATTCGTCGATCCAACCTGCCCTTTGTAACTGTTCGCATAAGCGACGAGAAAGCTACCTGAATTAGCAATTATAGTCCCGCCAGTGGAGCCTCCACTACTTCCACTTCCGGTAGGGGCTGCAGCTCCTCCACTACTGCTACTTGAAGAATTTCCGACTGTGCCTCCACTGCTTCCACTTCCTGCAGTTGCTGCAGATCCACCATTACTTCCACTTCCGGTAGTTGCTGCAGCTCCTACACTACTGCTATTTGAAGAACTACCGGCGGTGCCTCCACTACTTCCACTTCCGGTAGTTGCTGCAGATCCTACACTACTGCTATTTGAAGAACTACCGGCGGTGCCTCCACTACTTCCACTTCTGGTAGTTGCTGCAGATCCTCCACTACTGCTATTTGAAGAACTACCGGCTGTACTTCCACTGCTTCCACTTCCGGTAGTTGCTGCAGATCCTCCACTACCGGTACTCGAATGACTACCCATTGTGCCTCCTGAACCACTAACACCAGAAGAACTAAAAGATCCTCCACTACCGGTACTTGAATGACTGCCATGTGTGCCTCCTGAACCACTAACACCAGAAGAACTAAAAGATCCTCCACTACCGGTACTTGAATGACTGCCATGTGTGCCTCCTGAACCACTAGCACCAGAAGAACTAAAAGATCCTCCACTACCGGTACTTGAATGACTGCCATGTGTGCCTCCTGAACCACTAACACCTGTAGAACTAGAAGAGCCTCCAGTACTGTTACTTGAAGAACTACCGGCTGTGCCTCCACTACTTCCACTTCCGGTAGTTGATGTAGACCCTCCAGTACTGTTACTCGAAGAACTACCGGCTGTACCTCCACCACTTCCACTTCCGGTAGTTGATGCAGATCCTACACTACTGCTATTTGATGAACTCCCGGCTGTGCCTCCACTACTTCCACTTCCGGTGGTTGCTGCAGACCCTCCACTACTTCCACTTCCGGTAGTTGCTACAGATCCTACACTACTGCTACTTGAAGAACTTCCGGCAGTGCCTCCACTACTTCCACTTCCTGCCGGTGCCACAAATCCTCCACTAATGCTACTTGAAGAACTACCCACAGAACCTATTTGATTCGGAATTGGATAACCAGGCAAAGTATACACACTTCCTTGGTAGCTACCTTGATATGCATTTGTATTACTAGGCGAACTATACATACTACCCTGGTAGCTTCCTTGGTATGCATTTGTGTTACTAGGCGAACTATACATACTTGCTTGATTGGCATAAGATAATCTAGGCGAATTATACAAACTACCATGGTAGACTCCTTGATTGCCATATGTAAAACTAGGCGAGATATACATATTACTAGGAGCGACTTGTGGCGTGGCATATATCGGACCAGGGGGATTGTACACAGTACTCTGAACGGTTCTTGGTACGGCATTTGTAAAACCTGGGGAACTGTACACATTGTTCGGAACGACTTGTGGCGTGGCATATATCGGACCAGGGGGATTGTACACAGTACTCTGAACGGTTCTTGGTACGGCATTTGTAAAACCTGGGGAACTGTACACATTGTTCGGAACGACTTGTGGCGTGGCATATATCGGACCAGGGGAATTGTACACAGTACTCTGAACGGTTCTTGGTATGGCATTTGTAAAACCTGGGGAACTGTACACATTATTCGGAACGACTTGTGGCATGGCATATATAGGACCAGGGGAATTGTACACAGTACTCTGAACGGGTCTTGGTATGGCATTTGTAAGACCACCCATGTTATACATACTACCTTGATAGCCTCCTTGCATGCCATTTGTAAGACCACCCATGTTATACATACTACCTTGATAGCCTCCTTGAATGCCATTTGTAAAACCACCTTGTTGATAGGGAATACCAAATCCGAAAGCACGTTTTTGTCGTGACAATGGATGAGGTTTTACAGGTGTACTAGCTGCAAGCTTCCTTGGCTTCTGTTTGTCTTCAGGTTTGGTTTCCGGCTTTGGAGAGTTTGCTTCAGGCTTATCTGGTTTGATGAAATCCCATGATGGGTTGCTTGTGACGTCATCCAAAGGATTTAGAACTGATTGCGGAGAAAATTCATCTTCTTGGAGATTTGGAAATGGTTCTTTACCGTTGACATTTTCGGTGAGAGTCCCAGCTGAAAGTATTGGAGCTAAAAATGAAAGAGTTACTAACAAATTTGAGTAAGTTTGTTTAATTTGAACCAAATTTTTAGAAAAATACAATAGTATTTATCAGGGATGACGAATAAACAACAATTTTGAGTACTTTCAATAATTTGGAGAAAATAATCAATGGGTAGGACCCAGGTATTTGGTAGGACCGTAGGGATGATTAATTTATTCAAGTACCTATGTCACCAAAGACGTTTGAGTGATAATAGACTTGTAGAAGATTAGCCGAAGATGCGATAAGAGAGAATGTAAAACAATGATAGTCACCAAGTTGTTAAAACAGCCCCCCCCCCCCCCATCTGTGGGCGCCCATGTCATTAATTAAAGGTTTCCTATGCCTAGATGTAGGAAACCTGCAAGCAATGAAATTAAAATCTTTTTTCTTATTGTTGAGCATTAATCTTGCAACGGATATGATCCGTACATGCATTGAGTTTAATTTAGGTTTCAGTTTTGCATTTTTAGAAGGTATTGTTGCCTATCTTTATTATACAGGGTTGGCGGTTGCTTAATATAATAATGCATGATTTTGGGTTGGGATTGGATTTTGGGATTCGATGAAAACATCGACCTAAAGAGTCAATACTAAAATATAGGAACTGATCGTTTAAATATTTAAATAATTATGCAAGGTTTTGTGAATGTAATTTATGTTGAAATAATTTTAACGATGTAAATTCGATTAGGTAATTTTGCCAGTTAATGTTTGATGTTTTACAAAAACAAAAATCACAGGATCTCGTTCAAAAACTGCACCTGGGACCACTCACATGTAGTGTGTGTACAAAAAAATTTGAAAAACCATTTTTTATGATTTAATTTAAAAAAAAAATTAAACAAACTACTCTTATATAGTGATTTGCTGGAGTAAGATTAGGACATACCCCGTAACACAAGTGCCCCACTACCAGAAAAGTACACAATAATATAATATACAAATATAAGAAGAGTAGGTACTGGTATTGCTTGCTTAAAAATTTGCATGGTATTACGGCCGACAAAAATAAATTGATTTTCTTAATTTTCAGTCAAATCGTACACATGCAATCATCATTGCAAGAAGTTGTACTTGGCCAAACTAAAAGCGGTAGGTATTCGAAAGAAACGGATTGACTGAATAAGATGTGTGGCTATTCTAAGTCGTTACCTAACTCTAGTAGATGAGCTCTTATTTCATTACAAGGCTGGATTGTAAGTCTAAAGCTGGCTTTCCATGCTCCGTCATCTTCCGTCAACGTCCGTCACCATCCGACGAAAACGACCACGTGACCCGTCTCGACCAATCAGAGCCATCCCCAAAAATCTCGGACGGCGAGGGATTGGTCGAGACGGGTCACGTGGTCGTTTTCGTCGGACGGTGACGGACATTGACGGAAGATGACGGAGCATTGGAAAGCCAGCATAACCCGCAGCCAATCCGTTTCGTTCAAATATCGTGTTTAGTTAGGCAAAAAATATCTGTGGTTGATATATTGGAAACAACCAGTCTTGGGGAGGAACTAGTTACCGGGAACTTGTTTCTTTTTGGGGATCTTTTAGGGGAACTTAGTTCCTTTATTTTTAATAGAATTTAGAAACTAAAAAGTTCCTTTTGAACGGACTTTGAAACTTATTTTACGCTATTTTTTAAGTTCCTTTAGAATAGAAATATAGTTTCTTATGACATTATAGCACAGAATTTATAACGAATAATGATCCATTTTTTGTGTCTTCCTAAATTTACCTGATTTCTGAAAATATACTGCTTGAACGCTTTGCTCACTCAAAAAATCCGGTTTGTTTTTGGTGGGCATTGTAACTTAAAGGAACTTAGTTCCTTACTGGTAACTTTCCAGTTCCTTTATTTGAAAGGAATTAGGAACTGGAACTAGTTCCTTTTTTATCAAACGAACTGGAACTTGAATTAGTTCATTTTTTTAGGAACTTACCCAACACTGGAAACAACAATAACGATTTCATGAAAACAGGGGTCTATTCTCGAAACAGTCATCACGTCATATCTATAGTTAAGTTATGATATCAATGAGGTTCGTCCTATCTCTCACCATGTTAATATTATGACTTTTCGTCATAATAACTTATGACGTGATAACTGTTTCGAGAATAGGGGCCCAGATCATTTCCAGACATACCGACACAAAAAGTATTTTTTGTTTGAACATTTTTAATGCTTTACATTTTAGTTTCTTATGCCACACAGTCATAACCGGCTGGTTTGGGGAAATACTTGCATTCGTACAGTTTTAAAGATTACATAGAAAAATAACGGTGATAATTTTTATTGATAATCTTTAATTTTGTAATTCTTTGCAACTTACCTAGAACTGCTAGAATAAGAAGCTTCATGACGGACTGCGAACCCTGCGAAGTCGGTTGAAGCTCTGTGGCCGTGAAAATCTATTAAATTCTGACAAATATATTTGATTGTTGTCGCGTTCTTCGATATTACGCTGAATCGTACAGTTATATCTAGGTTCATGTCAATAATTGTAGGTATTAAGCTACCTTCGCGTGAACTTAATATTTGGTTTCGCTTATCAACACCGAATATCGCTTCGAAAAGAATTACAATTCTGAAAATGTTTTAATTAACGAAATGAAGGAAAAAAATGTCAAGGCGTCTTGAGCTTAACATTTTAACTAGTAGAATGGGATATACGAAGTGAAAATTATCCACCCGATTCTGGGCTTGAACCTGGTACCTCTTACTTGCCAGGCGAGAGCTTTACCAACTGAGCTTCGCGGCCGAACTGACATATCCGTCCCACCCTATAACATGGCAGTAGAATGAGATTGTTTTACTTCGATAACATATAAAGTATATTTCCAATATTGCTGTTGTGTAAATTCGTTATTCGACTTGGATTAGAAGGACAGTTTCAAGTGATGTTGGAGTTACAAGGCATCTGGCAATAGTCAAAATTATTCAATTGTTTCTTTTTCCAAATAGTTATATTATATTTCGTTAAAATTACTATAGGTTCTTTGCTTTTATTTACTTCGTTAAACATGAGTTACCTATATTAGTTGATTGTTTGTTTCATGTTTTTTTTTTGCTTTTTATCAATTTGCACTTTACCTGATGAAGGTTATTGAATTATTACCGAAATATTGTAATTTAATAAATTAAAAAGAACTTGTGAAAGTCCAAAGACAGTTTTGATTAATCAATGATTTCAATAATGTACTTTCAGAAAGTTAGAATCACATATTTTATTTTATTTTTGAGCGAGCGACTCCTTCTGACTCTTTTGACACGGACATCTGTTTTTTTTTTGGGGGGGGGGTGGGGTTGAATTTTTGGCTGCTACCTGGAGCAATAGAAGTCGCATCGTTTCGCCGATCGATCTGAAATTTTGCACACATATAGAGAGAAAAAACAGAGGTCCGTGTCAAAAGGGTCAAAAGGAGACGCTCGCTTCGCTTGCTCAATTATTGTGTTCGGTAAAGTAGCTTTTGTTTAAAGGTACGTGTTAATTTTAAAATAAAATGTATCATTTAAATCACTCCGATTTTGGAATGAAAACTGTATTCTGCATATCTACTGCTGTTTTACCAATTGAATGCACGATAAACTCAATTGGTGTGATTTATAAAATGTGTTTTAAGAAAACATGTTTTTCAAAGAAAACATCATAGTAATATTTTGTCCACGGACTGGAGTGCCAATATGTCATATTACCCTACATACACAACTGGATTTTGGGACTGATATACGAACTGCATTTATATAGGTATCTAATAGAATTCCATTCCAAATATCACTTAATATTTGCATTTGTAGATTTAAAGTACTTGAAGGGTACAGGGGAAGAAAGTAATTTTTTTGGGGGAAAAATTATGGTTTAAGGTGTCACCTTTCCAGTTATTTTTATGAGCTTTCAGAATATTCCCTCGGTTTTGAGCAAATATTGTTACAAAGTCTTTAAAAGCAATTGAAATATCGATCTGTATGGAAGATTGAAGCTCTACATAAAACTTCGTTTATCTCAGTTCCATCCGAATATGACTTACCTATTGCATTCTTCCCATGCGAACGTGCCCTGCAACTGCATGCTACATTTGTCATTAATTAATCATGTAGATTTCATTCATTTGTATACCTTTTTTGAACCAATTGCCTACAGTAAAAAGTTTCCTTTCGGTATGCCATTCGCTCGCGCTGATCGAGCTAATTTCGCTCGCCCTAGTTCGAGCTGATGATAAAGTTATTTAATAGTTCTGAATAATTGTTTTGACATTGACAATAGTTTCATATCGATGAGTTGTTCCATTAGTCACCGCCGTGATTACACAAAGAATTATGTTGTCTAAAATTGTTTTTAAGCATTTGTTAGATTAACCATGTTACAAATAATAATTCATTAAAACATGGGCTACTTCAAGCTTGGCTTGAAACGCCACTACATTTGGGAAATAAAATTATAAATAATGCATCAGACGCGATTAATTAAAAACATTCCAGTATTTCTCTGTCGTCTTCCAATCTTTTGAGAGTTGACTGACTGAATCCTAAGATCATTCCACTAATCCGACAAAAAAAAGTTGATTCGGTAATTTCACACACTGTATATTTAAAATTGCTGTTTTCATTGCCCAAACTTGGAATACCTATAGGATAGGATATTTTGCATACCTATATGTTCAAAAACAAATAGCGATGAACACACAGAACGCTTTATTGATGTTTTTTTTGTAGACATATATTGTTCCAACCTTTACAATAATATCATTCAGCCATTTCGCTCTCTCAACTAAATAGTGATAACACACAGTACACTTTATTGAAATCAAAACATTATTTTATACATACATTTTGCCAACCTTTCCAACAATATATTTCAACTATTTCGCTTTCTATTAACCACTTTACCGTCATTACTATCCTCCGAATTGACCTCCGTTGAAATTTGAAAAGAGCCCATTTAAACCTGACCCCCCAAACATACCATTTAGATTCGACATGCCAAATCCCTGACTACCTCCACCATTTCCATTAAAAGCGTAGCCTGAAGGGTTCCCAACATTGAGCGCAGTATTTCCTTGGGTACCAGCTACGGGACCCCCTTGATTGTTATTAACAGTACCACCTACAAGGCCCCCTTGATTTCCATTGGTAGGAGTTCCCAGATTACTTAAACCACCCAGAAAGCCTCCCTGATTACCATTTGTAAATCCTCCAAAATTACCCAAACTTCCCAGGATGCCTCCTGGTTTGCTATTTGCAGAGCTACCTGAGTTACTTAAACCTCCCTGATTACCATTTGTAAATCCTCCAAAATTACCCAAACTTCCCAGGATGCCTCCTGGTTTGCTATTTGCAGAGCTACCTGAGTTACTTAAACCTCCCTGATTACCATTTGGAAATCCTCCAAAATTACCCAAACTTCCCAGGATGCCTCCTGGTTTGCTATTTGCAGAGTTACCTGAGTTACTTAAACCTCCCTGATTACCATTTGGAAATCCTCCAAAATACCCCAAACTTCCCAGGATGCCTCCTGGTTTGCTATTTGCAGAGCTACCAGAGTTACTTAAACCTCCCTGATTACCATTTGGAAATCCTCCAAAATTACCCAAACTTCCCAGGATGCCTCCTGGTTTGCTATTTGCAGAGCTACCAGAGTTACTTAAACCTCCCTGATTACCATTTGGAAATCCTCCAAAATTACCCAAACTTCCCAGGATGCCTCCTGGTTTGCTATTTGCAGAGCTACCTGAGTTACTTAAACCTCCCTGATTACCATTTGGAAATCCTCCAAAATTACCCAAACTTCCCAGGATGCCTCCTGGTTTGCTATTTGCAGAGCTACCTGAGTTACTTAAACCTCCCTGATTACTATTTGGAAATCCGCCAAAATTACCCAAACTTCCCAGGATGCCTCCTGGTTTGCTATTTGCAGAGTTACCTGAGTTACTTAAAGCTCCCAGAAAACCTCCCTGATTACCATTTCCAAAACTTCCGAAATTACCCAAACTTCCCAGAAAACCTCCGGAATTTCCATTTGTAAAACCAGCTAAATTTCCTGAATTGCCTTGTTGGTTAGGTATAATATTTCCAACAACACGCTTTTGTCGTACTAATGGAAGTGTTTTTACAGAATTAGCTTCAAAGTTCCATGGTTTCTGTTTCTCTACTTCCGGTTTTGATTCCATCTTGGGAGAGTTAGGCGCAGGTTCTTCTGGATTGATGAAATCCCATGATGGGTTGTTAGTTACGTCTTCCAAAGGATTTTGAGGATTTTCAATTGCCTTACCGATTACATTCTCCAAGAGTATCCCAGCTGAAATCAATAGAAGTGGGAAGTTGAATACTCTACTAAAAAAGTAATTGCTTATGAAAGTAATCTTTCGCACAATAATGCACAATAGGACAATAATGCAAAAATGCAATATTATTAATTAGGAAACACAATTTGGAATAAATTCTTAAAACTAATGCTTTCCTTTTTTGCATGAAAAGTTGAGGTTCAATTACAAAATACATCGTTATGCATCGTTAGCATAATTATGGTACGTGTATCCACTACCTACACAGAAATGAAAAAAGAAAACCGAAACGTGGAAAAGGGATACACGGATGAAAGAAACGAAAAATTAAACCAAAAAACCATAGAGTTTAATTATATTGAAACTATAATAATAATACTGTCATTATTGTTATTATTGCGAAAAAGAATTGAATGGAATATAATTTAAATTGAAATCAGCATTGTGAAATGATGGTATTCTTACTTATGGAAACGCATCAGACGTTCATTTAAAGAAAGTTGCAAATTTGCAGAGCAGAATTGTAAGGAGCATAACACTGGAGAGTGAGATTCTTCATGAAGGCATTAACACTCATTTTCAACAAGCCCAGATATTACCTTTTGAATATTTAAGACGTTATAGATTTTTATTACAATATTATTTTGATAATGATAATAAAGTGTGCTTAAAAAGAAATCGAGAGACAAGGGACGCTATTCAAAATTTAAATCAGTTTCAGGTGCCACTTTTTAATAATAAACATGGTAAGAGAACGCTAGCTTATGAAACTCCAATTATATTTAACAACATTCCGTTTAATATGAGACAATATACAAAGTTTAGTGAAGTAAAAGTAAATATTAAAAAACATTTTCTATCCTTGCTGCAATTATAGTTTGAAAGTTAAAAATATAAAAAAATGTATCGATCTCTCTCATATCTCTCTCGATCGCTGCGATCTCTCTCATTGTTGTGCTCTTGCACAACTTGCTCTTGTTGTTCAGTTCAATTCAATTTATTACATCTTGCAAAGAATATTATAGGTACTACCTTCTCTCTCTGTGCATTTTATTTGTATTTATATTTATATTTATTTATATGTAACTAAAGTGTATATCAATGTGTTAATTATATATGTGTTATTTGCCACATTCAAGTCTCAATGGGGCTTTGTGGCTGCGACCAATTTTGTAATTATTTGTATTTGTATGTTATTTTTGTAAAATAAAAAAAAATAAAAAAAAATAAAAATTTATTTGAAATTCCTTGAAATTATGGAACATACTAAAATAATTTCATCCATTTTGTATTGCTGCTGACCAATTAATACCACAAAATTAATAATGGGTATTTGTGACTTACCTAGAATTGCGATAATAAGGAGCTTCATGACTGTGATTTGCGTGGTGTCGAAAGAAGTCTAATAGCCGAATGAAGTTCCTTTTCAACTTTTCACAAACATTGTTGTTTTGCTTTGCTGTTATCAGAAAACGTTCCACTGTCAGGATTATGTAATACTTGTTAGTTGTGTGAGTCATACCTATTCCTTCGTGCCGACTTAATTATTTGGCTTTTGGTTATCAACATTCAATAATCATTTCCACGTGATTTTTTTTTATCATGTTCGAAGAAATTTAGGAATTTTTATATTTGGTGTAATTAGTCAGAATTTTTGCCAATGTCCTGATTCTACAACAATTTTCGAATTCTAGAGCAGAATCGCAATGTGTATAAAGCTTATGGCAAAATCTAATTGCTAGCGGATTTGCTAACCACTTTGGAGTTATAGAATCAGGTGCCGTAGTTATGAGTAGAGGGCAAATGTTGAAATTTTAGTTGCGTATCTGGGAATAGCCTCTTTGCACACGGGGTAAAATAACGTAAGAATTTAAATTTTATTTTTAAGTTTCCTATAGGTACTTTTACAAAAAAAAAAGACATAGGTATACGTAAATAACAATGGAAGTTGTGAAACATCCCAAGTCTCTTGCAGGAGGAGAAATTAAGAGTAAGACGCTTGGAAGATTACTCTCATCATTTTAGTAATACTCGACATGTAATTTTAATTTCAGTTCAAAAGGAACTATAGTTCCTAAAGTATGCCATGACAATGGGTAAAAGAACAAGCATGAAAATAGTAGTAGAAGATACACTGAGTAAAGAATCGGTCTCGTGTATCTCCCTTCCCCTACAAAATAATTCAGAAATGATAAATTAGTTAAAATTAGTACATATAAACCAATTAAATTAGTTTATATTTAACGTCGCACTTTTCTGCAACTAGTATAATGGCGTCTGACACATAGTTATGATTGGGTTTATACTAAGTACGATTTGTTTCAGAATAATTCAAAAGTATTATTTCAAAACATACACTGTAGATGGAGAAAAACTGCATTTAATTAAAATTCATCCACCTGTTGCCTGGGTGAATACTTAAAATCATCCCATTTGCGATGCTAGAAAAAAAGCGCCGTTCCAATGTTCAATTTATTTATTACTGAAGCAAGATATCGGTACCTATACAGTGGTGCAGTGGTAACATAGTGCTTTGTTGGTATTAAATCAAAAGATAATACGTCTAGAAGATTTGTATTGTCTGTTTGTATCTTTGTTAATACACATTTTTCTTTCTATTTAATAACAAAAAACAATGTTAAATGAAAGATAATACAAAAGATATTACGTGCGAGGACTCTTTGTGAATCGAACACTCTGTACGATAATGAAATGAATATAACAAGATAACGAATACCCTTCAATATCAACAATCTGATCAGTGTGCCTTACTTTATGCTATTATCTAAATTGTGTTTTTGACCTTCACATGGAAATCCTAGAAGCCTCCAAATGCCCCAACTTGATTAATCAAACCTCCAAAGAAATTATCAATCCCTGCTTGAGGAACTTCTTGATTTACAACAGGTTCTATCTTGTTTTCCAAACCCTCAAGAAATGCATTAAAACCTGACACCACCATTTGCTCTAAATCGCCTAGGAAGTTATCAGAATTCCCTTGATTTTCATCAACTTTTTGATCTCCATTATTAGTATAAGCATACCCTCCATATTTGAATCCATTACTCTCTCCACTATACTTAATGCCGTGAGAATCGCCATTATTAATGACTTGGAATCCTGTAGGATCAACGTCGGTAGTGACATCTAGGAAAGAAGTTTGAAGAGTTGGCTCGAGTGAAGATGGTGTGTCTGTGGATGGAAGCGACGTAACACCATCTGCAGTTGGTCTACAGGCAACATCCTTCGCGAGAATGGAGACTGAAATCACATAGGTTATAAAGATGGCTGACACAATGATATTTGACGTGAGGGGCAAAGGTTGGCTAGCAAAAGCATATTAAAAAAATACGCTTTGACATTTATGTTTGTAATTTGTTGTTGAAAGCTAAAGGGTGGCTAAAGTTTGATTAGCCAACTGAGTTTATTATTTTTTCATGCCAGAAAATAATATCTTTCTGATTCTAATAAAAATCGTCAATGCAATAAATAAATTGAACTCTCCCCATTTGTCAAATCAGATGAGAATATCATGAGATTTCACAACACATTTTGTACTTCTAGGAAAACGCTCTGTGTAAAGTATTGGTAAGTGAGCTTTCGTGATGCTTGCGAATTGACTCATATGACTTTCTCTCATTATGACATCAGTGTGTGTGCATAATTTCAGATCGATTGGTTGAACTTTGTGGCCTGGGCAGTGCGGTCAAGAGCACAGACATAAAAAAAACACAGAGAAAGAGCCATAACAGTCCTGTTGTAACCAGGGACTGGAACCGAGAAGAACCGCTATTTTTTTATAGGAATCGGAACCAGAATCTGACCCATATTATTTTTTTAAGTGGAACCGGAACCGGAGCCCTTATTAATATTAATAATTGTTTGGGTTCCATAACGGAAGGGTTCTTTAAATAATTAATTGAATTGAATTTTTACTTCATTGCCATTCAAATTTGAAATTATTACCATATACAGTTTTTCAAATAAATGATTACCGAGGAAAATTAATGTTAGACATTTCAGAGCATGTAAATTCCTAAATTCGATTTTAAAAAAAATATTGTATTATTGTCAGAATTTGATGAAACCGATGAGAACCCTTATGGAACCGAAATGAAACTGGATCCGGAACCTTTATTTTTTCCAGGAACCGGAACCGGAATCGATATTCATTTGGGTTCCAGTCCCTGGTTGTAACGAATCATTTAAATGAGAGCTACTCTCATTTAAAAATTTCAATTACAGAATGTAGCTTCCTGAATATAAATAAAATTAGTTTTTACTCACCAAAAACGACAGCAATAGAGAACTTCATTGTAATAGTTCGTGACTTTCAACTGGTGTATGTTTATACTTCAGCTTTTCAGTTTCACAATAATTAGTCACTGAATTTCCTGTTATCACATATTTGTAAAATAACAGTTTGTTAAAAAGATAAGTGAAAATGTCACGTGCTACAAAACATTGATTATGAAAGTAAATTATTGAGCGAGCGAAGCGAGCGACTCCTTTTGGCTCTTTTGGCACGGACCTCTGTTTTTTTGGTTGTTTTTTTTCTGTTGGGTGAGGCTGTACAGGTCACAGTTTTTCTTCGATCGAGCTGCAATTTTGCACACATGTAGAGACAACCTTTTCTGTTTGCAGACCCCAATTTTTTTTAATCCATTCATTTGTTAAAATTGAAATAAACATCTCCTGAATGCTTGAAAAATGAAAATGGTCTTCGATAAATCTGATCAAATTCATATTTTGACTATACAGGTCAGAGTTTTTCTTCGATCTAGCTGAAATTTTGCACACATGTAGAGACAACCTTTTCTGTTCGCAGACCTTAATTTATTTTGAAATCCATTCATTGGTTAAAATTTAAATAAACATCTCCTGACAGGTTGTAAAAAGAAAAGGTCTTCGACAATTGTGATCAAACTCATATTTTGCATGGTCAGTCAAACCAACATTGTCTCTTATTTTACAATTTGTGATTCAATCAATTGGCACTGTAGACTGGGCAAGAAACTAAAAAATAATAACTTTTTGGCCCGACGTGTTAAAAGCTGCCAACAAAGTGAATATTATAGATTTTTACATGCTGAATCCGAAAAACATTGTTGGCAGTCTCCATTTTTACTATTTCACCCTTAAATCTCATTAAGGGTTGATTTCGGTAGCCCAAAAGAAATATAATCACAGAATCCACAATATGTACTCTAGAGAGAAGTAAAAAAAACAGAAATATTCAGCAAAGAGTAAGACTAATTAATGAAATGGCTACTTCAAAAATGCGACTTAATTTATTACTGAGGTCGAAATCAGGGTGCACCAATAAACAAGCGGCAGAAAAAATGATTGCATCCATTTGTGCAAGGCCGTATATTGAAAACTACTGAACGTAAAGTAAAAAATAAAAATGCATGTGTAACCTCAATACTTGTTGAATGCAATGAAGTTTTCATACAGAGAATTGTGCGAATATTTTGATCCCAATAAATTCGGAAAGACAAGTGAACGGATCTCTCAGCCAGCGCCTAGCGTGTCGCCTGCGAGTAACGCGCTCCGCTGATTGGTCGGCTGCCTGAAGGTCACAATCACGCTAGAGAATTATTCAGTGGCGGGTTGGCAATTCATTTACCAGGAAACAAAGTTAATTCTTATTAATTGGGATATTTACTTTAAAAAGTCCGTACCTCCGTAAAGAGGTCCGTAAACAATTAGTTACATTCTAGATATATTATTAATTTAAAAAATATACCCACAGGTAAATCTTATTTTACAAAGGAACCATATTGATTCAATCAATACTTTTCTGCTACACACTACATACTATCATCTCCATCTTGATCTAATACATTGGCACATGATCAGTGAAATTCGTCTTTGATTTGCGGTAACTATAAATCACAATGCTGGACAAATGATTGCAAAATATTACCCTCGATATTACCTATTTTTTTTTTTTTTTATTAGTCACACAGATACACACAGTACATTATTACAAAAAATACATCAAACAAAATCCTGCAAAGCCATGCAGGCTTATCTGCAGGTGTATATCATAAAAGAAAAATTAACAATACAAATAATGCGGTGTGACAACACAAGAAAAATACAAGATCAAAAAAAAAACTCCCACAACAATAATAAGCACCAATGCCGTAGTGAAACAACAAAATAAATCTAGACTCTATTATTATACAATGAATTATTACCAACGAGCAATCTGTCACAGCTTTTATAGAAGATCAGCAAAAATAAAATTAACAATTGAAAAGAAACCAATTTTTTAACTCGCGTTTAATTTCAGCATATTTTTCTAAATTCTTTAAGTTATCAGGGATTAAATTTAAAATATTCGGAATGTTAACAGCTAACTGCCTCTTACCATATTTGTTGGTATAGTTGGGGACTGTGTAAGTTATATGAGTTTGAGCTCTAGTATTTTTTGAGTGTACAAATAAATTCCTAAATTCAGGACAATAATAATGTTTTAAAATCAATCTGTACTTGAAAAGCTGTAAAAAAGGTAACAGATTAGCAAACTTATATAATTGATCAATTGAAGCCTCGTGCAATTTAATATGGGGTGGAGCAATTGTTCTTATCATCTTATTTTGAAGGGATTCTATACGTTTAACATGGCCAGCAGTAGCATTTCCCCACGCCAAGATTCCATACAGTAATAAAGATTCAGCAAGAGCACAATACACAGATCTGATAATTTCAAATGGTAATATAAATTTAAGTTTGTATAAATGAAAAGAGCATATTCGCAATCGATTACAGAGAATGTCAATGTGTGGCTTCCAGCTGAAATGGCGGTCAAGTAACACACCTAAGTAAACATAAGTGCTCACAATGTCAATTTCATCCTCACATTGACAACATCTTGATCCGCAACTCATTAAATGTAGACAAGAAGATGTATGGAATTTAACCTGTACAGGAGAATCAATACTAGAGTTGAAAGGTGAACACAAGTGCATTATTTTTGTTTTACTTGAATTAATGATTAAATCGTGATCATGACTCCATTGCAATACCCGCGTAAAGTCCTCCTGTAGATATTGATTAGCAATTGACAAATTTTTATGAACAGATAACAATACAGTGTCATCCGCATACATATAAATCTTACACTTTGAGATTACACTGAACAAAGAATTCACATACAATAAGTACAAAATGGGACCTAAAATTGAACCTTGGGGAACACCGGTCGAAATACTTTTAATATCACTAGAAAAGTTATCAATCCTAACAAAAAACTTTCCACCCTCTAAGTAATTAATGAACCAAGACAATAATTGCCCTCTAATTCCAGCACTTTCAATAGCGAGAACCAATTTTCCATGATTTAAGGTGTCAAAAGCCTTAGCATAATCTATAAATAAAGCTAAAACATTCATATTATTATCTAGCTTAGAGTTAACTAAATCAGAAAAGGACAACAGAAGATCCGATGTGCTCTTCCCCTTTTGAAATCCATATTGCATGTTATTAATTATTTTATGATCCTCTAAATATTTAGTCAAATTTATAGCAACACATCGCTCCATTATTTTCTCAACAGCCGGCAACAACGAAATAGGTCTATAATTTACATATTGCATGTGACTGCCTTTCTTGTAAATCGGCTTAACTACAGAAACTTTTAAATTTTTAGGGACTAAACCAGTTTTAATGCTAACATTAACTAAATGTGCTAAAGTTGGACTAATTTCATCTACAATATTTTTCAAATCAGACACTCTTATTCCCTCAAATCCTGGCTTCTTGTTACTATCAGATTTATTTATAATATCCTTAATATCAGCTCCCGTGATAGTTGGCATACGCATTGATCGATTAGCAGATGAAAGAGAGCAGTTAGATAACGTGCAAATATCACAACTATGCAATATTTTAGTCACTTCCGTAATGAACGTGTCCGCAAATTCATTAACTATTGTATTATTATTATATGTTTTACCAAGATATCTTCTAATCACTTCATCGACCGAAAGCTTCCGCGGCTTAGATAATATATCACTAATTACTTTCCATGTACCCTTTGCGTCCCTACTCGTTTCTACCAACTGTTGTTTATAATAGAGCTCCCTACTGCGAATTATTTCCTTGTTTACTAGATTCCTAAATTTTCTGTACTCTGCTCTATACATCGTTTTAAGAAGGTTGGAACAATTTTTCCATCGTCGAAATAGCTTATCCCGCTCCTTCATCATTTGTATCAATTCATTTGACATCCATTTTTTAATTGGTCTCGACTTCTTGAAGGTGTTAGAACTTTTTTTTTTTTTTGTCTGGGGCTTAACGTCGCACTGTTCTGCAGCGAGGCTAATGGCGACGGATGGATGATTATGATGATGATTGGGAGATGATGGTGAAGAGTAGGTAAGGATGGAAGGTGGGAAGGAGGCGGTCGTGGCCTATTAGTTGGGTACCTTCCCAGCATTTGCCTGAAGACTGAGGGAAAACCACGAAAAAACCCCAGTCAGGAAGGACGGCCGCGGGAATCGAACCCGGGCCTCCGGAATACAAGCTGAGAGCGTTAACCACTCACCCAACCTGTTCCGTGTGTTAGAACTTTCAGAGCAACATGCATCATAACTAGTTTTAAAAATATCTTCTATACAATCATAAATCCCATCTTGCTCTAATATAATATTTTTCCAATTAACCTCCTTCAATATCCTAATTAATTTTTTCTCTTGAAAATATTTACTACTAGTATTGTTTAATTCCGGTTCTATTATGAGTTTATTATTGCTTATGTCTACTCCTATCATATAGTGGTCAGTTAATTTTGTCTCATAAATTACGGATTTAATTACGCTGTTATTTCCGGCAATCCGTACAAATATATGATCAATGCAAGTAGATGACAAGGTATTGTTTACAATTTCTTCACGCGTAGCCTCATTAATACAGGAAGAAAAACCATTTGACATCAGCACATCCTTATACCTATTGATCAACAAATCATCTTCCTTCAGCAAGTCCAAATTTATGTCCCCTACAATTACAATGTTATTGTTTACATTATCAAAATACTGCTCGATCTCAGACACAAATCGATCCTTGTAACAATCAGGCGGTCTATAAATGCAAAACAACAGAACAGAAAATTGGTTGTTTACACACTTAACTTCTCCAAATAATCCCTCAAAATTTGTAAACACCTTTTGCTTTTCTTCATAGTTAAACGTATTTCTAACAAAGAGGGCAATTCCGCCACCACGGCGATCTTTACGTACTTTAAAGAAAGCTGTGAATCCTTCTATATTGTAATAATCATCGTGAACCAATTTCGATATTTCTGTAAGTACTAAAATGTCAATATTTTTAATACTCTTATTCAATAACAATAACAACTGATTCCAGTTAGCATTAATTGATCTAATGTTGCAATGCAGAATCGTCAATCCACTAGCCTCCTGGCACCACATATCAATATCAGCTGTTCGTGATTGAATTATAGTATCACTTAAATAAAAATTTTCATTGACAATTTCATCGTAATCAAACCACATTCTTTACGTTTAAGGGTTGTTTACAACTTTGACTGGCTCTTCTTTAACTAACTTATCTAAATCGGTATGGTCACGGATTTTAATGACAGTTGGAGAATCTTCGTCTTTACGAACTAGAATATTACCTTGTTTAAACCAGACAAATTTATACATACAGTCCTTCGCAACACGTTTGGCCTGTGCTAAAAGCCCACGGTTGTAGTAGGTCAGATTTTCATTTATGTAAATACGTTGATTTAGTTTATCACCAAAAAGTTCGCTGCTATTGAGAGAAGATATTTGCCGTTTCTTATTAATGAACATATCCCTCTTCTTACGACTGAGAAGCTGGACGATGATCCTCGGAGGGCGATTCTGGTTCTTCCCCGGAAGCCGATGAGCCGCATCAATGTCACTGGCCACGAGAGGAATGTCCAACTCATTAGCCAACTTCAAAACAATCGCTTCGACAGACTCGTTATTATATTGCACAATATTATCAAGTTCAAAGTTCTTATTTCTGCTATATTGGTCCATATAATTTACTTGTCTCTCTAGATTCATTATCACTTCATCCTGATCCTCACATTTACGTTGCAAAAACTCACAGTTACTTTTGATGTCTTTTACAGACTCTTTCACAGTTTGTATCTCAGAAACAATGTCCTCCTTAAGTTTCTTTAATTCGTTGCTGAACGACAGCAAATTTTCGCGCACCTCCTTTTGGAAATTCAGGAAGAGGTCCTTAAAAGCAACTTCCGGAAAAGCAAATGACGTTGCACTATTTGGGTCAGGAGTTGTTGACTTTTTACGACACAACTGACATCGCCATTCCGATTTTGAATCCTTTGACTTATTTGCATAAGTCGTTTTCTTCAATCCCGAGCACGGATAATGAAGACCTCCCTGACACCCTTCGCAAGTAATGAAATCGCCGTCGGTCGGCAATAGCTCCTCACATTTGCTACACGACATTGGCACAGAGAATAAATAGCAAAATATCAAGCAGTAAACACGATACACAGTTCCAAAACGACAACACACAGTCAGGAGCTCAGCAGAAGCACGTCCTAACACGACCGCAGCTACGATGCGAATCGTAGCAATCGATTCGCAATGATTCGCAATGCGAATCGTATGAATCTTATTCCACCTACAATTGAATAGGAACCATATTGAATAGGAAACTGTTGACATTACCTAAAAATAAACTACTACAGGATGAAATATCCCTATCAAGAATATGTTAATAGGAACCATATTGTTTCAATCATTACTTTTCTTCTGTTTTACACACTACATACTATCGTCTTCATCTTGATCTAATACATTAATGCAACTTTGACTTGTGGTAACTAGACATCTAGTGCTCGACAAATGTTGCAAAATATTACCTGCATCTTATTATGTAACTATACAACTGAGAGGAACAATTGTTTCAGACAACTTTTCTATTGTACACACTACATACTATCGTCTTCCTGGCACAGGAACATTCATGACCGAA
Organism: Leuctra nigra; assembly: GCA_934045905.1. Classification (NCBI taxonomy): domain Eukaryota; kingdom Metazoa; phylum Arthropoda; class Insecta; order Plecoptera; family Leuctridae; genus Leuctra; species Leuctra nigra. The sequence continues at coordinate 19,343,592 of OW203771.1, forward strand.
ACAAAGTGCAAGCATCAGTGCAATGCAATTTTGATTTACGGCGTTATTGCTCCCATTGTTGCTTGAAACGATCTTGTTTCTCTTAACTTCTCTTCGAAAATATACCAAGCACTTTAAGTGATATTTAGCCTCAAGAGCGTCATGATAGAGAATATGCATACATTTATTAAAGAATATATTCCAAAATAATAACATAATTATTTGTTGGTAAAACATCGCTATTTTCACACTTAAAAGGGTAAATTTTCATTCTTAATGTGAAATTGAAATCGCAGTTAACGCGGGAAAATAGTATTCCTGAAATTTCCTAACGAATGACATGTCATTTTTATCAACCAACAATGATGTTGCCATGGTTACAATAAAATATGACATCACACGTTAGGTGTAATGTCAGCATGGATGTCAGCAATAGTGTTTTCCCGCCAAAATGTCAACGGAATTTAAATGTCATATTTATGAATAAAATGTACACTTTTGAGTTTGAAAATAGTGTGTTTTACAAGCATTTATGTTGTTAATGTGAAAAATTGAACCGAATTAAAAAACATTTGCATATATATTCCCTATTGTACCATCTAGGTCTACTCCAATTGACCTGTGGTGTTTTGCGTCTTCCAAAATGCTCATAGAATTTGTTTCAACATTTACTAGTTTTTCATTTTTCAATTCGGTTCTCTACAAAACATGCAGTGATTTGCTGAAAATCTGGACTCTTCACTACTTCTGCGACGAGGCGATGAATGTTTGTCTTAGTTAAATCAGAGTAGCATCCTCTGTGCCAATGGGTTGTCTCCGTTGTCTCCGACAGAACATTTTTAATTTTAACAAACTGGGGAGAATATTTGATATCATGAACTGCCTCTCTAAATTGGAGACAATCTCTAACTCTCTCTCTACCCTTTTCAGAAACATTTTGCATGTCTTCTTGGCCTGCATTGTTGCAGAATATGCATTGCATGGTCGTCTCGAAAGTTTATTATGAAGAAAACAATACGACTATTTAGTCAAACAATTTCCTCCTTGAACCAAAATCTACTTGATAGCTTTAGAGCGGACGGTGTAATTAATTAATAATTACATTGTTTTGACTAGGTACCTATTGAAGGCACGTGTGTTATCCGGCCTTGATTCACTGTACTTATCATCACAAATTATAATCAATACTAAATCAATATGTTTTAGGAAGTGAATATTCACCTACACATGTCAAACTCACCATGACATTCAACAAATTATATTTTGTTCACATAATATTGGTAAAGAAGCAGAGGCACAGCGAATCACGCTCGAGCCAGACAGGCAGATTTCCCCCCACTCTCGGAACACGCCACCTCTAGAAGCTCTGTGATTGGTTACGCGGGATCAGCTAGCACAGCGCTGAAAGTTGAGATTAAATGACTTCGCCGTCTTCTTTCAATTATAACTCAACAAATAAAATATGTACACTAGATCTGTCAACTGCATCATGGCCACACATTATTAATGATGTTTTTGGGAAAGTTTCAAAACTAAATCTTAAACCGTTTAGTTGCAATCACGTGGTATACGTAATTGGTGCTCCGCAAAAACAAAAAAATTTGAGTTTGAAGCGGTTTGAAGGGCAATTTTTGGATTCAATTTGATACGAATTGACAATTCTGAATTAGCAGAGTTCTTCTTTAATCTTTTCTCTACAAAACACATTTTTAAATTAATTTTAGGACAACTATCTTCCAACTTATGTACTAGGATTCAGAATTGCAGAAATCGTGTTTTGGGAGGGGGTTTGGGGGGGTTTTGGGGGGTTAAAACACAAAATTGAAAGTGCCAACAATGGTTTTCGGATGCAGCATGTTTTTCTGAGTAAGAATATCTTTGTTGGCAGCTTTTAACACCCTGGTGCACCACTCATGAGAAGGAGACACATTTCTTAAAAACCTATCCCAGTCTACTGGAAAACATTCATTTCGCATACTTCAAATCTGACAGCTATTAAATATGTCAATAAGTGCATACGTTCTTAACTGATTGGGATGAACATTTGTAAAATAAGAGACAATGTTGGTCTGACTGACCATGCAAAATATGAGTTTGATCACATTTGTCGAAGACCATTTTCATTTTTCAGCCTATTAGGAGATATTTATCTAAATTTTAACCAATGAATGGATTTCCAAATAATTTAGGGTTTGCAAACAGAAAAGGTTGTTTCTACATGTGTGCAAAATTTCAGCTCGACCGAAGAAAAACTCGGACCTGTATAGCCTCACCCAACAGAAAAAAAAACAAAAAAAAACAGAGGTCCGTGCCAAAAGAGCCATATGGAGACGCTCGCTTCTCTCGCTCGAAAAAAGAGAGCGATAATATACTAGGAAACGCTCAGTGTAACGCGTTGATGAGCGAGCACGGGTACGTGCAAATTCTCGAACCGGAAATGCGTACACAACGCACAGAAAACATAATACATCCATATTGAATTGATTATGATATCAACTTAAAAGTATATTATGCTTTTCATCGAAACTTTAAAATAGAATCTAAGCACCTGGTTCATAAAGCAAATCAGAATCAATTCAATTGGCACTGGAAAACATTCTTAATTTCGATACTTCATAACTAACAGATATTAAAAATTTCAATACGTTCATACGTTCTTAACTGATTGGGATGAAATTTTGTAAAATAAGAGACAATATTGGTTTTAATGATCATGCAAAATATGAGTTTGATCAGAATTATCGAAGACCGTTTTGATTTTTCAGCCTATCAGGAGATATTTAGTCAAATTTTAACCAATGAATGGGTTTCAAAAAAAATTATGGTATGCAAACAGAGAAGGTTGGTTTTACATATTGTGTACAAAATTTCAGCTCGATCAAAGAAAAACTCTGATCTGTATGATCTGTATTAATATTAAAATATGTGTTTGATCCGATTTATCGAGGACCAGTTTCATATTTTAGCCAATGAATAAATTGCAAAAAAATTTGGGGTCTGCAAACAGAAAAGGTTGTCTCCACATGTGTGCAAAATTTCAGCTCGATCGAAGAAAAACTCTGACCTGTATACAGTCAGGTAACGAAAAAAAAGAAAAAAAAGCAGAGGTCCGTGCCAAAAGAGCCAAAAGGAGACGCTCGCTTCGCTCGCTCAATGAATGAAGATGTTCTCTCAGCTTACATTGAGCGAGCGTTGTTTGTGCTCAGACCTGTGTTTATTTGTTGTTTGTTTGGTTTGTTCGTTAGTCTGTTTATTTGGTTTTGCAATAGAGCTGAAATTGTGACGATTGTAAAAACCATAGTAAAAAAGACTAAAGACTGATACTGGTTTACAGACTAAAGTACTAAATCTTCTTATTGATTTAAAATTAAAAATATTCCTATCAGGTTGCAATTTTACATGGTTATTCAATATGTTTTCATGATTTTGAAAATTTCAGTCAAATCCTCCGACTGATTAAAATTTGAAAATATATCTGCTTATTGGTTGAAAAATTAATATAGCCACATCATGTTCAAGTTAGCATTATCAAAACCAACAGTATACCTACTAGGAAAACGCTCTGTGTAACGCGTTGATGAGCGAGCACGGATACACGCAACACCTCGAACCGAATTTATGTCTATCGAATGTTATTAAAAGCCAATAATTCTTTAATTTCGTCACATACTTCTATAAAAATCTCCAAAATCTCCAAAAATATTGGTGCCAATCCTTGCTAAGTTTTAAGTTGATCGATTAAACCTTTATGATTGAACGGTTCCTTGTTAATTTTCAAAAATCACAGGATCGCGTTCAAAAAATATACCTGGGACCACCCATATGATATGATATGTAGTGTGTGTACACAATATCAGATCAATCTGTTGAACGGTCATTATTAGTTTCATATCGTTTAAAACTTTCTGCTCTAACTACCTTGCCTTGAACTGTAGATTCGAAGTCGCCGTGAATTTGACAGCCAACACGCAAAATGTCCCTAAAATGACAAAAACTTTTGAAAATAACGACAGATTAGAGTGAAAATTGGCAAAAATACTTTAAATGTTGGTACCAATGACCATGCGAAGTTTTTAGTTGGTCGGTCAATCGGTTCCAGTTTAAATTTAAAAAATAACAGGAAAAATGGTTTCAAATTTGAACCAATTGGAGGATTTGGCTGAATTTTTTTTGATTGGGTACAATGTTGGTTGCAATGACTTTTTTAAATTTAAAATTGATCGAACCAACCAATCGAAAGATAATTTTTATAAAATTTGAACCAATCACAGGATCCCGTTTAGAAAAGATCCTAGGGATCGCATAGATTACGTTAGTATGTGTACACAATTTCAGATCGATTGGTTGTGCGGTTTGACCTGGGCAGTGCAGGCAAAAAAAAAAAAAAAAAAAAAAAAAAAAAAAAAAAAAAAAACACACAGAGAAAGTGCCATAAGAGTACCGTGGTGACGCTCGCTACGCTCGCTCAATAATATCTTATGATACAAATTTTCAGACCAATCAGTCAAGAACTTTCTTAATAATTGACATTTTCTATCTTGAAATAGATGACAAAGGTGATGGATATCTGAAAGAAAATCCCCAACAACTGGATTTGGTTTGTTTAACAAGACCAATCTGGGTCAATAAATATACCTGTAATTGAAGTTATAAAGAAGAACAAAAAATGGGGTACAACATGAGGGTAGTCATAAGGTCGTAGTGCAATAAGGAATTGGATTGACAGCATACGGTAAACCTGTCAACAAGTTTCATTACGTCCCAGGAAGTGTACAATTCAAGAAACAAAGAATTTTCTTCTTAATATTATTTATTATTATTAATTATCGAGCAATTTGAACATAGTGTAACATAGCAGTCTTAAAACACTGAAAATATAGGCATCCTGCATGAGAAAAGGTTGCCATAGTAACCTATACAAAAGTATAGGGAAAAACAAATCTGACAGCGGCAATCCAAATCTCATATTTTGAGTGATTACTTGTGAAAGAAAGATATTTAAGTAAGTACAAGCTAATAATAATACGCAATATTTATCTTTACACATGTTCAAGTTAAATATTCATCTGATAAATATGATTTATTGCTATTATTTAGAGCTTTGACACATTTCCCCTACCATAGCAGCCTCCATTTTTCTACCACTGTGACGTCACGAGCAGGATTCCTATTAGATTGCAACCCCCATTTTCCCCGATAACTTATGAGTATTTACAAATTATCGAGAAAGTGATTTTTAACGCAAACGCATGGTCTAACGCAAAATAGTCGGTCTGGACCGACTATTTTGTTTATAATGTTTTAGGCACAATAATAAGTTGTTCAGAGTGAAAACATAATCATTAAGATGAACCCAAACTTGAGCAATAAATTCAAATTCAAATCCATAAAATTCCTCATAATTGGAATAAAGCTGAACTAAAACAAAGTGATTGCTACAAAGCATATCTTAATAAAATATTAATGTAAACAAAAACACATTAATTAACACATTGATATTTTTCACAACGCACATCCCTTCATATCATCCTGACTCCATGGAAGTTTTCCACAGAAACCTACATTCTCTTAATTAATATAGTTACATATTTATAGCACTAATTAGTTGTTAATTAATAATAATTATTTGAATAACAATAATTAGTTATTTAAGTTCAAAAAATACAGATTGAAAGTAGTATAATGAAATTTAGCAACTTTTTATATTTCGTGGAATATAGTACACAAATCTATTTAACAAAAATACAAATTATTTACAAATGACACACTTGTATTAATAATTAGAAGTGTTATGTAGTGTTTGTGTATATCAAGTGTTGGTAGCAATTCCTAAATAATCCGTATTTGACAACACACGACTAATTACAGGAAGTTACATATTAAATAAATCCCAATGATAAGCTATTTCCATTATCCAATAATACAGCTGGACCATAACTTCCAACTCCTTCAAAATGTTAAGATATACCCCAATAAACCTTTTATCTGTATTTCCACTACATAGACAACAACTCCCCATCCACATCTATAGTAACACCTTACACTTCCAAATACCCGGCCCGAAGTCTTATTTTACCAGATACAGTTGGCGTTCCTGTAGTTGTGGTTTTCGTAATTCCTCCCAAAGTGCCTCCAGATCCACTTCCTCGTCCCAAACCACCCTCACTGGCTTCAGTTCCTGCTCCCCTTATTCCACTTGATTTACTGCCTCTTAACATGTCAACAATAACAACCTTAGTACCGGCGCTACTGACCCCACTAGGTGTACTGCTTCCAAATATACCTCCAAATTCACTTCCTCGTCCCAAAGTGCCCCCACCAACACCGTGAATTGCCCCCCTAGGTGTACTGCTTCCAAATATACCTCCAGTTTCACTTCTTCGTCCCAAAGTGCCCCCACCAACACCGTCAACTGCCCCACTAGGTGTACTGCCTTTCAGTATACCTCCAGATTCACTTCCTCGTCCCAAAGTGCCCCAAAGTCCCAAAGTACTGCTTTTGACTAAGTGACCGCTTCCAGCTCCACTATCTGAACCAATAGCCCTTCCAGAAGATTCTGTTCGACTTCTACCATCTGAGTTTCCGCCGTTAAAGAATTTAGTCTCATTTTTCCCTCCAGGAGCAGTAGCTTGTGTTCTTCCGTACCAATTCTTGCCATTACCGAAATCAGATCTGTTTCCATTCACACCTCTAGGAATAATGTTTTCTTCTCCTCCACTAAAACTACCGCCACTAGGCCCATTCAAGTCCCATTTTACTCCATTTCTGAATTCAGTTCCACCATCACCTCCGGATCTTCCGTAAGCAGGCCTATAACCAAACCATTTCCAATAATTTCTGAATTCGGAACCATTTCCATCATTACCTCCAGGAAAATAATCTTCTGTTCTTCCGTAAGCAGGCCTATATCCGCCCCATTGTCCTCCATTTCTAAATCCAGTTCTATTTTCATCATCACCTTCAGACCTTCCAAAAGCAGTCATATACCCGACCCTTTGTCCTCCATTTCCAATTTCATTTCGATTTTCAGCATCACCTTCAGATCTTCCGTAAGCAGGCCTATACCCGCCCCATTGTCCTCCATTTCCACTTTCATTTCGATTTTCAGCATCACCTTCAGATCTTCCGTAAGCAGGCCTATACCCGCCCCATTGTCCTCCATTTCCACTTTCATTTCGATTTTCAGCATCACCTTCAGATCTTCCGTAAGCAGGCCTATACCCGCCCCATTGTCCTCCATTTCCACTTTCATTTCGATTTTCAGCATCACCTTCAGATCTTCCGTAAGCAGGCCTATACCCGCCCCATTGTCCTCCATTTCCAATTTCATTTCGATTTTCAGCATCACCTTCAGATCTTCCGTAAGCAGGCCTATACCCGCCCCATTGTCCTCCATTTCCACTTTCATTTCGATTTTCAGCATCACCTTCAGATCTTCCGTAAACAGGCCTATACCTGCCCCATTGTCCTCTGTTACCAAATTCAGATCGATTTTCTTTATCACCTTCAGATCTTCCGTAAGCAGGCCTATAACCGAACCATTTCCAATAATTTCTGACATCGGAATTGTTTCCAACATTATTTCCAGGAAACGAGTCCCCTGTTCTTCCACCCTGTCCGCCGCCACCAGAGCCATTTCGGTCCGAGTTCCAGTAATTTCCGAAAGCACTTCCAGTAGACGTGTTTTGTGTTTCCTTTCCGCATTTTCCGCCACCGGACTCATTTCCGTTAAAATTACTGTCACTTCCGATATTAGTTCTATTTCCATTTACAACTCCAGGCGTTCCTCCATGATTTCTCCCTTCTCCCCTTCCTTCTCCTCCCCCTCCTTCTCCACCCCTTCCTTCTCCACCCCTTCCATCTCTTCCCCTTCCATCTCCTCCCCTTCCATCTCCTCCCCGTTCTTCATTTGTATAATGGGAAGACTCTGAATGTTCCGTTGTTGGTTGTGTATCAGTTAGTGGAGTGACAGATGTAATAGGATCAGTTGTTTGAGGGGCAGATTCGGACCATTCTGTTGTTGTTGGTTGTGTATCAGTTAGTTGAGTGACAGATGAAATAGGATCTGTTGTTTGAGGGGCAGATTCGGACCATTCTGTTGTTGTTTCTTGTGTATCAGTTAGTTGAGTGACAGATGAAATAGGATCAGTTGTTTGAGGGGCAGATTCTGACCATTCTGTTGTTGTTGCTTGTGTATCAGTTAGTTGAGTGACAGATGTAATAGGATCAGTTGTTTGAGGGGCAGATTCTGACCATTCTGTTGTTGTTGGTTGTGTATCAGTTAGTGGAGTGACAGATGTAATAGGATCAGTTGTTTGAGGGGCAGATTCTGACCATTCTGTTGTTGTTGGTTGTGTATCAGTTAGTGGAGTGACAGATGTAATAGGATCAGTTGTTTGAGGGGCAGATTCGGACCATTCTGTTGTTGTTGGTTGTGTATCAGTTAGTGGAGTGACAGATGTAATAGGATCAGTTGTTTGAGGGGCAGATTCGGACCATCCTGTTGTTGTTGGTTGTGTATCAGTTAGTGGAGTGACAGATGTAATAGGATCAGTTGTTTGAGGGGCAGATTCTGACCATTCTGTTGTTGTTGGTTGTGTATCAGTTAGTGGAGTGACAGATGTAATAGGATCAGTTGTTTGAGGGGCAGATTCTGACCATTCTGTTGTTGTTGGTTGTGTATCAGTTAGTGGAGTGACAGATGTAATAGGATCGGTTGTTTGAGCAGTAGATTCTGACCATTCTGTTGTTGTTGGTTGTGTATCAGTTAGTGGAGTGACAGATTTTTGAGTGGTGGATGGGTGAATGGTAGAAGAGAGAGGGACAGATGAGTGAGGGGTAGATGATTGGATACTTGAGGAATTAGGAATTGATGATCGGGGGGTTGATGATCGGGTTCTTGATGATTTAAGGGTTGATGATGGGACGGTTGATGATTTAGGGGTTGATGATCGGGTGGTAGAAGTTTTAGGGGTAGATGATTTGTTTGTTGATGATTTAGGGGTAGATGATTGGGTGGTAGATGATTTAGGGGTAGATAATTGAGTGGTTGATGCTTTAGGGGTTGACGATTGAGTGGTTGATGTTTTATGGGTTGATGATCGGGTGGTAGATGTTTTAGGAGTAGATGATTCGGTTGTTGATGATTTAGGGGTAAATGATTGGGTGGTTGATGTTTTATGGGTAGAAGATTGGGTTGTATATGATTTAGTTGTAGATAATTGGGTGGTAGATGATTTAGGGATAGATGATTGGTTTGTAAATGTTTTAGGTGTAGATGAGTGAGTAGTTGATATTTTAGGGGTAGATGATTTAGTGATAGATGATTGTGTAGTTAAAGTTTTAGAGGTAGATGATTTAGTGATAGATGATTGTGTAGTTAAAGTTTTAGGGGTAGATGATTGGGTGGTATATGATTTAGTTGTGGATGATTTAGGGATAGATGATTGGGTGGTTAATGTTTTAGGTGTAGATGAGTGATCAGTAGATATTTTAGAGGTAGATGATTGGGTGGTATATGCTTTATTTGTGGATGATTGGGTAGTATGTGTTTTAGGGCTTGATAATTGGGTGGCAGATGGTTTATAGATAGATGATTGGGTAGTAAATGATTTAGGGGTTTTTGTTTGGGTGTAAGATGATTTAGGGGTAGATGTGTGAGCTGTAGATGGCGGAGGGGTAGAAGACTGACGGACCGATGAGTGAGGAGAATATGCTCTAGTGGCATATTCTGACCATTCAGTTGTTGGTAAATCAGATGTTTCAGTGGCATATTCTGACCATTCAGTTGTTGGTAAATCAGATGTTTCAGTGGCTGATTCTGACCATTCAGTTGTTGGTAAATCAGATGTTTCAGTGGCTGATTCTGACCATTCAGTTGTTGGTGAATCAGTAAGTTGAGGGTCAGACGTAATTGGATCAGATGTTTCAGTGACATATTCTGACCATTCAGTTGTTGGTAAATCAGATGTTTCAGTGGCATATTCTGACCATTCAGTAGTTGGTGAATCAGTAAATTGAGGGTCAGATAAATTAGGATCAGATGTTTGAGGGGCTGATTCTGACCATTCAGTTGTTGGTGAATCAGTAAATTGGGAGTTAGGTGTAATTGGATAAGATGTTTGAGGGACAAATTCTGACCATTCAGTTGATTGTGAATCAGTAAATTGAGTGACAAATGTTGGAGTGTCAGATAACTGAGGGTGGGATGTCCCACGGAAAGATGACTGTGTCGCAGATGATTGGGATATTGGTTCTCTGTCAGGCGATATTGTACCTGGAGATAATATAACTTTAAATTGGGTTGTAGGAGGTGGGGTAACAGAAGGTAAAGCAATTGGTACTTGAATAATAGGTTTACTATTAAATCCTCCACGTCCTTTCTCATCCGTATCGTCTCCGCCACCGCTCCAACCACCGCCCCATCCTCTGACCCAGTCCCCGACCCAGCCAAGGCCCCAGCCACCACGTCTCCCTTCACCTCCTCCCCAGCCACCTCCCCAACCACCTCTTCCCCAGCCACCTCCTCCCCAACCACCTCCCCAACCACCTCGTTCTCCTCCCCCATCCCGGTCACCCCGATCATCTCTTCCGTACCATTGACTTCCCTCTCTCCTCGGTCCATCGTGATCGCGATGCTCCGGCGAGTCGCAATCTTGCGTCCTGTGACACAACTGCTGCTCCAACAGCAAAACAAACACTGAAACAAGATACAAATGTAATATAGTGATATCTCATTACTACCGCAATGCTCAAGTAAAAAAAGTGCATTACACTATTGCAAGTGCGTAGGAAGGGTGATGGGGAGATCCCCCCCCCCCCCCCCCCTACCCACACTAGCAGTTTGACCCCCATTCACTACAATACATTATTTTTATAGTGTAAGAATCACTATTAAATTGTTGAAATTCTATATTGAAAAAGATGAAACACGAAACATTTGAAAAAAAGTGTGGCACAGAAGTTGAACAAGATGTTGCTCCGTGTAAATTGGGCTTTAGATTCTAGAAAAAAAAACATATATAGCATAAAATATCACAAAACACTTAATGTAGGTAAATTTAAGTACGGTACGTATAATACGTATGGTATAAGCAGATAAGATATTTTTTGTGATGTTTACAATATTGAAGGCCTCCTATTCTGGGCAGAATTTTAAATTAAAAAAATAAATTAAAATATAAATACCGGGTGGCGCAAAAAAAATACCCCTGAATGAGAGGTACCTATATCGAAACTATTATAGATATGATTCTGAAATTTGTACATACATTAGAAAACATACCAAAATTTAATATGAAAGTTTCAGACATATTTATTCATTAGGAAAAAAGTTACAAACATTGAATTGAAAATTAAAATTGAATTAATGATTGAAGTTACAGTTGAAGAAACATATTTAACCAGGAGGCCAAGTCTTGAAACTTACGCCTTCAGGACGCAAACGCTCTAGGACGTCAACAAGTCCCATTTACTGTAAGAATGATCGCCATTGAAACATTAATTTAAGCCACTTATTTGATTGGCATCCAGCCATATTGCAAACAATTTATTAACATTATAATTATAATTACAGATGTTATTCAGTCATTAAAACTTTATTCAAAATGAAGCTAACCAGTAAACAGTAGATTTCAAGGTCGTCATTCTTATACAGTAATGGGACTTGTTGACGTCCTAGAGCGTTTGCGTCCTGAAGGCGTAAGTTTCAAGACTTGGCCCGTTGATTTGGAGTTGTTTTGTAGGAAACGTACACTTGGCCAAACAAAACTTGAACGTTCAATAAATCTGATAGGCTGATAAATGTAAGATCGCACCATCAGAAGTCAGTCTAAGCGATCTCATTGTCTCACTCTAGTAGGTGACCTCACATTTCAATGATAATAACAAGCTTTGATTGGTTATGGGACATGACCAGCAGTCATTCAAATTTGGTCAACGTTCAAGTTTTGTTTGGCCAAGTACCTATGTTTAAAAAATCTATGTGAATTTGTCTTGGATTTAATAAAAGGGTAGGTACCTATATGTGAATTTATGTAACTTGCGTATAATAACATTAAGAGGAGTTAAACATTTCCAATTCATCGACGAAAATTCAGTCACAATAACTTTTCCCTCCATTATCTCTTCTTAAAACCACGTCTGTAAAAGATACATATATGCTTTACTAAATGGAGTCATTTTGATGTAAAATTATGATCAACGCTAACTTAGGTACTACTTATGTACAAAACAGGTGATACTTTTTAACAAGCTAACTGTTCTTGTGGCAACTCAAACGAGCGATATAATTCAAATGCATGTACATTTTTTTGCATTACCTACTCGAATATTTCCGAAAATTGCAAATACCTATTCAATTTTCATATTTGTTCTATAATATCATGTGAAATTTTCAGCCTTATATCTTTTATAGTTTTTATGCAGTGACCTATCAAACAGTTTTTTTTGTGCCACCCAGTATATTATTTAGAAATGTCCCACAACTGGCTTCCTTATTAATATTTAATGAAAAAAATGTAAATACCACTTTGCTTACAGGGTGAATTTTTATCTAATAGTACATCAGATTGAGCATAGCCACATTGTCATGGTCACGTACTTTGCGATAGAATTATTAAGTTATTTACATACTGAAATACGCTCTGGACGTATTCAGATATCTTGGGATGCTGTACTTACCTAGGACAGTAACTGACTTCATAGCTGCTGGGCCGACGAACAGTCCGGTGTTGTCAGGGTCGAAATTGTTGTAATTTGTATTTAAAAAATAATTCGACACTTGCGGTGTTTCTGTATTAGCAATTTCTTATCGTTTCCTTATCAGTTAGAAAGCTAATGGGGTTGTTCACTGCCATTTGCTCTCACCCGCAGCGCTAGCGGCATTGGAGGTGTCTCACTCTGATTGGTTGGTCTCTGAATCCAAGATCTCTGAATCAAACTCCCGCCAAGGTTTAAAAACCTTCCATTCCGCTAGATGCATTTTGATTGGCTCTCTCCCGGACGATTAGAACAGCAGCGCCATCTACAATAGTTTTGCGTGAACAACCCCATTATTTGACAGAGGTTTCGTGACTGTCAAGGCAGAAAAGTAATTTACAAAATCGAGCTATTCACGGAAGAAGGTTAAGGTTTGAACTTGAAAATTGTCAACAATTATGTAGGCCTCTGTATGTACAGAAATATTGATATTTTTGCCTGCACTGCCCAGGTCAAACCTCTCAACCAATCGATCTGAAATTTTGCACAAACGTAATCTATGCGGTCTCTGGGATCGTTTTTGAACGGGATCCTGTGATTGGTTCAAATTAAAAAAACAAAAAACTTTTGATTGGTTGTTCCGATCATTTTGAAATTTTGCATAGTCATTGCAACCAATATTGTCCCAAGTCTTACCAAGTTTCAGCTAATCATCCCGTTGGTTAAAATTTAAAACCTTCTTTCCTGTAATTTTTTAAATTTTAACTTGAACCTTTCAACTTAAAATTTCGAATGGCTAATGGGACAAACAATTTAGGTATTTTTGCCAATTTGAAGATTAATCTGTCATTATTTTCAAAAGTTATTGCCATTTTAATGACATTGTATCCTATAATCGTGAAATATTTGAAAAAATGTGTACTAAATTTTCATCTATTCCTACTTGATACTTCAGTTCCAATGCCTATAGAGCAGCTGATATACTTGCAAACGCATATCAAATCGGATGCAGTACGAAGGCCTGCTCATCAACGCGTTACACTGAGCGTTTCCTAGTATTGAACACAAAGTATTGTAATTTTAATCCAGTTTCCAAATACAAATAATATCTATAGTTTATTGTTAATTGCTTTATGGTAATTTAACACGAATTAAAGAGATTATTTCTGTACAATACGTAACCCTTCCCTCGTGATACAGTCACTACTCATCAGTCACTACACGTCGCCTCAGAGTGTAAGTGCTCTATGTCCAACTTTTCCCATCCGGAGAAACAGAGGGTCAAACTTTATGATTTTATTAACCCTATAAAAGTATAAACAATAACTGTAGTTGTAAGTTTATATCATCACTTATTCGAATGAGAACACTTATTTATGTGTTTCATTGATGTTTCAGTAACAAACGAAGCGAAAATAGGTAATTTCCTGTTGGACATAGGACTTTGTGCACATTTCTTAGCGAGTGTTTGTTAGAAATGTGGACATAGGACTTCTGCATTTGGAAATCAATGCAATGGCCAATGCTAATGTGGTACATTAATATTTTTTATTTCTCATGAATATTACTGAAGATATTGTATCAGTTAGTGTTTCAGAGTGATTAAGAAATAATTATTCATATAAATTAAAAATTAATTGATTTAAATATTTGAGAAAAAAATAAAATTACACAAAAAACTTAATTCCATACAGAATAAATGTAAATAAATCATACAAATAATATCTAACTACTTAATTTTAATCTGACTCGTACGTGACCTTCGAATTAAGGAATTAACAGCAGGTTTACTAATATCCCAGATGCGCGCCAACTTGACAGTTTGAACGTGAGGGAGTGCTCTGATTGGACGATGCGGACATAGAGCAAATGCATCCGAACAAGCCATTGATTACTGGACATAGAGCAAACGATTTTCGTTCATAATTACCGCAAAAGTGATAAATTGGAGGGTTTTTCAATTAATATAGATCAAGTACATTCTAATACACGACCTAAACCAAAAATCTCAAAATTTCAAAAATTGGAGATAGATCACTTACACTCTGACACGACGTACAGTCATTACACATTGAGCACGAAAAGTGCGTCGTCTTGGCGATATGTTCATTTAGTACAGGGATGGGATTACATAAAATGACAACTTACTTGTCGCAGCGACAATTTTCTCATTTCAATGTTATTCACGGCCTTCTCGCTGCGACAAGTAAGTTATCATTTTGTGTGATCCCATCCCAGGTCTGGACAAACCATTGACTTTCGCTCTATATGGGATTCGTGACTGCTATAGCTGCAGCACTGAATGCTTTCGCAGATGTCGGAAGCCCCACTGGTTTACCAATATCTAGCGATATAATGATATATTAATTTTGTTTAATGCTACGCTGTGTCTACATATTTATAACACATGAGCATCAAAAGCATATTGTTGTGCTGCGTCAGCTTTCCTTGCAATCTTATCCTATGTAAGACGATCTCAGCGGGGCGAGTGAAGAATTTGACCTTGGTCTATCCGTAAGAACGGGTCGGTTTCGTTTGTCACTAGACATCGACGACAATCTTGCAAATCCCCTAGAGCGGAAGTCAATGGACGAACACTTTGACTGAAGGGCCGATAGCAGGCCACAACAAATACGATTATCAGGAGACATTCCTAGGAAAGAGACGGGTCAATGACCTCAATTGTCCTCGTTGAGACTTCGACGACGACAGTGGGGGGTCGGGGAGGTCGTGGAGAAGACGCGGGTCTGGGGCATAGCCCCGGAAATTTTGATGTTACTAATAGTTGAATTTGGTTAAGGGGGTTCCAGGGTTACGTCATAGGAATGAGAATTTGTTGTAATTCATACCAAAGATTAATGAAACCATATTACATAAAACTAGCAAAAAAAATATGCCCCTTACCGTATGATATAATTAGATATTCTTGATTGAAGATCATCTTTTCCCCCATAAGATAACACAGGGAGACATGCAATTGTCCCAGAATATTGGTCTTAAATTGCTCCTTAAACCGCAAGAGGAATGACAATTTATTGAAAAAAGTCTCAATTTAAAGACAACAATTTTTAAAATAAGACTGCCGTCTGAAAATATAGGGTCACCGCTAAATAAGACAGAAAAAGTGCATAATGTGAGAAATGTACCATAAATCTGACAACGTTGCACTACAAAAATGAATTATTTTGGCATAGTTTAATTGGAACTTCAATTAGGAACATATAATTGTATACGGTAAGTTATAATGGTTTTATGCTGTTGTTTGAGTCATTGTTTCATCAGAAATGTGTATGAATTACAGCGAATTCTAAGCACCATGGCTGGAGACCTGGGTCCACTTTAACTTGTATTCGCTTTCGCACCGGTTTTAATCTTTCTTTTGATTCTGAAACGATTGCATGTTATTTGCAAGGTTGTTGCACGTATTGATCTCGGAATAAATTTGGTGAGCAATAAATTTCAGATATTTATTAAAAAGTATTCATGAAGAAAGGGGGTCTCGGGGGGCAAAGCCCCTGAGAAAATGTTCTAACATAGACATAAGTTTTGGTGCAATTTTGAGACACATTATGTCCAGTGAAATCTTTTCGATCCCAATTTAAAACAAATTGAAAATAAATTAACTACAATGAAATCCCACATATGCCACCATTTGTAAAAGAAATGAAATTTAGCAACTCTTTTCTAAAGCTTTGCTACTTATTACCTTGTGAAGAAAATGTATTTTCAGCTAGCTGTCTTGCTTTGTCTTGCCAAAGAGCGTAGATTGCCTCATGCGGGCCGTAGTTAGCCCAGGGGGGCTATTCTAAATTTCCTTGTCGTCTCGTATCAATTGACACGGCGTCACTACCATGTTAAATAGATAGCACTCCAGTGTGCAGTGAGCCCATATCACGTGAAACGAGACGACAAGGGAATTTAGAATCACCCTCCTGGCATTGAATTAATTCAAAGGTTCTGTCGGAGTGCCATCTCAAACAGTTCTTTTTGCGCCATCGGGTTTAGCTCTTTATTGCGACCAGATGACAGCAACAATTTCTATACCCAAGCTGGTACAAAACATAATAATTAATAACACAAATGTAATAAATTGTAACATAAATTTGTATTTTTATCTTCTACGTGCAAATATTGGATTATAAAATGGAAATCGACGCTTTTCAGAGAAAACCCCACAAAACATCACGAGGCAGGTACAAAATAACGACATTAACAAGAAAGAGTATTAAATTATTTAATTAACTTCAAATTTCCGTCACAAACGTTAGACATCACGAAGCATTGTCACAAAACTATTTGAAGGGCACAGGGAAAGAACCTACACAGTCACATTCGGATGAAACACTGAGATAAGCGAACTTTATGCTGAAATTTGTATCTATCTTCTATACAGATCGAAATTTCAGTAGCTTTTTTAAGACGTTGTGACAATATTTTCTAAAAACTCAGGGAATATTCTGAGAGCTCATAAAAAATCACTGCAAATTACACCTTAAGAGGGCTGAGTAGTGAGCGTGGCCTTGAAGAGTTTTTTAATCGATTTTTATCAATATCTTTTACCTACCAATGTAATTGTTAACAAAAAGGGCTTTGTACGAGTATTCAGAACAGTTCAATGAAAATAATTGCATAGTTTGGAATAAGTTATTAGTATTATTTTGTCCAACAAATGTTTAGTGCCATAATTTTACTAATTTTCGGGCACTAAACGTCTGTAGGACAAAGTAAATCTAATAAACCATTACAATTGCTATGGAGTTATTTTCTTTGAACTGTTCTGACTACTCGTACAAAGCATTATTTTCTTAACAATTACATTGGTACAAGATATTGATAAAAATCGATTAAAAAAGGTCAAACTCACTACCCAGCCGTCTTAAAATGGACTAATAGCGTTCTTCCCCTGTACGTACCCTTCAATTGTACTAATGTTAATCGATGTTACAAGACATATAAAAACGACATATCTGTAAGTTGATATTAAGGCTGACATGGACGGCAATGATCGCAAATACTGTCTTGATTCCTTGCTCTTGTTCTCTTTAACGACATGTTTCTAGACAGATGTCTCTGTTTGGAAGTGTTATTTTAGCAAGGTCCTTCCGAGGATGAACAAAAACCTCACTCTACAATGTTTTTACAGACATACCACCCTCATAGGGTGAATTCTAGTACCTCATAATCAAGGGCATATTCAGGGCTTCGTCTAAAAAAATACGCACATAAATAATAAGTGAAAAAAAACTCATAAAAATGACAGAACATGTAGAAAAAGCACCAACATTTCAAAAATTTTAGAGGGAAAGACCAATGTTTGGCTATTTGTTATTTATTTGCCAAAAAAAATGCTTTCTACTGTAAATTTTCATATTAATACCCCCCCCCCCCCCCCCTGAAATTTCATCCTGAATACGCCCTTGCAAATTATCCTTCGCCTTTATGACAATTAAGGGTGAAGTACTGCGGTAATGTAAACCATCAAAATGGTACATGAGCTCAAACTGCAAATATCGTTCATAGAAACATAGTTCAACATCTTCATCCAAAACTATCATTTTCATTTATAAATTAAGACAAATCAATTGGTACATAATACGTATTTGAAATCCATGCTGCTGTTAAATCTCGTAGACTGCTTCCAGCGTGTGGCTGACTTCGATGTTGTGTTTGCGGAGAGACGTCAGAATGTTCTTCACGGCTGTACAGACAAAACAAATGCAATTATTAGATCGACTATTCATAGTTTGCACGAACTTCTTATCATCAACATCATCAACATCATAATTCATACTTTTACTGCTCTCATTTTTGCATTCAAATAATTTCTTAACATTATTGCCAATCATTGTATTTATTTATTTAATTGTCACGTTTAACAGGTCAATTTAAGCTATAAATTAGAGTTATTCGATGTATTTTTGTAAAAAGAGTGATTAATGACTATTGGGAGACTTATTATACACATTAAAAGAGGAGGAGGAGGGAGAGGGGATACTTCATCACATTTCGAAATGTTATATTCACTGAAAACAGGAAAAGCTAACTTTGCATAAATTAGCACATATTTTACATTCAATTCAACCTTCATTTGTCCACAAATGTCGAACTTTATCGATATTCAGAATAACACGACATTTTATAAGGAATCAATAGAATACCACAAAACAATCGATAAAGACGATGTAATTTTCACCACCTGAATTGATACAGGTTGTCCATCATTAAGTTTTTGTTTCCAATTTTATTTGACGAACTCGAGAAATTAATTCAACTTTGTAATAACGTATACTTCACTATTTGTGGGAGCAGTGAAACCTGTCAATTAAATATTTCTAAGCAAACTTCAATTTCCATGAATTCATACTTCTCACCATATTTGATACTCCCAGTTAGAACATAATTCATTGAACTCTTTTACGTCGTCAATGTGTGGTGTAATAATTGTATTAGTATCTCTAATAGATAATATCTCCATTAGAGGACAACTAGAGAATTAGTGAAAGAAAGTGATCATAACACTGTCCTAATAACATAAAGTATCAAGAAAAGAACAGATCCCAAATCTAAAAACATGCCATTCGTTATCACCAATCGGCTCCTCTACATCGCTGGTTTGTCATACCACGGCATTGACAAGCCGAGTGTCACGCTAGCGTACAACTGGAAGACTCGTCTGTACTTCTGCTACACCATCTGCATAACTGTCATCTCCTTGGTCCTCCCAGCATCCCGCTTACTAGCTGCAAGCATGACGTGGACGGACTTTCCCAAAGTTACAAGTAATGTGATTTTATTCCTCGGATTCATTGACAAACCATTTATGATTTGGCTCATTTTAGTCAAACGTGCAAAACTACATCGACTAATTGAACAGCTAACTGCCATTTCATCACTTAACTGTGACAAACAAGAAGGAACACGCGAAGTGCACGCAATCGTCAATAATAGAACATTCATCAAGTTTGCTTTCTTAATGTTCTCCATATTACTAATTGCAATAACTGTGATCAGTTATTTTTTCTTACCGGAAGTTTTTCCAAAAGAGATAAACCAAGGCAACGAATTATACCAAACTTTAACCAAATCGGATACCTTCAAATATGTATATAGGAATATCACGATCGTTTTCGAGACTTTTGGGTTCTGTGTGCAAGTTGTTCTTGCTTTCAGTGTTTACACCTTGTTGTTTACAATAGTCTCACAATTGTGTAGAAATATTGAGATGCTGAGCGAAACTCTTTCCGAAATTGGCAGAGAAGAAGAACCCCGAGAGACGAAGAATATGAACCAAGAGAAAGTAGTCTTGCAACAGGACCAAAGAGAAACTGAAGATGAAATATCAACTATTCGTATAACTGTCAGTGATTATAGCACTATTGAGGATGAATCTGAGGTCCTCGAAGAGATTCTATTCACATATCCAGACGGAACTCAAGTGATATCACTGGAAGGAGATGACGTTCCACTTGATAAGAAGAAGAAAGAAGGATTGGATTTACCACGAGGGGATGACGACTCTGCACCGAAACCCAACTCAGATGAACTGCGACAAAGAGATGTGTATCCAACAATTGACGGGAATTGCATAGAAGAGCAGCAAAATGTGGAAATACATTTGAGGGATTGTAGCAAAAAGCACCATCAAATTTTAAGGCAAATATTATATTATTAAATTAAAAGCTAGAGTTACCTATTGTACAGGTATTAAGGTGGGGCAAGCGCGAGCGATTTTGCCGCTTGTTGCGGGCACTTTTTTTTGGATACGATTGGAGACAAAATGGGTTGACGAAATGACTTGAAATTTTAACCATGATTAGATAAAAGACAAACTTACAGTTATCCCTTGGTAAATTTTTAATTTTATGCTTCGTTAATTAGTTATAATAAGTTGATTTTTGGTGAAAAATGGTCTAGTTTCTCGTCTCAATGGGTGCTGTATGAAATTTAATTTTAAAAAGGAATAATGATTAAAATTTAAAATCATTTGGTTAACGGGTTTGGTCTCCAATCGTATCGGAAATTTCATAGTTTTGAGCGTTTTTTTTATGAAAAGGTGCAAAATGAAAATATACAATCAGACTCATAAGAACATTCTATCAAAGTTACACTCACTTATGAAACAATTTTTATCTCTCAATTTTCTAAAACGGCCGAGCGCTAGTATCACCTTTGACATTATAAACATCTTTCAATGATGATATGTTTGGGTAATGTGTAAAACTTTACAGCCCTCGTTCAACTAAGGACATTTTCACATCACAAATCCCTTCTCACGACAATTGTTTTATTTCAGTTTCGTCCAAGGTCTCAATGACGTTTGGGCACCATTTTTGTCCATTATATGTAGCCTATCAACTCTGGTTCTTGGCATGGCGGCTATGAGATTGGCACTGGTAAGTATTAGCTTGCGCAAAAAAATTATGTACAACTTTCACATCTGTTGGTCTAAATACTTTTCAAAACAAATTAGAGACAACAATATTGTTCTACACGTTTAATTTATTTTTCGTCACATTTACAGTGGAGTTAGCCGACTCGAAGGTAAACAATGGAGGGAAACAACCATAACTTTTGAACCATTTAAATTAAGAAAAAAGTAAAATATATTTAACATACTTGATTTTAGTGGACGGACCAGCAATAAACACAAACATATAAATTCAATATTTGTTCTGATAAATAAGCTGACAAAAACAAAATATAAAAATAAGAGCTAGACACGAGTTTGGGCATAAATATTGTATTTACTAGTAAAACGCTCCGTGTAACGCGTTGATGAGCGAGCACCGTCACGCGCGACATCGCCAATCGAGCACGATCCATTCAATCAAAATATAACTAAATACATTTTTACCAATTTACCTTGCAACTTTCCATAAACACTCTGGATCAATTAAATAACAGATTAATGTACTAATTCTTTTCCATCAATCTCTTTGGACATATATTCAAAACACTTAAAATAGCAATAAGTAATTTGATGCTATCTAGCCGAAACGTTGTTTTTATAACTGTGAACCACGATACATATCCCAAAATAAATTATTTTAGATAGTTACCTATACATATTATGTATAATAATTAGTGATGGCACCATTACAAATTTTCAATGACCATTGAAAAAATTTAAAATTTTTGAAAAAGTTTAAATCAATTTTATTTTATTTAATAAATGTATGGGCATACTTGGGATGCATACTGAACTCTATTATGATGCGTGTTGTTGTCTGAGTGGTAAATGTGCAAAATGATCATTAATACAGCATCCAAATTTCCCGCCTATGTAGAAATTACAGTCTGGCCAAAATTACAATGAAGAAAAACTGAGATTTGGGCTTATATTTGACTTTTATTTTTATTTTGATTTTACGCTTTTTTTCTGATATATTATCAACAATTGTGTGCAATAAAGCAATAAAAATAGTAATTTAAAAAATTTTCAACGCATTGAAAATTTTCAAAAAAAATTTTTTTCAGAAAATTGCCATCACTAATAATCTAGTGGAGCGTTCGCTCCACGCCAGCCAAGTCGTACGGCGCGCGCACACTCTCATATAAAGGCTGGAGCAAACCCACTTTTACTGTAAGCATCAAAGTGGCATTTTCGGCCTACTGGATCTTAAAATTGAGAAATCTCACATTGTTGCGAAATATCTTAATTTCGAGCTATGGCCCACCCTACAACATAAACCAAATTTGGGAACAATAGGTTACGCCCTTTGCGCGCTAGAGGGCCGTGAAAACAGTGTTTTAGGGCGGTTTTCATAATCAGTAATCATAGTAGTAGGCTGGAGCTAAAATCCGGTAAACAGGCCACAGCCTAAACGGCTGAACCGATTGATCTCACATTTTTACCACGTGTGCACTTTTGGCGTCTGATTTAACCTTGTCCCCATGAATTTTTTGTGCCGCCATTTTGAAACCGGAAGTGACGTCATATCTCGTCAACGGTTGGACCGATCGGAACGAAATTTGCGCCAATCGTTTCAGACGGTCATCTATATGGATTATCAATATCAAAAGACTGAACATTATTTTAAATAAACCGGAAATGACGTCATGAAATTTAATATACATCGATTTGCATTTCAGCAACAACTGTTGATCCGATTGTCTTGATATTTATGTAACGTTTGTACTTTTGATATTTCATTTGACTTGTTATAAAACCAACCGGAAGCAGCCATTTTGAAACCGGAAGTGACATCATGTCTCAAAATCGGCTAAACAGATTAGAACAAAACCAGCGCTAAACGATTTAGACGGTCAACTTTATGTAATCAGTAATATTTGATGATTCAAATATCGAAACCGGAAATGACGTCACACATTTTATGACCTATACCGGAAATGACGTCATAAATATGCTAAATGACGCTAAATTCACCACTTTATACTTTAAAATAGATATAAGTAAACGTACTTTGTAAATAATTATAAATTCAAGGTTGCAGTGTTCTCGGCGGCCATTTTTAAAACCGGAAGTGACGTCATATATCGTAAACGGTTGTACCGATTGCAACCTAAGTTTGGAAATGTGTTGGACTAATAATTATGAATTCAAGACGACATTATTTTCGGCCGCCATTGTTAAAACCGGAAGTGACGTCATATATCGAAAATGGCTGTACCGATTGCAACCAAATTTTGGAAATGTGTTGTACTAATAATTATGAATTCAAGACGACATTATTTTCGGCCGCCATTGTTAAAACCGGAAGTGACGTCATATATCAAAAACGGCTGTACCGATTGCAACCAAATTTTGGAAATGTGTAGGAGTAATAATTATGAATTCAAGACGACATTATTTTCGGCCGCCATTGCTAAAACCGGAAGTGACGTCATATATCGAAAACGGCTGGACCGATTGTAACGAAACTTAAAGCTATTCTTCTTGGATAATTATTTTAATCTTATATACCAAACGCAACTTTTCTAAGTATCCAAATCGGCATAGGCGTATTTTTTTAAAGAAATAAGTTCTTGCACGGACACAAGCTGTGCTACAAGCTGTATGAATAAACTAACAAAAGAAGTGATATCCCAGAAAAAAACACTCCGTGTAAAAAAGGCAGCCAAGTCTCTTTACTTTAAAAAAATTCAACACCGAAAAGGAGTGATATCAAAAAAGGAGCCAAGTCAATGACATTTCCAAATATTTAATCGTATCTTTGAAATAAAAGTATAAACACCGAGAAATACTTTACAAAAGGACTTGGCGCATCGTTTTTTTAAAGACATTTTTCTATTCATAAGCATGTGCCATTTATATACAACCGTCATTTTGAATGTTTAGAATAATAGGGAAACATCTTTCAATTAGGTACATATTTTACATACCTTCTGTAAAATATTTTCTATATGAATATATACGCTATGAAACTTGTTGTCTATGCTTTCTATAAATATACACAATAGTTATCTTCGTAATATTGTTTCGTGGTGAATATAATTAAGTCTCATGCGTTATACCTTCTCATCATGTAACAATTTCTATTAATACACATTTTATAAAAATACATTTCACAAAGAAGACAGTCATATTGAATTTCTATTAAAAAATTTAACTTTATACACTTGACACTTCAAAAATATATAATTGTGTTCCATTAGTTAGTAATTATTTGACAACGTTTCATGATTTCCTTCAGTCAAGATCAAATTATGAAAAGATACCAGTCTAATATCGCCATATTAACAGTACTGCAAGAATATGTATGAGCCCACTTCCAATTGATATGAAGGGATGTGTGTTGTGAAAAATATCCGACCGAACCGGGGCACGAACTTGGGACCTCTCACTTGCCGGGCGAGAGCTCTACCAACTAAGCTACCCGATCGGACGGGCGGACATTAGACACAACACACTGATGAGGATCCTGACTCCTGACTCCATGGAAGTTTTCCAAAGAAACCTACATTCTCACCACTTCCAATTGTTATGTAATTCTTTCACCCTTATATTACTTATATATTACAGCATAAAATCATGCTTCTATCGCCATTGACAAAACTATAAAATAGTCATTACTAAAAGTAGCTTGATTCATAGATTCTGGCTCTAATAGAAAGAGGAAAATGTACCTACTTGTAAATTTCTTTCCACTTTTAGGATAGAATGATGTCTTTAAAAAAACGATGCGCCAAGTCCTTTTGTAAAGTATTTCTCGGTGTTTATACTTTTATTTCAAAGATACGATTAAATATTTGGAAATGTCATTGACTAGGCTCCTTTTTTGATATCACTCCTTTTCGGTGTTGAATTTTTTTAAAGTAAAGAGACTTGGCTGCCTTTTTTACACGGAGTGTTTTTTTCTGGGTAATACCTACATTACATATTGACTGCATTATGTATTGCAATATGATCCACTTATCAACAAAAATGAATTTGTATTTCATTGAAATTGAGAATAGCCATCTTTATACTTTGCTTTGCTA
This sequence comes from Leuctra nigra, assembly GCA_934045905.1. NCBI lineage: Eukaryota > Metazoa > Arthropoda > Insecta > Plecoptera > Leuctridae > Leuctra > Leuctra nigra. The sequence goes on from OW203771.1 coordinate 19,368,711, forward strand.
CAGAGTGCAGCCCAGAATACCGTGGAATTTGTTTCGAAATGTCATTTCTGACAGTTTGAAAACTTTAGAAGTGTCAATAAGTGCATAAGTTCTCTACTGGTTGGGCAAAAAAATTATAAAATAATTAAAAATGATAATCTTAATGGCCATGCAAAATTTGAGCTTGATCTGAACATTTTGATTTTCGACCTATCAGATGATAAGTTGTTAAATGTTAATTTTTTAACCAATCATTCAGCAGTGCTCAAAAACAATCCCAGGCTAAATTAGAATGATGTTAGCATGTGTGCAAAATTTCAGCTCGATCAAAGCAAAAATGTGGCCTACAGCGGCGGGAAAAAAAAACAAAAAAAAACAGAGAAGGTGTCCAAAAGAGCCGAATGGAGACGCTCGCTACTCTCACTCAATAAGTTGGTGTCTAACGACGACTAAAAAATTAGCTATGCTAATTATTTTTAAACTTGATCATAATTTGATTAGTGCAAAAGTTATAACGTATAACGATTGGAGATTAATTATCTCCAATGTTTACCATAAGGCCGGTTTCACATATTATTAAAGCGTGTTTCGCGTTTCGCGTAATTTTCTTATTACCAATCACAAGTCTGCCGTGATCGGTTTCTGGACTTGTTATTGGTCAATAAAAAAGACGCGTGATTGGTCGGTTAGAAAAAACGCGAAACGAGCTTTATGTGAAACCGGCTAAACCAGCTTAAGACGGCTTGGTAGTGAGTTTGACCTTGAAGAGTTTTTTAATCGATTTTTATCAATATCTTTTTCCAGTGTAATTGTTAACAAAATAGAAAAATTCACTCAATTACAAGAAATACAAACACAAAAGACCGAAACATTTACTTATGTAACCTTTTATGATATCTTGTTCCATAGATGACACTTATATTTTATTTTCTGATGTTTATTAGACTTATACCTTTTCTGATCTATCATTTTGAACAATTAATATGTTGCAGGTTTTTTAAATTGCCACATCTTTTTACCTGTATCTCTTATCCTATGTAAAATAAAATAAAAATTATCAAAAACATTACTATTTAGCATTAAGTTTCAATTTAACAAGTGGAGGCGAAAGCCAGGAATTGTTAAAAATAATATTAGAAATGGTAAATAATCTATGTACATATATTATTCAATAAAGATGTTGAAAAAAAAAAAATAGGGCTATGGACGTGAATTCAGAACAGTTCAATGAAAATAATTCCACAGCTTGTAATGGTTTATTTGATTTACTTTGTCCTACAGGTGTTTAGAACCCGAAAATTTTGTAATTTTCGGGTTCTAAACACCTGTTAGACACACTAAAACTAATAGCTTATTCCAAACTATGAAATTGTTTTCATTGAACTGTACTGAATTCACGTCCATAGCCCTATTTTGTTAACAATTACATTGGTAAAAGATATTGATAAAAATCGATTAAAAAACTTGTCAAGGCCACGCTCACTACCAAGCCCTCTTAAGATCGAATTCATTAAAATGTAGAGTAGATTATTTCATGAAAACCGGCTAAACCGGCTTAATGTCAATTCACACGGTTGATTGCACGCAATTGATTGGTATACTCTACCATTAGTTTCATTGGATGTTCGCGATTTTCCAGTTCAGACGAACTGGATGAAACTTATGGTAGAAGTGAGTTTTAATAATATCTTTGGTAGAAGTACGAGTATACCAATCAATTGCGTGCAATCAACAGTGTGAATTGACCTTTAGAGTGCAGCCGTCTCCCGATGTTTTTGAAACTATTTCTAGATACAAGATTGGGAAGATCCAGACATTGTCAAGTACATATGGACGATGCTATTTGTCACACAAAGACTCTACCTTCTTGGCTGGATTGGCCAGAGCATAATTAACAAAGTAAGCAGAAGGAATCGCGTTTCGCGCTTCATACATCATAGCCTCTCAAACGGCAACACAGAATGTTTGAAAAATAGACTAGAAATATTCATCGATAGAGACTCATTGACGTCCTACGGACGTTTAGTGCCATATTTTTACAAATTTTTATGCACTAAACGTCTGTAGGAAATAATAGAAATAAAAAACCACTCCAAGCTATGAAATTATTTTCATTGAACTGTTCTCAATACTCGTACAAAGCCATATTTTATTACCAATTACATTGGTAAAAGATATTGATAAAAATCGATTAAAAACCTCTTCAAGGTCAAACTCACTAACGCACATCTTCCTAAACAGCTGGATTATTACAGAGCGATCAGCTTGGCCAGGCTGCGTACAGCTGCAGATGGTATCGAGTTAACAAGAAGTCAAGCTACTACGTGCAGATGATCATGATGCGCGCGCAGACCCCGATGCAACTCCAAGCAGGACAATCTTCGGTACTGTCAATGAACTTCCTGAAAACTGTAAGTCTACTATACAGATTCTTTTGTCGAGTTATTTGAGATATGTGAGTGTGGAAAATAACTATATTGTTTCATTATTCCAGTTCATCCTTGAAAAATATCCTCGCTTCATTCTGCTACGATATTACACTGCAATATCCAATGAATAATCAATAGATTTTAAATATAAAAAAAAAACATTTCTGGTGAGATCCGAACACACGACGTTTGGATTGCCGATGCCAATCTGTGACATCAGAAAAACTAATTTATCGATAAGTAGCTGTTAGGTTTCTTAACAAGTTGTTATAGCACGAACTATTAATACTCACGTACTGGTGCTCGCTTGTCAACGCGTTACACAGGGCGTAACGATCGTATTTACACAGATTAATGTACGTTAACTATCTAGAGTATCAATAGAGATATATTTATATCCATTGGGTGAGGGGGGGGGGGGGATCTAATTAATTAAAATGTAGAGTAGATTATTTCATGAAAATTAAAAGGTACTTAAACATTTCAAATGTTGTAGGATGCATTGACATCATTTCCCCAACTTTTCAAGAATCACTAAACCTTACCTAAGGCAGAATTAAAGAATGTTTTAGTATGGACATGATTAGAAAAGAATGTGAAAAACAAGCAACAGTCAATACAGTTGTAAATTATGTAAATACTTGTCAATTGTTCATCAAAAGTATGTATTACCAGTTGCCACTGACAAACTAAAGTTCCAACTAATTTCATCCTATAACAAACTTGGAAGACACACATTTGGGAGTTCCCAAACTCAATAATTAAATATTTCTCAGAAAAACTTTAAATTTCCATGACTTCATTCCTCCCATTTCATTTCACTTGACGAATTATATTTTATAATCATTGGACAGAATATCACTGTCTCTTCTTAACACCGTGAAAGTACTTTGAAATCGGCTTTGCATCTCTTATAACAATATTGCCGTTACAGCAGATATCTGGAGACAGTAATAACAAAATCTTCATAGAATATAGGCTATCAAGGGTGAAGGTAGCAATACTCGATATGACATTCGCCATCACCAATCGGCTCCTCTACATCGCTGGTTTGTCATACCACGGCATTGACAAGCCGAGTGTCAACACGCTAGGGTACAACTGGAAGACTCGTCTGTACTTCTGCTTTACCATCTGCATAACTGTCATCTCCTTGGTCCTCCCAGCATCTCGCCTACTAGCTGCAAGCATGACGTGGACGGACTTTCCCAAAGTTACCAGTAACGTGATATTGTTCATCGGTTTTATTGACAAACCATTCATGATTTTGCTAATTTTGTTTAAACGAGTAAAACTGTATCAGCTGATTGAACAATTAAATGCTATTTCATATCGTATTAGTAACACATATGACTCAACAGGCAACATGCATGTAGGTAATAATCGAGCATACTTAAAATTGGGTTTAAAAATGTTTGCAACATTTCTAGTAGGTATAGCTCTGATTACTTATTTTTTTCTACCAAACTTTTTCCCAAATGAAATAAAGCAAGGAAACGAAATATACCAAACTTTAATGCAATCGAAAACATTCAAATATCATTACGGGAATATAACTTTCGCTTTCGAGACTTTTGGTCTCTGTGTACACGTCGTTATTGCCATCAGCGTTTACACCTTACTGCTTACAATAGTCTCACAATTGTGTAGAAATATCGAGATGCTGAGCGAAACTCTAGCCGAAATTGGTCGAGAAGAAAAACCCCGAGAGAAGAAAAGAATTAACCAAGAGAACGTAGTTTTGAGACAGGAACAAAGAAATTACGATGAAATATCAGCTATTCGTATAACTGGCACTTTTGAGGTTGACGCTAAGGTCCACGAAGAGATTATAATCACGTATGCAGACGGAACTAAAGTGATATCATTGGAAGGGGATGAAATTCCCATTGGTAAGAAGAAGAAAGAAGATGATGGTCTTCAGACAGCTGAAGGATTGGATTTACTGCAAGAAGATGACTATTCTGTACCGAAACCCAACACAGAAGAACAGCAAAATGTGTACATGCTATTGAGAGAATGCAGCATTCTGCATCATCTGATTTTAAGGTAGATCTTTGATTAAGGCCCGGTTGTACCAAGTCCCGATAAAGTTAGCGGTAGGATTTATCGCCTGAAACCATGGCAACAGCCAATGAAACACAGCCATCTAGACCGCCAAAGGCGCATTCGCAATGCACCGCTAACTTTAACTTGAAACGTAAACGTTAATTTAAGAATATTTGGTTTACGGGATCACTGGGTAGCATTCACAACGGCAGAACGCTAACTTAACGACGTTAACGTTAACTTGAAAGTTACCAAACTCCAAAAATTCACGTTTAAGTTAGCGGTCGACCTTGAGTCAACCAATAGAAATCGGGCAACAATACGAAGATACCCGAGGTGAAGGCGAAGAATCCCGAGGTATTATATTTGAAGCGTTGTGGATTGGCTAATAGTTTACGTTGCCGTTTTCATTCTGAATAGGATCAAGTTAAAGTTTAAGTTAACATTTTCGTTATCGTTTCAAGTTAAAGTTAGTGGTGCATTGTGAATGAGCCTTAAAGTCCACTTTAGGCTTAAGTGAACTTTATCTTACTTATCGGGACATCGTACAACCTGGCCTAAGTTATATATCCGAGTTGGCTATCTTCATGTAAATTAGATATAAATTACTTACTTCATTAATTTTTCAGTTTTGTTCAAGATCTCAATGACTTCTGGGGCCCTATTTTGGCTTTTACTCGACAAGCAACGACCGTCGTCCTTGGCATGTCGGCAATAAAACTGGCACTGGTAATTATTAGCTTATAAAAGACTATTAAACCACAGTCTTTCCTTGAAGATAAGCACTATATTTTCTTGCCCTGAAAATTTTAATTACCATATGAATAAAAAACCAACTGAATAAGATGAAAAGATTTTCCTCCTCCGGGAATCGAACCCGGCTCCTCTGAATCCTTAGCTCAAAACCCCGAGGAACCCGGAGGAGGAAAATCTTTTCATCTTGCAGTTGGTATTTATTCACAATCCAGGTAAAGCCATATTTTCATATACATATTGGATTATAGTTCTATCATTGAAACACACTTCAAAGCGTATAATTTGAAATTTATCTAGATAAATAATTGGGAAGATCCAGATATAGTCAACTACATGTGGACAATGTAGGGCTCCCATAATCTAAATGTGAAAAAGCGGGACAAAAAATTCCAGATATAAAATCCCGTGCGACAACAATGGGGGGCAGGGGGGGGTGGCCCCCCAGCTAAATGCGGGTCCGGGGCGCATAGCCCCGGGAAAAATTTGAAATTCATAACATGATTTAGAGCAATTCTACGCACTTTTGACAGGAATAAATTGTGTTTCTTTTTATTGAACGTGCGTAGTTTTGTTTCCTTGAATAGGTACCTATACTAATTATTATCATGTACCTATTAGTTACCTACCTATTTTAAATGTCTCCAAAGAGGTTACGTTTGTTTTGTATAAAAGATGAGGGATAAACCAAAGGAAGTCAATGACAATCATGATTTAGATGATATTTATTGTTATATTTATTATCGATGCAGAGTGCATTTGAATGAAAATGAGCGGGATGTTTGACTTGTTAGAAAAACGGGACAAATACAGGGTTTTTAAAATGTTGTGGGGACAATGGGACACTACCTCAAAAGAAGGGACTGTCCCGTCAATAACGGTACGGATGGGAGCCCTAGGACAATGATATTCGGTGTACAAAGGTTCTACCTGCTGTGTTGGATTGGACAGAGCCTTATCAACAAGGTAAGCATGAAACAACGACACTTCACTACAAGGGCGTATTCAGGGGTGGGGGGGGGGCAAAATAGGGGTTTCTTCTAAGAAAATAAGCACATTTAAAAAAATATGTGTAAAAAACACTTAAAAATAGACAGATTATGTCAAAAACGTTCCAAAATGGTTAGAATTCAGTTACAATTCCAAAACTTTTCCGGGGCTATGCGCCACGGACTTGCATATCGTAATTGAGTTCAATAAATTTACCTATTCTTAAACCTCTTAAACCAATTTTTGGATATTTTATAATTTATAATTCCCCAATCTATACACTGCGATTCAAAATTGCACCTAAATGAATGACCTTTATTCAACATTTTCTCGGGGTCTGCGCCCCCGAACCCCCCTTGCCACTGTGATTTTTCAAAATGTTCGTAATGTCCGGCCCCCCGAAATTTCAACCTGGATACGCCCTTGTTTCACTAATAACATTATTGAGGGAGCGTAGCGAGCGTCACCGCGGTACTCTTATGACACTTCCTCTGTGTGTGTGTGTGTGTGTGTGGCTTGTTATTTAGCCAGCAAAACATTCAAACAATCGAGCTGAAATTTTGCACACATACTACCGTGATCAGTAGTCAAGCGATCCAATTTTGAACATGATCCTGTGATTTTTTTAAAGTTTAAACTGGAACCGTTTGACCGATCAACTTCAAATTTCGCATGGTCATCGGGACCAACATTTTAGGTTTTTCTGCCAATTTTCAGACCATAATCACTCGTTTACTTCAAAAGTTATTTACATAGTACGGATATTTTATGCAAAATAAATTAATTTAGTGAGCACCTGATAAAGGAGACCGAAACATCTACGAAATATTGATTTTTAAAATTTAAAATTTTTATATTTGTGACGATACGAGTCTGTCCAAGAGAATGCCGTATTTTTAATTGAATCAGATCACCCGGTGTATTATCTTCTTCCCTTTTTTTAGTGCTTGGAAATATCGGTACATTTTCTTGAAGGAAATGTCAGATATTTCATCATTGTTCCTTTGACGATCGCTTCGGCTCTTTCTAAGATCTTTAGAGAAGAAACTTCCAAACACATTAATTCCCATGCAATACGAAGGCGCGCTGAACAACGTGTTACACAGAGCGTTTTCCTAGTTACTAAAATTAGACTCAAATGAAATGTGCACGATCTGAAACCGCGCACATGTCTGTATTTTAGAGCGATCAGCTTGCCCAGGCTGCGTACAGCTGCAGATGGTATCGAGTTAACAAGAAGTCAAGCTACTATGTGCACATGATCATGATGCGCGCGCAGACCCCGATGCAACTCAAAGCAGGAAGATCTTCAGTTTTATCAATGAATTTACTGAAAAGTGTAAGTTCATTACTGGTTTCCTTTATTGAGTTTTGAAATGTTTGCGCACAACCTTCTTGAAGTCAGTTAGTTTCCTGCAAGGCAGTTTTTTCAGAGTTGAAAATAATTCTTGCGTAAGAGGGCTCATTTCACTTTATAGGAAATAGCATTACAAACGATTTGGCAGCTGTGAAACATTTTTATTTTAGTCCTCACTGCCTCCTTGAAGCGTTTATTTTCATTAAAGATGTGGAATGATGTCATTTGAAGCGCCTTACAATCACAATCTGCATTCAATCAAGCGCGCGACCCATACACATGAAGATAGGAGTCATTCACGAAACTTTTTGACGGTGTTACCGGGGACAGCCAATGTAATTTCTTATGGCATTACGAGCTAACCCAACCTAAATGTGCTCTGTGAATGAGGGGCCAGGGACCTCATTCACGAAACTTTTTGACGGTGTTACCTGGGGCGGCCAATGTCATTTCTTTTGACATTACGAGCTAACCCAACCTAAATGTGCTCTGTGAATGAGGGGCCAGGGACCTCATTCACGAAACTTTTTGACGGCATTACCGGGGACAGCCAATGTAATTTCTTATGGCACGACGAGCTAACCCAACCAAAATGTGCTCTGTGAATGAGGGGCCGGGGACCTCATTCACGAAACTTTTTGACGGTGTTACAGGGGACAGCCAATGTTAATTCTTATGGCACGACGAGCTAACCCAACCTAAATGTGCTCTGTGAATGAGGGGCCAGGGACCTCATTCACGAAACTTTTTGACGGTGTTACCGGGGACAGCCAATGTTAATTCTTATGGCACTACGAGCTAACCCAACCTAAATGTGCTCTGTGAATGAGGGGCCAGGGACCTCATTCACGAAACTTTTTGACGGTGTTACCGGGGGCAGCCAATGTCATTTATTATGGCACAACGAGCTAACCCAACCAAAATGTGCTCTGTGAATGAGGGACCAGGGACCTCATTCACGAAACTTTTTGACGGTGTTACCTGGGGCGGCCAATGTCATTTATTATGGCACAACGAGCTAACCCAACCTAAATGTGCTCTGTGAATGAGGGGCCAGGGACCTCATTCACGAAACTTTTTGACGGTGTTACCGGGGGCAGCCAATGTTTTTTATTATGGCACTACGAGCTAACCCAACCTAAATCAGTGTTGGGCAAATTACTTTTGTAAAGTAGTGTCACTACTTTACTTACTACTCATCTTCAAAAGTAGTAAAACTACTTTACTTACTACTGTTCCCCAAAAGTAGTGACACTACTTTACTTTTTGGTGAAAAAAGAAGTGAGATTACTTTCGCGTTACTTTGAACAATTAATATTTATTTGTTATTTCATTGAATGGACGGAAGGGAAGGAATGAAAGATATTTTTGAAGGAATGTTACAAGGATTAGATTATGTACTCGAACACAGAATTCAATTCGTTTTATATATAGAAATAATAAGTCACTGCAGTGCCTTTTTATTTTATGTTGCCAAATGTTTGTTCTGAAATAGGTTCGGGGGAAATAGGCTTCAGGTTCGTTGCACTTATTTTTGCTGTTGAAAGAATTTTTCTGCTTGGTATACATGTAATAAACACTGTACACTTAGGTTCTTGCCATTGCTTGATTCTCCTACGCATTTAAAATACTTAGCTAAACCTGGCCACGGATGATGAAGATCACATTCAACCATTATGGAAAGAAATTTTTTAAACACGACTGCACTCCAAGAAAGACAAACCAAAACAAGAATAAAATGGCGGTCGGCTCGTCTGGCCGTGAATCGAGCTGGAAGAAAATGTAGAGAGCGTAAAGCAGAAGCGGCCGTATTGTGCTGCCACCGGATGAAAAAAAGTAACGTCAAAAGTAGCGCGTTACTTAAACGAAATTACTTCCAAAAAGTAGTATAATTACTTTACAAATTACTTTATTTCAAAAGTAGCGTCGTTACCGGCGACGTTACTGAAAAAGTAATTTCGTTACAGTAACGAGTTACTTTCTTTACTTTACTGCCCAACACTGACCTAAATGTGCTCTGTGAAGGAGGGGCCAGGGACCTCATTCACGAAACTTTTTGACGGTGTTACCGGGGGCAGCCAATGTCATTTATTATGGCACAACGAGCTAACCCAACCTAAATGTGCTCTGTGAATGAGGGGCCAGGGACCTCATTCACGAAACTTTTTGACGGTGTTACCGGGGGCAGCCAATGTTTTTTATTATGGCACTACGAGCTAACCCAACCTAAATGTGCTCTGTGAATGAGGGGTCAGGGACCTCATTCACGAAACTTTTTGACGGTGTTACCTGGGGCGGCCATTGTCATTTCTTATGGCACTACGAGCTAACCCAACCTAAATGTGCTTCGTGAATGAGGCCCAGGCAGCTACCAGAACGGAGAGAATGAGAAAAAATAGAAGAAATTATGGTCTCATTCTCGTTTTCTTTTCTAGGTTCTCCTGACAAGATACAGACGCTTCAACGTGCTACGCTATTACCATTCGTTGTCAACAGAATAGATTTCTCCATCAGTTGGTACGGATAGAGGCATTTGTTCAGACAATGTAAATTGTCATTGCTCATGGAACTCATGGAGAAAGTCCAGAACAATGTTACAAAACATATTTGAAAGAGATAGGTGTACAATCATTGACTACCGCTCAGTATGGGACTCGTGACTGCTATAGCTGCAGCACTGAATGCTACCGCCGATGTCTGAGGCCGCACTACAAACCACGATTCTGGCAATGTAAAGACATTATTATTAATTTTGTTCAATGCTACAACATGCCTTCATATTTATAACATAGGCCTAAATTAAGCTTATTGTTGTGCTGCGTCAGCTTTCCGTGCAATCTTTCCAAATGTAAGACGATCTCAGCCGGACGAGTGAAGAATTTGACCTTGGTCTCTACGTAAGAACGGGGCGGTTCCGTTTGTCACTAGACATCGACAACAGATGACTGGTCAGTCGCATGTCCCCACCCCCAGTATACGTCAATGGTACAATCTATACTATAAAGTAGAATGTCTGTCTGTCTGTCTGTTCTTCATACATTTCTACTGCACCCTTTGACGGATCTCAACCAAATTTGGTATGGAGATTCTAACTTATCCTGCGCACATCGTAGAAAACTTACCCCCTTCCCCAATACAACCCTAATTGAAAAAACCACCCCAATTTAAAAACATAAATTGACACTTTCGGCCATATGCTTTTACACCATTGACAACCTCAATAAAATTTGGCACACGTGTACTTCGTCAACCTGCCCACATTTCAGGCTACTCACCCCCTCCCCCAAACCGAGAGATAATTTCACTTTTTGACGTTATCAGGTGAAATAAAACTTACCAAACAATCTCCCGAATTTTCTACTCTCCCCCCCCCCCTTCCCCTCCCTCCGGCACGAGCAACGCCGGGCAGGCGTTGCTCGTGCCGGAGGCGTCAAAATGTTCCGATACTAGTTGGTGGTTTTTAAAACAATAATGTTAAAAATATATTTTAACAATAATATTAAATTTTGTTTCCAATAGTCAAACTTTTTAAAATCGTATGCTGAGGGAAACACTACATTTTTACCAGCTGCTATATAAAATTTTCTACCTTTGGAAAAGTTTTGGTTCCCAAATTAATATGACAACTAACACCAGAATTAGTTCTAAACTTAATTCCATAACTTTGATGCTCGACATTTATGTGACGCAAAACATGACAGTTAAAATCTATATTTCTCAATAAAACTTCGAATTCAAACCTCCCACTCAGTTTTACTGAATAATATATTTGATTCCATGTTCCGATAGAATTAATTACTCTCCGTTACACTGTCTAGGTAACAAGTTGTAATTGTTCTGGCAACTAATATAAATATCTCCACTACAACGGACCAAGCCAGTTTAAAAGTAAATACATAATTTCTTTAATAGTCTACATAAAATATCGATAAAGAAATGGATCACAATTCAAAAAACAATTTCAAAGTCGTTGGCATCAATCGGCTCCTCTTCATTGCTGGTTTGTCGTACCACGGCATTGACAAGCCGGGTGTCCAGCTGGCGTACAACTGGAAGACACGGCTGTACTTCTGCTACACCATCTGCATAACTGTCATCTCCTTGGTCCTCCCAGTATCCCGCTTACTAGCTGCAAGCATGACGTGGACGGACTTTCCCAAAGTTACCAGTAATGTGGTCATGTTTCTTTGTTTTATCGATAAACCATTCTTGATCTGGCTCGTTGTGGTCAAGAGAGAAAAACTGTACCAACTGATTCAAAAGTTAAACACTATTTCATCTCATGCCAGCAACAGAATGCAAACAAAAAAGCTAGTAAGTAACCGAGCATATGCCAAATTTCTGGCCTTACTTTTTGCTATGTTTGTGCAAAATGTAACTCTAGTCGGGTTTTTCGTGACACAATTTTTTTCAATCGAAAAAAATCACGAAAATAAATTATTCCCCTCACTGATTATATCAGAAGCATTTGAAATTATTAACGAAAAAAATACTTTGATATTTGAGAGCATTGGCTTCTTTGTAGAAGTTATTATTTCAGTCAGTGTGTATCCTATACTGTTTAAGATAGTCGTACACCTATGTACCATTATCAAGCAGCTGAACGAATCTCTCGTTGAAATCGGTAGCGAATGCGGGGAAACCCCCGAGAAGAACATTACGCAGAAGAATTGCGAATTGAAACAGCAGCAAGAAGAACTTGTGGGTAACATATCAACTATTCGTATAACTGTCACTGACTACAGTGACCTGGATGTAGAGGCCGGTGCTGAAGAGATTGTAATCTCTAATCCAGTCAACGAAGCAAGTCTCAATAATCCAGTAGTTCGTGAAGCTAAGGTAGTCACTTATCCGGACGGAACCCAGATAATAACTCTGGATGATGACGATGAATCTCAGGTTGATATTGTTAAGAAGAAGTCATCATCCGATGAAGCCATGGAGTTGTTGGACAATATGGCAAGTAACGACAAGGAAACAAGTGATCGAGTGCACATTCTTTTGAGGGACTGGGCCATAAAGCATTGTCTGATTTACAGGTAAATAAATTATTAATATATTACATAAAATATTCGTTAAGAGGCAAATGGAAGCGAACGGGAATCGCACCGTTCGTCAGAGCGATTTTTTGAAATATTGTCTTCCCACTAAATAATTTAAAAAAATCAATAGTAATGACCCATTACAGCCTAATAGACTAAATAATGCCACACACTGGAGTTCATTATGACCTCTGGTACGACCTCAAAGTGTTAAATACGATATTTTTTGTAATTTTTAGTAAAATAATCGTATTTAACACTTTGAGATCGCACCAGAGGTAATAAAGTACTCCAGTGTGTGGCATTATTTAGTCTATTAGGCTGTAATGAGTCGTTAGTCGTTACTATCTGATTTCTTAAAATTATTTAGTGGGAAGACAAAATTTAAAAAAAAACACTCTGACGAACCGTGCAATTCCCGTTCGCTTCCTTCTGCCTCTTAAGCGGAACTAATTAGTAATTATTCTATTTTCCTTCCAGTTATGTCAATGATCTCAATGACTTTTGGGAGACATGTTTGAAATATTTGTTACAAGTGACATCTCTATTTCTGAGCATTTCAGCTCTAAAACTTGCGGTGGTAAGTAGAACACAATATATGTTGGCAATCTTGTCACCTATATAATTAAACAATACTAGTAAAACTAAAAAAAAGTATGTGTGTGGGTATAGTAAGAGTGGTATTTAATGAAAAACTAATGATAAAGCTGTATAATATATGCTGGGAAACCAAAGACTAAAGAGTGGTATATATTTGAAGCTCACTATACTAAATAACGTCAACCACTGGAGTAGTTAAGTTACGACCTCAAAGTGTCGTCAAAGTTCATTAAATAATAAATAATTATCTTAAAATAATCGTATTTATGTACTACTTAATAATTCGCACAACCAAGATCAGTTCTGCACTCTAGTGGTAGAGATGTGGTACTAGAGGAAAGGGTTCAACATTCAATTATCCATAAGGAACCTGTAGAGTTTGGATACCTCTACATCATACACTATTAAACATAGAACCATAAAAATTGTAAGTAGTATAGAAAAGATTATGCTTATTCGATCTGTCACCTCAGAAATGCATTTATTGTGTCTAAATAATTATAAAATAACTTTCCGTATGAAGCTAATACGGCTTATACTGTAGCCTGATTGGTCTGTTGAACCATTTCCTGTACTCTGATTGGCTGCTGCATTTCATGTTTGCATGATTATTACGCTGCAATTTAACCTCGGAGAAAAATTCTGAGGTGACAGATCGATAAAGCATAATCTTTTCTATACTCGTTACTTTTTTCAGGGTTCTATGTTTAATAGTGTATGAAGTAGAGGTATCCAAACTCTACAGGTTCCTTATGGAGAATTGAATGTTGAACCCTTTCCTCTAGTACCACATCTCCACCACTAGAGTGCAGAGCTGATCTTGATTGTGCGAATTACGAGAAGTCAAATGTACTCCAGGCTGTAGTTATTTAGTGTATTGAGATATAATTGTTGTTTGCCCTACTCATTGATTTTTTATTCATCTGTTTATGTGAAGACAAATTCAAGAAAACACTTTGGTGTATCTACCTACCTCAAGCCTCCCGTAATAATACCCATGCCTCGTATTAACCAATCTAGTGTAAATATAGAATAATAATCACAAAAGTCAAGTGAGGTTTGGGCATTATTATTTGATTTGTAGGTACCTACAACAAAATCGGAAGTCGGTAAAGAATAGAGATTATTTCAAAAATGTCTTTATTTACGAGTTCTTAATTTTATATTTTATAAGTGATGAACATTTCATAGGTAATTTTGGAAATTACTTTACAGATACAGAATTTGGAAGACCCGGAATTAGTCAAGTACCTGTGGACGATTTTATTTGGAATGCAAAGATTCTTAATTATCTGTTGGATTGGACAGAACCTGATCAACACGGTAAGCAGAAGCAATTCTGTTGCTCGAATAAAAGATTGTTACAAACTCCCTGACAATGTTTCTATAACCTTAATATTACCGTGCAAATATTTTGTTCCAACTAGGGGGTAACAACTTATAGTTTTGGTGTACACCTGATTTTGGATTTCCCAAGATTTCCAAGATATCTGAAGATTTCAAAGATTTCAAAGATTTCGTAAGATTTACGAGATTTCAAAGATTTCAAAAGATTTCCAAAGATTTCAAAGAGTTCAATGATTTCCAAAGATTTCTAAAGTCTTCCTGGGATTTCCAAAGATTTTTTAAGATTTCCTGACATTCCCAAGAATTTACAAGATTCCCAAGATTACCAAAAATTTCTAAATAGTTGTCCAAAAATTATAAAAAAAAAATCCTAAGATTTCCTAAGATTTTCAAGATTTCCAGGGTTTCCAAAAATTTCTAAAGATGTCCAAAGATTTTAAAAAATTTCCTAAGATTTCCAAGATTTCCTAAGATTTTCAAAGATTTTCAGGTTATTGTACACCAGATTTCCGGAGCTGTTAACCCCTCGAGTTCCACACTAGGTTGTATAGTAAAAATACCTATTTATTATAGATAGACCCAATAGTAAAACAATTCCAGCTGGCATTCTGGATGAATATAAATCAAGCATCAAGCATATAGCTTGAATATAATCAAGCATCAGTGAACAATTAGTAAACAATGATCATCCCCACAGTATAGAACTGTACATGTATTTCAGAGCGAGCAGCTGGCCGAGGCTGCGTACAGCTGCAGATGGTATCGAGCTGACAAGATGTCAAGCTACTACGCGTACATGATCATGATGCGCGCGCAGACCCCGATGCAACTCAAAGCAGGAAGTGCTGTCCTATCATTGCCTTTATTGACAACTGTTAGTTTCACAGCAGATATTTTAGTGCAGCGGTTCTCAACCGGTTTCAGGATTCCAGGGGGGAATTGTGCCAAAACGTATTTTTAAACACATTCTGATAATTGTGAAGAAATGCTCTGAAATATCAAATCGACAAAAATTATCGGCTAAAATGCATAGAAATTTTCTAAATTCACTTCTAAATTGTAACAATGTACCAGGCCATCGTGGCTTCTACCCACATGTGGCTAAAGGGACATGCCCAGAGACGCCTTCCATGCTTACAGGGCAAATTAAAGGGTTCTCAATAATTTGTGCATATTATTTGGAATGCACTTACGAAGGGTAAAGTTACTTACTGAACAATGGTGAAAGGGGGAAAGGGGAATTGGTTAAGAACTGCTGCATTAGAGAATTCTGAGATGGTGATAACTAGAAGATCCACTATAAAGTTGTATCTTTTTCAGGTTATCTCGGACATATATTATCGCTACTGCCTTCTACGATATTACACTATGGCGTCTTCGCATTAACTATTTCCCATCATTGATAACTCTTTATTTATGGTGGTCGGTGACATCGTATCACGATTTCCGTGAACATTGAAAGAGTCTGCTCTACGTCAATTCTTGTGATCGAGAATATTTAGCAAGTTCATTACGAAACACTCCAGCATATGTGCACTCACTTGTCTTTACTTCAGCAGACATAGGTAGCTTATTGTACTGATTTAAATATGTTCAATGAAAAGGGATTAGTTAAAGAATAGGTAACTTAGATCAGGACCTCTTAGCAGTATAAAGTCACTAGCGGTAACGCTCAGAATAGGTGTTCGCACCAACTCTATTTCAATCAATTCTACTCTCGTTTTAGACTAAATGGAAGTCATGTTAAGAGATCAGTTTTCGGTTTTCTCATCAAATTGAATGTATGCTAGAATGCACTTTAGTATCACTATTTGCGTTCACACAGAATCTCTAGCTCAACTGCAGTTGAACCCTGTAATCTATGCAACCCGCCTGACTACCAGCTGTTTTTGAACAATCAACAACATGGCGCTCACCGAAAGTGAAATTATTTATTTATTTGCTTTGACGCAAATTATCAACGCCAATATAATCAACAAATTTCAAGTAAACACAGGAGTAAACTTATAATACCTACGGGAATGTCGGCAATGACGAAAATGTCAGGTACGAATAGGTTAGGTGTCAAATGTCCAAAGATTGTATAGTGGTGCGCGCATATTTCCTAGTGAACTGCTTTGGTCAACTGCAGTTCAGATCTCAACTGAGTTCTAGAAACACGATCGAGTTTTCGATCGCAGTTGAACTCGATTGCATTGCGTTCACACTGATGTTCAACTGCGATTGAGATTTTCAACTGTAGTTGAAACTTGTAGTGGGAACGGGGTATAAGGCTCCCTCCGGCTCTCTTCTCTCTCTTCATTAGGCACTTTCAAAGTTTGTTTTTAGACATTTTAAGATCGAGAACGCCTGAAGGTTGAGGCCTACTTTCAGTTGGATTAGCCTCACGACTTATCGTTGATGTATGTACAAATAAAACCGCCGGCCACAAAGATCGAACCCGTTTAAATTCAATGGGTACTCACCTAGTTTATCCTTCTTCTCGAGGAAGCAGTGCACAAAGGAGAAACGTTGCAGTTTTGATATTTGCACGAGGTATTCATGGGCGAGCGGCGGAGAGAATACTGTCCAGTGTTGGTCCAAGCAGGCGAGGAAAGTGCTCAACATCTGCTCGTCCAATGAGTTGCCGATCGCTGAAACGAAGAGTAGATTAGTGACGATGAACACACTGAGAGCTATGAATGGGAATAGACTAGGAATGGGACTGGTACCGTATTGACTTTAAGACTTAAGCCGCTTTTACATAACACGCGTTTTCGCGTTTTTTCTTTTTTTCTTGTGATGATTGTAAGAAACTAATGTAAAATATTCGCATGCTGTGTGGCGTTTTTTATTACGCCTAGAAGAGGCCGTCGAAAACAGAATGTTGATATAAATTTTTATTCTTGTTAGTAACAATTTGGGTGTTATTAGATATGATTAGATGGAATAATATGCACAGGTAAGCAATTATTAACATTATACTCTTATTTAATAGTTATTTTTTAGTTTATTTTATAGTTTATGTATAGTGACGTCATTTTCGCCACGCGTGGTACTGAAAAAACCTCTCTACAATCAAGATGGGGCGGCTTAAAAGTAAAACGCGTGCGGCGAAATTTTCGGTGGTTTTGATGGATGAATAAAAGAAGCGTGAAACGCAAAATGCGAAACGCGCTTTATGAAAAACGGCCTTTAGCAATCAGCATGGTCTCAACCTGCTATCTCCTGAAGAGGTAAGCAACTACTAGTAAGAGGTTAGCATAATTTTACTATACCTACCTACCTAGGTACTGCTGAAGAAATTAAAAAACTGCTCCTCTGTCAGTAAAATATTATTTGATTTCATCCTCAGTCACAAATAGAGTGAGACACGTAATTTATTAGGTAGGTATGTTTAGTGCTAATGGATATATTTAAAAAGTGGATTTGTGAAATGGATCAGAATTTGAAGAATCGTCTCAAAGAATTGCAGTACTAAATGAGCAGTAATTGTTCATCCCTATCATTGGTGACAGAAGTAAGATGAGAAGTGAAATGTGTAACGTTGTATCCTATAGACATGTATGTCGCTCATAATTTAAGACAAATCGGTACCTCGGTAGAGAGCTTGAAGGGATCGACATTTTAAGCATACTTAAAATATTTTTAAAATCTCTGTCAAATTACTTTAAAAATGAAATAAGTACGTATTTACTCACATATAAGCCGCACCTGAATATAAGGCGCACCCCAGTTTTTGGAAGTCTGTTTTTGAAAAACACTTTGTATGCAAAAATAAGCCGCAGGATGTAATAAAAATAGACATTTGCCAGCACCAGGCTTTACTTGTATCTATTATACACTTGAGTTGAGTGACAGGTCATTAGAGGACATTGACAAGGGTTGACAAGTGGTGGCTGAGATTACCTGGAGATGAGGCAATCCCCAGAACCTATCCCGAATCCCCCGCGCATTCAAAATGGGAAAAATCGTATTTGCGCGCGATTATAAGCCGCACGCGAATAAAAGCCGCAGTTGGATTGATTGATTATTAGGGTTTAACGGCGCGTCAACGACGAGGTTATATTGCGCACATTAATTTTTACTTTAAACTTTGTTGAATTAAGTGGAGGATATGGGGAGGGGGTCGACCGAACGGGCCCGATCCGGGGGAGTCCAGCACTGGTGGGAAGGCCAGGCCGGAATGGGGACGGACTGGGGGGTGTGAGGATTCGGGCCGGCGGAACCCGATTTCAGGGGGATCACCATCTCGAGGGGGAAGGCCGGCCCGACGGGGACCGCAATTCAAGGGAGGACATGGTTAGGCCAACCCTGGGGGCCAATTCTTGAGATTCACGTTTTGAAACCGTGTCACGGTTTCATTGTTTAAAACGTAAAAAAGTTGAAGGCTAAGCAATAGTTGTCAACTGTTTCCAGTTTTATACAATGTAAACGTACAACGGTTTCAAAACGTGAATCTCAAGAATTGGCCCCCTGGCTGCTCTTGGTCTGGGCCTCACCACTGATCTGTCCGGCATGGGTAGCCCTTACACATGAGCATATGCTCGCCGGCTTAGCTGCAGTGGATCATTGGCCAACGCAAACCCCACCACCGCGCTAAGGTGGCAGCCGCCGGGGGGCCGCAGTTGGATTTCAAGGTAGTAAATAATTGAATATACCCGCGGCTTATATGCGAGTAAATACCGTAATTACTAAGATTAAATGTCTCTTCTAAATGATGACAGAGCTTACATACCGTCAATTGTACAATGCATACAGTAATTACTAATCCCCATAAAAAACACTTCGTGTAAAAATACCAGCCAAGTCTCTTCTACTAAAAAAAAATATATGAAATCTAAAAATTCTGCACTGAAAAGTAATGATATCAAAAAATTTGCCAAGTCAAAACTTTATTTGAAAATCAAAAAATACTTGGCGCATCGTGTATATTAATAGCTTAGAAGTATAGGCCAGATATAAAATATACATAAAATATACAAACATATAGTATACCTAAAATGCCCTAAAAAATCGATGCGCTAAGTATTTTTTGATTTTCAAATAAAGTTTTGACTTGGCAAATTTTTTGATATCATTACTTTTCAGTGCAGAATTTTTAGATTTCATATATTTTTTTTAGTAGAAGAGACTTGGCTGGTATTTTTACACGAAGTGTTTTTTATGGGGATATCACTCCTTTTTTTAGTTTATTCTAACAACTTGTGACACATATGAAATGAACAATTACGAAATTCTTTTAAAAAATCATCACCCTTTACAATTTGGTTACCACTAATGAATAGCAGCGTATGGTCCTAAATAATTGCTTTAAATGATCTTTCACGAAGAAAAGCAAAGGTTTCATTCCAATCAGTCAACCCAGTTCCGAGATATGGCAACACTTCGGTTTTCAAAATGGCTGCTGAACTTTCTGCAATGCCACATAGAATTTATTTCTATAAATGATGTGTATCATTTTAAGCTTTCTGAATATGTATTTATTGTATAGGAGGGAATTATAATAATTTATACATTTGAATGACGTCATTTCCGGTCTCATAAATAGGAAAATTCTATTTGTACTGTTCATATTCCATAGAGATGGCCTTCCGAATCGTTTGGCGCTAGTTTCATACCGATTTGTCTACCAGTTTTTGAGATATGACGTTACTTCCGGTTTAAAAATGGCGGCTGAAATCTCTGACCCCTTGAAGTATATTTTAAACATGATTACAACTTTATAAGCTGTCTCAAATAGTATATTTATTGCATCAAAATAAAAATTTGTGAGATTATTAAAATGTGTGACGTCATTTCCGGTTTAGGTATGGGAAACTGCAAATATTATTGATGATAATACATCAAGTTGACCGTCTCAATTGTTTTGCGCTGGTTTCGTTGAAATCTATTTAGCCGTTATTGAGATATGATGTCACTTCCGGTTTCAAAATGGCGGCTTCCGGTTGGTTTTATAACAAGTCACAAGAGACGTCAAAAGTACATACGTTACATAAATATCAAAATAATCGGATCAACCTTTGTTGCTAAAAAGCCAATCGATGTATTTCAAATTTTATTACGTCATTTCCGGTTTCTTTAACATAATGTTTAGTCTTTTGCTACTTATCATGCATATAGATGACCGTCTGAATCGTTTGGCGCAATTTTCGTTCCAATCGGTCCAGCCGTTGACGAGATATGACGTCACTTCCGGTTTCAAAATAGCGGCACAAAAAATTCATGGGGTGTAGGTTAAATTAGCCGCCAAAAGTGCACACGTGGTAAAAATGTGGGATCAATCGGTTCAGCCGTTTAGGCTGTGGCCTGTTTACCGGATTTGAATTCCAGGAGACTACTACTACTACTACTACTACTACTACTGAGATTATTATTATAATTATTATTATGAAAACCGCCCTAAAACACTGTTTTCACGGCCCTCTAGCGCGCAAAGGGCGTAACCTACTGTTCCCAAATTTGGTATATGTTGTAGGGTGGGCCATAGCTCAAAATTAAGATATATCGCAACAATGTGAGATTTTCCAATTTTAAGATCCAGTAGGCCGAAAATGCCACTTTGATGCTTACAGTAAAAGTGGGTTTGCTCCAGCCTTTTTAAATGAGTGTGTGCGCGCTCCGTACGACTTGGCTGGCGTGGAGCGACCGCTCCACTAGATTTGTAATTGTCTTTTATTTAGCCAATTGCTAGTTTTACAGTCTGCATGTGGTAACAAACCGTAGCAATTTGCTTTCCTAGAGGAACTATGTAGGGAGTAAGTAATATTGTTATTTTTACTTTTGTCCAGATCCTCTGGTTTGATTCTGCTCAATAGTTTGGCATGCTGGAGGTAACTCGGATCCCTGAGAGTCGCCCATTTCAACAGGAAGAACGATCCGTCCAGTGACTCCGTCTGAAAGGATCAGAGATACAATGTGAAAGTTTCAACATCAAATTACCTACTATAACAATCAATCTTTCATTTCAATGTGTACAAAGTTATAGGTAACTGTTTTGACCTTATGTGTCAAGTCAAGTAAGAAAATTCAAAGTAGTGATGCTTGTCACCTGGAGGGCAATTTCACAATTGATCGATTCGTTTTGTCATACAGAATCACGGCCTCCCGACTTCAGACCGAGCAAAATAAAATACCGATTCAGCAGCTTGAATGATATTTCATAGGGTGTGTTCAATTATACGAGCACTCAAACAATCTCGAAAATTGTCCACGGGAAATGTGCAAGAGAAGTGTAATGGAATCTCCATAAGAAGCTAATTTTCTTGAAGAACATGCTTTTATTTATACAACATTTAACTTTAAAGTCACAGAAATGTCAATGGAACAGCTGTTTTGCTTCTCTGTTTTCATTTAATACCCTAAGAAATGGAGTATACTATATATATTGATGTAGATTTCATTCCCATATTTTATGAACCTAGATACATTAATTTGTAACCAGTTCTACTAATACTCACTGAACTATCTTTGACGTTTCCATCGCCACTTTCCAAAACATGATTGCTATTTGTCTTCGCCTTCCTCCGCTTCCTACGTCCGGCTTTGGAGATCGTTGCCGCAATCTTTTCATCTCCTTTCTTCTCCGTCGTAACCATCGTCGGTACAATCTCCTCGACGGGCTTCACTTCCGCTTTAGTCTCAACCTTAGTGTCTTCCTTCACATCCATTTCCTCCACCTTCTTCACTTCCATTTCCTCCACCTTCTTCACTTCCACGATCCTCATCCTCTTGCCTCCTTTCGCCTCCGCCGGTTCCATGACCACATCTTCTTCAGCCAATTCAGTAATTCTACAACGCTGCAGTTTAGATACCATCCCGGCATCAACTCCATTCTGCACGTTCACAGTCTTATCGATCTCATTAACATTTGGTTCAAACACCTCCGTGATCGTACAGCGCTCCTTAGCGGCCTCGAAGCGTCTCGTATCGTCAGTCTTCTCGGGTTCGGTAATTTCGGTGATCCTGCAGGGCTGCTCGGGTACGTCGCGTTCGGGGTCGGTTAGTTTGGTGAACGTGCAGTCTTTGTGCGCGTGGACCCAGGAGTCGGGGCCGACGCACTTGCACATGACGGACGGGAGGCCCCACTTGGTCATGTGGTACTTGGGCGCGACGTGGATGGTCCTCGGCAGGTGTTGGTAATCGCCGCCGGCCAGGCTAGGGGGGTAGTCGCCCGGATAGTCGGGCGTGTCCTCGCGCCTGCCAATCGCTGACGGTTCCGACGGCGACAACCTGATAGACGGAATTGTTTAATACCTCAAGATATCGTCTCTTTCAGAAAGTAATTTATCAATTTCTCTAACTAATGTCTTAGTTTAGTACCAAACACCTAAGTAATTTTGATATTGTTTGGAAGTAAATAAAAATAAAGTTGCTATGTTGACAATTCATGTAAAACAAAAACACAAATAAAGTCAGTATTTATCTAATCTAAAGAATTTCTAAAATTATTTATCTTATTCCAATAATGGAGGCAGAGTAAATTAGTACCTAAACTAAATGTAGCAGATAATATGAATACCTAAATCAAAATTGACTATCAATCAAATTAAGTACCCACTGTAGGTAAATTTGAAAATAATGCTTCCAATCAATTATATGAGTATATGTTTTCTTATCATGCTATCGGGTCCACCACAGAGATGGAGAATAGAATCATTACAAAAATATGGAATTTTATGGGAAAACTTGCTGTTTTTACAGCTTTTAATTTTTGAAACTTGACTTAGGCCTGCTGTACAAGCATGGAAATGAGTTGGTTAAAACTCTATAGACTATCTCTCTCTGCTCCATATAAAAACATGTTTATGATATGGGTCAGAGAGAGGCAGAGTACAACGATTTTATTTCCACAACTGTACATGTCCCGACCAAGTTAGCGGTAGGATTTATTGCTTTATTCTATTCTCTTCTTTGATCAGATGCCTTACTTTAAGCAATTCGAAAACTTAAAAATAGGAAAGCGAGTAAAAAATAATATGAAGAATATGTTTTCTAAAATAATACTACTCTCTTTCTCGTTTTAAATATCTTTATGCCCACAAAACGTGACGCAACATAGCTAACCTCCTGGACTCGGGATTGGCGCGACTGGCGTCCGCGATGGCCACCAGCTCGTGAGCCAGCTTCACCGCGTCCCGGTTGTTGGGGTGTCGGTCGAGCGCGGCCATGAGGTCGGCGTACGCGGCCACCTCCTCGCCCACCTCTCTCCTCGCGCACGCCCGCCGATACAGCGCCTTCACGTTCACGGGGTCCAGCTTCAGCGCCGCGCCGCAGTCCGCGATGCACGCCTTGTACTCCTTCGTGCGGAAATCTGAGGGGGATTTTAGGATTAATGTAACTTGGTGCAAATGAGTCCACGGGTTGGCAGCCTGCGGCCCCTTAGTGGATCTTAAATGACTCTTTATTTAAGATCTGGAATCCAAACATTTGAAAATTCGATAAAAAAATTACCAGCAGGGCAACAATTGGAAGGTTATTTGATTCAGTTTATTCATTTTGGAGCCATTGTATTACTTTTAAATTGTTGAAATTCTAAAGAAAACTCCCTGTGGGGCAGCATCCCGCAAAACAAAAATTTTACATGTAAATACAGGAGATTAATTAATAATACATCTACCAAGCAAGAGAGACGGAGAAAGAATCCGTAAAAGTCACTATTACAGACCTACATGGTGTATTTGTAATTTCACAGCATTTAAAAGTTGGCAGGTTATATTACCTAGACTTATACAAAAAAAAGGCTGTACGTTCCTTTAAAAATGTCGATACATAAATTACTGTTGGTCATTTCATGGCACTTACAGCAGAGGGCTCTGTTGTTGTAGACAGCAACGGTGGGATGGATCTTGATGCTGATGCTGTAAAAGTACAAGGCGTGGCGGTACTCGCCGGTCTTGAAGTACTCGTTGCCCTTCGTCTTCTCGCGCTCCGCGTTCGCCTGCTTCTCTTGCGGCGAAACCGGAGCTGGAACCAGACATTCGCATTGACTCGACACTCGGTTCATGTGACAGTGGAAAAGCAGCTTGAATTTGTCGAAATGTATTTTCCTGAATGGTCGGCGGGTCACAGTGTAAAAATGTAGGAAAAACTATATCTTGTGTATAAGTTTGTTTTGTAACGAAGCTACCATTGCGTAATTGATCATCAATGCCTTCAACTTGTTATCCCAGACTATTGTCAATTCTTATGTCAACTCATATCTAGGTATACTCCGTTCAGGCAAAGCTTAAGAAGTACATAATTAATCTTTACTATGGGTTATCTTAAAACAGAACTTCACTAATCCATTTGGAACTTCACATTGTAAGTAATTGTAACTTCAAATAACATAGAGTTCTGCCAATCCAAGTAATTAATCTAACATTTAATTCAGTCACGTGCCATAGATTTCCATGACACTTTTAATAACATCAGTATAAATATCTTAATCACTGACTAGATTGACACTTAGCACGTTTACACAGGTCATGGTTCAGAGTAACACATCATGTAATAATGTTTGAACATCTCACATGTTACACCCAAAAACAGGTCTAGTAAATACCTACGGATCACTAGATACGTGGTCATTCACTCAAAGTCATTCCGTATATCTAAATCGATCATTCAATTCAATAATATTCAGCTGTCAATCATTTTCAAAGTGTTTCAAAAATATAAATTCAATCTTCAAATCATTGGTTCAATTATATCAGTTCTTTTAGTATTGTATGTATTTGTTAAATTCAATCTCTGTTCAGTGAATCAATCGCAAAAAGGATTATTAAAAGTATTAGTAGGTAATTGGTGAGTTTCAAAATTAGACTTGTTAGTTACCTAATCCCACGTCACACATCAATCCTAGATAATCTTAGTTTATCAATATTTGACAGGCTACGACCTCTTGGACAGTAATATCAAACCTCTGTGTAGGTACTTGAGACAGAGGAAGGAGGCACGCTACTAAAATCTAAAACATTCTCTTGGAATCAAGTTGTATTGCAACAACCTCGGCTTCGCTACAATTTGTTGTACGTAAACTCTCGTTAATTCGAATTCAAAGGGACCCAAAAAATCCCAGTTCGAATTAAAAAAGTTCGAAATATATAATTAATGCAAAAAAATGTGTGTGCATTTTCATGAAGTTTGAATATTCCCGCCTGTGGAATATTCCCGCCATTGCAAAAAAGTGGGGTTGGCAAACCTGTAACAGCAGTTTGGCCAACCTCGCAAGCCAGATTATCTCATTTGATGCCATTGAAGGTTGTGTTTTGTTTTGAGTGTTGTTTTTTCGTAGTTTGTTCGCGATTATTTTATCAATCCTTCTGCAAAGTTCGAATTAAAACAACTGTATGCAAGGAATAACATGGGCTGGGACCAAAATTCAGTTCGAATTTCGAATTAACCTAAAATTCGATTTATAAAAATGATTTAACATGTAAAAACCTATCCTGTCCACTGGGACCATGCACCTAGTTCGAATTTACCCCTAAATTCGAATTATTGAAGTTCGTAATAACGAGGGTTTACTGTATAATTACAGGGATTTTAAAACTTTAAACCGCTCATAACTTTCAGATGTAACTGAAAAAAAGCAATTACATTAGAAAACTCTGTCACATCAACATACCCAGACCGTTTTCAACGATTCATTCACAATTTTGTTAAATTATAATATAATTTATAATTATATTGTATAATTTTCTGAATTGTTTATTTAATAATAAATTTAGAGTGTGATTTTCCCCTTATGTCCACCTTCAGCCAGTGGTTAATTTGTATTAGAAAAGGTAGGTAAGCCCTGCAAGATCTCTGGATTAACCCATATCTACCTATCTTGGGGTAAGCCCACCCCATCAATTATCATGGGAAACGCATTACCGTACGGAATCAATGGGGGGTCTGGGGGGAGGGCCTCCCAGAAGAACGCGGGTCCGGGGAAATTTTGAATTTCTGGACTGAATTTGGTGCGTTTCTACGCTTTTTGTAAAATATTTGAACCAATTTTTATCTTCACGAAAAATAAGTTTGTAGAGGGTGACCAAATGTGTTGTTTTTAACAGTGTTATTAATATTAAAGAGAATATTTATATAAAAAGGTGTGTAAGCCCGGCTTACCCTCCAAAAAAGGTGGGTAAGCCAGACTTACCCGGCTTACGCCCAAATTAAGCACTGCCTTCAGCTAGCTACATTTGTTTTACATTTTCATTTTGTAAAGTATGATCAATGTGGCCAAATAGCACTTTGTTACAATTAACACGAAGTTGATACATAGTTGGTACCTACAATAAATACAGTTCGTATTTCCTATGTATGAACTCTCACCAGATGGAGCCACAGTCAGTTGTTCTGCTAGGCCGAGAAAGACTTCATTGCGCGCTCACCTTGCAATGTTGTCTTTCTCAGCCTTACAGAACAACTGACGGTGTCTCGGTCTGTAGAGAGTTCAAACATAGGAAAAACGAACTGTAATAAAAGTGCAGATAAGTTAGGCTAGACAAAGAATTTTAAAAAGTGAATCAATAAACTATATTAATAAATACCAACTGCAATAGAAAAGATTTTCCTCGAGTGGGACTCGAACCCACGACCTTCCGATATCCAGTTATCCAGATATCCGACACAGCCGCTGCAATATGAACTGCCTCGGTAGCTCAGTTGGTAGAGCATCGACTGGAAGCTCCTACTCAAGAAAAATCTTCTATGTGTTCGCCTTTCCACTACACCCTGGAAATTTTAATCTATAACCAAAACAACGCTATTCAGGCGAAACAATACAAAATGAACCATCATATTGTTAAGTATTGTCTTACGTTTGAAAGTGGTGTGCGGTCTGGTGAAGTTTACCATCGGCTTGTACATCTTTGCTTTCTTCCTCTCCTTCTCCGTCGCCTGCACCTGTCTCTCTTCGTCCGTCTCCAGTCGGAGGAGCTCCTCGTCGGCGTCGAACTTGTCCCAGTCCGCGAAGCTTCGGGGTTTCACGCTGCGCTTCATCTCTTGGCTCTTCGTAGAAGAGATCTCCACAATCTTGTTCTGGTAGATTGTAGCAAAAGTTTGAGACATGGATAGGGGGACCAAGGAAAACATTCTGCCCCGGGTTATGGAAGGTGCGGGGCCCTTTTCATTCAATTTTTTTAGGTAGGTAGGTACATACTTTGAAAACAATTTTGACACATTTCGTGATTTTTAAGCAACGGTACTTTTATGGCCCTGTTATCTTGTTGATTCTTTGTGTTTTTTGTAGGCTATGCCTAGATAATACCGTTCGACCATTCAATCTGAAATGTTGTTGCACACTACTCTAAAATCATATGAGTGGTCACAGGTAAAGTTTTTGAATGATCCTACTGTGATTGGTGGAAAATTAAAAATGGAACCGCTTTATTAATCAACTCAAAATTTTGCGTGGTCATTGGGACCACATTTTAAATGTTTTTGACCATTTTTAGACAAATCTTCCATGAACTCCAAGAGTTATTGACATTTTACTTCGCTTGATTTGAAATAATGTCAATATTCAAAAAAATGCAAAGATACACCTTATCAGTTATCACTGCTCTTTTGACACTGCCTTCCTCTATTTCCACGAGAAGCGCCTTCACAAGAACATTACCTAATTATGCAATGCAATATTAAGTACGTTATGTAATAGGAAGGTTTGATCATCAACACGTTACACAGAGAGTTTCACAAGTGTTAGAGTTTTTCAAAGTCAAATTGCAACTCACCGTTTTAATATTATTGTTGGTGAGATTGAGAGGGTTGTGAGCTAAGTCATTACTTCCTCTAATCGGTACATCATCGTTGCCTCTAATTGGTACGTCCTCGTTTCCTTGAGCTAACAATTCATACTCCTTTGTCAGATCAGCGTCCACTTGCTTCGTAGTCTTGGACCATTCCTATGAAACCAAAATACAGTGATGAGAAGACTTCTTTTCTCATGTATTTCAACATAGATACATTACAATAAAACAACACAGGTGTTGTCATACAATGAAATAATCTCATTCAGAAAAGACACCCAAGGGAATCCATCATGGAGTCCAAAGTAGGCAACAAAGTGCTAAGAGCCTTTAAAAGTTCACACGGTTGATTGCATGAAATTGATTGGTATAATTTTACCAAAGGTTTATTGGATGTGCGAGATTTTCCAGTTCAGACGACAAAGTGAACGACCTTGCCTGCTTCAGAAGGTGGAGGAACGAGATTTTGTCTTTTGTTTTTGTTGAAATGTTTGAGAAGGAAGTTTTTTCATCTTCATTTCGTCTTGTCTCTAATTATTTGTTAATAAAACAATAGTGATTCCAGTTCAAATGTCATTGTCAGCCTTCGGAGTAATTTTGATCCCAGAAAAAAACACTCCGTGTAAAAAAGGCAGCCAAGTCTCTTTACTTTAAAAAAATTCAACACCGAAAAGGAGTGATATCAAAAAAGGAGCCAAGTCAATGACATTTCCAAATATTTAATCGTATCTTTGAAATAAAAGTATAAACACCGAGAAATACTTTACAAAAGGACTTGGCGCATCGTTTTTTTAAAGACATCATTCTATCCTAAAAGTGGAAAGAAATTTACAAGTAGGTACATTTTCCTCTTTCTATTAGAGCCAGAATCTATGAATCAAGCTACTTTTAGTAATGACTATTTTATAGTTTTGTCAATGGCGATAGAAGCATGATTTTATGCTGTAATATATAAGTAATATAAGGGTGAAAGAATTACATAACAATTGGAAGTGGTGAGAATGTAGGTTTCTTTGGAAAACTTCCATGGAGTCAGGAGTCAGGATCCTCATCAGTGTGTTGTGTCTAATGTCCGCCCGTCCGATCGGGTAGCTCAGTTGGTAGAGCTCTCGCCCGGCAAGTGAGAGGTCCCAAGTTCGTGCCCCGGTTCGGTCGGATATTTTTCACAACACACATCCCTTCATATCAATTGGAAGTGGGCTCATACATATTCTTGCAGTACTGTTAATATGGCGATATTAGACTGGTATCTTTTCATAATTTGATCTTGACTGAAGGAAATCATGAAACGTTGTCAAATAATTACTAACTAATGGAACACAATTATATATTTTTGAAGTGTCAAGTGTATAAAGTTAAATTTTTTAATAGAAATTCAATATGACTGTCTTCTTTGTGAAATGTATTTTTATAAAATGTGTATTAATAGAAATTGTTACATGATGTGAAGGTATAACGCATGATGAGACTTAATTATATTCACCACGAAACAATATTACGAAGATAACTATTGTGTATATTTATAGAAAGCATAGACAACAAGTTTCATAGCGTATATATTCATATAGAAAATATTTTACAGAAGGTATGTATAATATGTACCTAATTGAAAGATGTTTCCCTATTATTCTAAACATTCAAAATGACGGTTGTATATAAATGGCACATGCTTATGAATAGAAAAATGTCTTTAAAAAAACGATGCGCCAAGTCCTTTTGTAAAGTATTTCTCGGTGTTTATACTTTTATTTCAAAGATACGATTAAATATTTGGAAATGTCATTGACTTGGCTCCTTTTTTGATATCACTCCTTTTCGGTGTTGAATTTTTTTAAAGTAAAGAGACTTGGCTGCCTTTTTTACACGGAGTGTTTTTTTCTGGGATATCACTTCTTTTGTTAGTTTATTCATACAGCTTGTAGCACAGCTTGTGTCCGTGCAAGAACTTATTTCTTTAAAAAAATACGCCTATGCCGATTTGGATACTTAGAAAAGTTGCGTTTGGTATATAAGATTAAAATAATTATCCAAGAAGAATAGCTTTAAGTTTCGTTACAATCGGTCCAGCCGTTTTCGATATATGACGTCACTTCCGGTTTTAGCAATGGCGGCCGAAAATAATGTCGTCTTGAATTCATAATTATTACTCCTACACATTTCCAAAATTTGGTTGCAATCGGTACAGCCGTTTTTGATATATGACGTCACTTCCGGTTTTAACAATGGCGGCCGAAAATAATGTCGTCTTGAATTCATAATTATTAGTACAACACATTTCCAAAATTTGGTTGCAATCGGTACAGCCATTTTCGATATATGACGTCACTTCCGGTTTTAACAATGGCGGCCGAAAATAATGTCGTCTTGAATTCATAATTATTAGTACAACACATTTCCAAAATTTGATTGCAATCGGTACAGCCATTTTCGATATTTGACGTCACTTCCGGTTTTAACAATGGCGGCCGAAAATAATGTCGTCTTGAATTCATAATTATTAGTCCAACACATTTCCAAACTTAGGTTGCAATCGGTACAACCGTTTACGATATATGACGTCACTTCCGGTTTTAAAAATGGCCGCCGAGAACACTGCAACCTTGAATTTATAATTATTTACAAAGTACGTTTACTTATATCTGTTTTAAAGTATAAAGTGGTGAATTTAGCGTCATTTAGCATATTTATGACGTCATTTCCGGTATAGGTCATAAAATGTGTGACGTCATTTCCGGTTTCGATATTTGAATCATCAAATATTACTGATTACATAAAGTTGACCGTCTAAATCGTTTAGCGCTGGTTTTGTTCTAATCTGTTTAGCCGTTTTTGAGACATGATGTCACTTCCGGTTTCAAAATGGCGGCTTCCGGTTGGTTTTATAACAAGTCAAATGAAATATCAAAAGTACAAACGTTACATAAATATCAAGACAATCGGATCAACAGTTGTTGCTGAAATGCAAATCGATGTATTTCAAATTTCATGACGTCATTTCCGGTTTATTTAAAATAATGTTCAGTCTTTTGATATTGATAATCCATATAGATGACCGTCTGAAACGATTGGCGCAAATTTCGTTCCGATCGGTCCAACCGTTGACGAGATATGACGTCACTTCCGGTTTCAAAATGGCGGCACAAAAAATTCATGGGGACAAGGTTAAATCAGACGCCAAAAGTGCACACGTGGTAAAAATGTGAGATCAATCGGTTCAGCCGTTTAGGCTGTGGCCTGTTTACCGGATTTTAGCTCCAGCCTACTACTACTACTACTACTAAGATTATTATTATGAAAACCGCCCTAAAACACTGTTTTCACGGCCCTCTAGCGCGCAAAGGGCGTAAACTATTGTTCCCAAATTTGGTTTATGTTGTAGGGTGGGCCATAGCTCGAAATTAAGATATTTCGCAACAATGTGAGATTTCTCAATTTTAAGATCCAGTAGGCCGAAAATGCCACTTTGATGCTTACAGTAAAAGTGGGTTTGCTCCAGCCTTTATATGAGAGTGTGCGCGCGCCGTACGACTTGGCTGGCGTGGAGCGACCGCTCCACTAGATTTCCTTGTAAGAACCTCATAGTGATGTAACATTCCTGGGAATTTATTGGGAATTTAGGTACTACAGGGATGAGTAAATATGAAAAGAGAAAACATTATTACAGCACTTATGTTACAAGATGTCTAAAAGATATCAAGAAATTAGTGACAAAAAATTAATACTAAGAGGTAATGACATATCACAAAATAAAAACATTAATAAATAATACATTATTTAATAAGTAAATATTCCCGAGTCAGGAATATTCCCCAAATTTGCTCGGGATTATTCCCAAGGAAATATTCCCGCTGGGCATCACTAGAACCACGCAACTGAAATTCTCACATCTGATTGGTCAATCAGAAAATCTTGAATCACCAAATTTAGAGCTCATTTCTATTCGACACTAAAAGTTGCAATACCCCACCTAGCGTAAAAAATTAACATCTCTCCCACGAGTTTTCTGCACATGCCCACAGAGCGCGTGCAGGCAAGTCACTTATAAATATGTCAATCGTATAAGTAACGAGTTCACTGTTCAGTAAAAGTTATAATTACATCGCGAAATAACAGAAATGGATGATTATCTTAGTGTCAACAATCAAATTACAATCGGCATATTTCATTACAGCACACATTCGTTCAAATTCTTGAGAAAACAAGATGTCTATTCACCAAAAATTACCATATGACCGTTGCGTAGATGCAATTGTTTTTCTCACGGCCTTCTGAACACAAATTTTTCTTGACGCTTGTTCAAACAATTGCAATCAATGGCAAGCAAAAGAAAGCTAGAAGCTCGAGATTACTGTGACTGAGTGATTTAACCTGCCGTCAGTGATCTCAGTGAAGGTCAGGCCCCTCAATGTTAATAAATAATGGGAAATATTTCTCCAGAGGAACATTCTGAACTGATTTATGCATATTCCCATATGCATATGAATCCCATATTCCCATTGTATTCAGAGGGCATGAAACTAGCCTATTGTAAATTAGGTTCAACTTTTCTAAGTGAAAACGATTGAACTATTACTCTTCGATTTACGACCATGACCGAATAGCAGAGAGGCAAAACGGACACGTAAAAATGCTCGTCAAATGCACGTCAAATGCTGCTTTTGGTGAATAGACATCTCGTTTTTACAAGAATTTGAATGAATGTGTGCTGTAATGAAATAGGTATGCCAATTGCATTTGATTGTTGACACTGAGGTAAAAGTAAGTGTTGAGTGTAAGTGTTGACCTGTTGACACTGAGGTCAATTGTTTTCCCCTGATATTTCAAGGAGGGCTTGGTTTGGTTGAATTTTTTCACTATTCAACCAATGAGTGACATTATTCTGACATCTAGCCAATGAAACAGACTCGACGTAACATTATTCCTTTTATTATTCATACGTCTAGAGGTAACAATACACACACACCTAGGGATTTTTAAAATTGTCTATTGTGAAAGAATATTACCTAGTTTGGAAAGTCTTCAGTAATCTTCAGATTATACACTTACTTTCAGCTGAGAATCCACCTCCTGCCACTGCTGATTGTCCAACAACGTCGGATCCAACGCAGGTACATCTTTACGTAGAACCCTGCTCTTGGGATCCAGTTGATGCAACTTCGTCTCCGCTCGTTCCACCAGTTGAGGATACAGACCCTCTTCTCCAGATCTTAAAAACACAGCCAATAACAATTTAGACAAACTACAATATCCTAGTGTTTAATGAGAGCTACAATAAGTACCTACTAGGTAGGTACATCAAATAAAAGGCCATAATCACACATGACGATTTAAACATGGGACACACTGTCAAGCAAAAGCAGAGAGCAGCTCTCTCATTGGCTGACAGCTGTCACGTGTCCGTTTTACCTCTCTGCTATTCGGTCATGATTGTAAATTGAAGAGTAATAGTTTTCACGAAAGAAAAGTTGATGTTACGTCCCGTGTTTTACTGAACCTAATTTACAATAGCTAGTTTCACGCCCTCTGAATACAATGGGAATTTATGGGATTCATAATGCATATGGGAATATATGAATAAATCAGTTCAGATTGCTCCTCTGGAGAAATATTTCCCATTATTTATTAACATTGAGGGGCCTGACCTTCACTGAGGTCACTGACGGCAGGTTAAATCACTCGGTTATAATATCGAGCTTCTAGCTTTCTTTTGCTTGCCATTCCACTTGAGCAAATAAGCATGGCCACTGAGCTCTTTTAAGTGGTAATAAATTGATTATTTTTTATAGTCTTTAGGACGGAATCTATATTTGGTGTTGGTAGTTATATTGAAAATGCATCTCGGTGAGAAAACACATATTTGATGACTGGCACATTTAGGTTATGTGAAAAAATAAACTTGGTGGCTAGCCAAGGGGTAAACTAGACTCCTAGGATCTCTATATTAAGAATATTTACTCTCATCGTGAAATACAATTCCCTACTTACCTTAATATCTTAATAATTTTTTCTAGTTCCCGAACATCTTTACATTCTTCAACATATTCATAGGAAAGATGGTTGATGGGAATTTCGTATTTTTTCAGAAGGCTAGACCCTGACTTCGACATTTCCTTATAAAATACCAATATGAACTTGTCAAATAAGCACTATTGACTGACAACACTACGCTCTACACGATATCTCGCCTTTCAAATCTTAATTAGCTTTAAATATAACGAGATTAGTCACTGGAAAAGAAACTTTTATTGATCAAACTGACAGCACGTTTTCAGGGAAGGCTAGGTTCAAAACAAATCAACCCGCCCACGGCCTTCTAGTTACTTCGATCTAATTCTCACATTGCGAGGGAACAGTTCAAAAAGTAAATGGAACGTCTCCACAACTTAAACACTACTAACATTATTAAAATTGGTAGATTATGATATTATTTTCATGGACAGGACGTTGCAGCTGAAATTAATACAAGCAAAACAACATGATATCTACAGAATAATATTATTGTAATTATGACTCATCAGCGATGTGATGACCCAGTGATTTATTGCTTTTTCGAATGGTTATTTCGGTAGCAATAAAATAGTATCTGTTATAGCTGATTAGATTACAATAAACGTTACACATTTTTATGAGATCACGTTCAGTGGTCGAATTGGTGGTCCATGGGGAGATGGTGCATTGTTTAAAAATATATTTGCTCCAAGCTAATTATTTTTGTGGGGGGGGGGGGGGGAGGGGGGGGGGGTTGATCCTTGGAAGGGCCCTAAATATCAATGCGGGTCCGGCGCGCACATTCCCGGAAAATTGTGTAATTTCAGAAATGAATTTGGTGCATTTTTATGCGTTTTCGACTCGTTTTTTACGAGACTTAAATTGAAAAATTCTCT
The DNA here is from genome assembly GCA_934045905.1 of Leuctra nigra. Classification (NCBI taxonomy): domain Eukaryota; kingdom Metazoa; phylum Arthropoda; class Insecta; order Plecoptera; family Leuctridae; genus Leuctra; species Leuctra nigra. The sequence goes on from OW203771.1 coordinate 19,403,844, forward strand.
GGGAATGGTATTATTTTTAAGTAAATAGGACTATTTTTAAATCTTTCATGGGGGGATGGAACAAAGTGTCACAATTTAAAAAAGATTGTTTTTTTCACCTCAAAACGTTTCAAAATTGATTTCAAATCGGCCAAAATCGCCAAGGACACAGTACCGTTTTGCTTAAATTGAACACGTGAACATGTTATTCAGAAAGTAGACTTTCTAAAAAATTACTAAACCATAACAAAGCAGGAGAAAGTACTTTGAATGTTGTATTTGAATGTTGTATTTGAATGTTGATACTGAGGTAAGCATCAATTTCTGTTATTTCGCGATGTAATTATAACTTTTACTGAACTCATTAAGATTGACATTTCAGTGACTTGGAACATGCGCACTAATGATTATCTAATTTATCTAAGATGTATTGTGGCATAAGGACGACTGGAGGCCAAGTCTTGAAACTTACGCCTTCAGGACGCAAACGCTCTAGGACGTCTAGGACGTCTAGGACGTCTAGGCGTAAGTTTCAAGACTTGGCCTCCTGGGCTTGACACTGGACTCCTGTCACTCCAGCAAGTTTTACTAGGTTCTTTCATAATTAAGTTGTAAATTCTGAGGTGTACTACATTGTAAGTACCTACTTCTTACTAAAATGTATTCTAATGTAGAATTAGATAACACACAGCAGAGTACGAATGACTGTTTAGAATCTCGTGTGACGGAAAGTGAAAGTGGGGTTAAACACGCCGATCACAATGAAGCTAAGACCAATGAAGAACCAGTAGTAGAAATAGTTGGTAACAAGCCACAACTAAACACCATAGACCCTAGGAATGGGAATGGTAGAGGTGCTGTTAGGAGGACACTGAAGAGTACTGCAGAACAGATCAATACTGATGCAATAGGCGCACCTACAGTAGTTTCCAAGGATGTAGATACAAATTCCGCTCAGTCTACATATTGCCTTGTTTGTAAAACAGAAGTCAATGAATCCGATAAAGCAGTAGGCTGTGATGGTTATTGTAACAAGTGGGCTCACTCAATCTGCATTAACATCACAGACAAACAGTATGCCGTGCTGAGCTCTATAAGAGAATCGCAGTGGTGGTGTAAACCATGTAGTGTTCTCCATCGTGATAAGAAAACAGAAACTGGCGCCTCAGGTATGTGGATGAGTTCTTTATCAAAGTTTGAAGGAATCCTCCAAAATAACAGTCAGGAACAAGAGCGTACAAAGAGCACCCTCCAAGCCCTAGCCATGGAAGTAAGGGACCTACGTAACGCTCTGGTTCACTTCACCGCTACCACCAGTGATATCAAAGTAACATCACATACTCCTAAAGATACTGCAACACCACATACATCACAAGTAACATCACATACTCCTTAAGATACTGCAACACCCCCTTCCCATAAGAACATAGCATCACCAACCCCGAAAATCATCAATGCAATAAAGCAGTCAGACCCTAAGCGTAAACTGAATTTGGAGGAAATAGCTGGAAATCTTTTCGATTCAGATGAGGATTACGCTCTGGCCCACTGTGTATCGGCGGATTTTAAGATGTCGGAGGGTATTGCTGCGGTAATTAAAACCAAATATGGAGGCACTGATGCCCTGCGGACACAACGGAAGACTGTGGGGGAGGTAGCAGTGCAAGTGGTTGAGAATAGGACGATCCTCCATATGATCACCAAACCACGATACTATCAGAAACCATATCTCTTCGACTTTGTTAACGCAATAAAAAACCTGAGAAAGACGTGCGTGAAGAAATCCATCAGAAAACTGGCCATACCATTAATAGGATGTGGGCTTGACAGAATGGGCTGGCCGCTGGTGAAAAGCACAATCGAAGAGGTTTTTGCAGACGAGGACATAAACATACAAGTCTACAGCATGGAAGCCGGACTGGGTCTGCAGACAAGCAGGAGCACCAACTGGACAGCAGGGAAGAACAGGAAGACAAATACATCGACCAGACCCCTCGCTACACAGTCTTCACAGCCGCAGCCAATGCCCTTGCTGCAGCCAGTCCCAGTCCCTACCCATCAGTCACTCCTGCGTAGGATACTTGAGCAGTCGATGCCGTTACCACAACCCTCGATTCATGCTGCGCAGCTACAATCAGAGATGCAGGTTCCACCAACACGTCCCCCTGGTGAGGACAGGGAGCAGGGACAGGAGCAGCTGCAGAACGTCCCAGTGGGGGAAGTCACCAACATCCCGACAGCCAGATCCTCTCAAGTAGGCAACTCCTTAGCAAGCAACACCGAAGTTGAGCAGCGGCAGCCGACAACATCACCCCTGCCCGAGCCCCTTCAGCATACAACACTGCCTTTACCACTGGAGCAACCACCAGGTTCACCGAAGCCCAAGTCAACGCAGCAGCAGACGACACTGAGAACGTCACCACTCTTCCAACCTCAGCATAGTGGAACAGCGCAGTTGATCAAGCCCGGGAGAAAGAAGCGGTCAACTCAAAAGGGACCCCGCCCTGGTGAAGCCCCTATACAAACAAGGACCTTCATACCATCTAGGAACATCATCCCTCAGCCACAAGCAATTCCTCAGCTGACAAGTGCGGCAAGACAAATGTGGCCCACGCTGGTAAAAAATCACCACCACCAACAAGAGGACCTTCTCACCTCACTAACGCCCCCCTGGGGCCCCAGGATGCCGATTATTCAGCAGGCGCAAACCAGTCCTTCACAAGTACCACAGCTACACTCACAACAGCCAGTAGCATCCTCCAATACCAATCCATTCCTTCCGTATGGTCCCCCGGCCCCACCAGTACCAACTCCAAAGCCTATCCTCAACAGGAAACGTAGTATAATTATCTCGGATGATACGATTTCCAACACACATAACTTTTACCAATGGAAAGAAGACGAAGCCTGGATCCTTCCCGGGATCCGTACCAGTGAAATCACGGCCCACTTGAATGGACTGGATCCCAGGCAGACGTATGACAATGTATTCCTACAGGTAGGAACACATGACCTACTGGCAGGAATAGATGAAGCCAACCTGGCCAATGATTACCGCAATCTTTTAAGGATGGTAGAAGACAAATTCAGAGGTGCCGTAATATGCACCAGTGGGCTTCCCCCTCGGGCTGACCTAGGTAGAGAAGCGTGTAATATTTCCAACTTCATAATCAGGGATGAGTCAGGAAGTAGGGGACATTCATTCCTCGACCCTGGCCTCTCTATGGAGGAAAAAATGTGGTGCCAGGACCGTTCTAAGTTAAACAAAGCAGGCGTTCACCACTGGCTGACTTGCTTCAAACAGCTTACCCACAGACCAAGTTCCCCGGGAAACTGGTGGAGGACGAGGGAATGAAGGACATGGGGAACGTGCTATATGTTTGCCCTCCAGCATCGAAATCTGCATCTCACATACTGCGCATCCTGCTTGTCAACGCAAGAAGTCTTGTCCACAAAATCGACAAGCTTAGAACAATTGTCGAGGCATGCAGCCCCAATGTGTTTGTTGTAGTCGAAACATGGCTGTGTGCTGACATAAAAGACAGTGAGGTCAGTGTGCCGGGCTTTGCCGTCCACAGGAGGGACAGAGATCGACATGGGGGAGGTGTACTCATAGGCACATCATCCGACGAGGCTGGAAAGATAATGTGGGCCGACGAGGAAATGGAGATTCTCTGTGTACGAGCCACCCGCCCCACAGGTGAAGTCACCGACATCATCGGGGTGTACAGAAGTGGGGAAGGTGCCACTGAATTCCTTCGACAGCTCGAGACGAAACTAAGTTGTTTTGGAGCGCGACACCGGAGCATCATTGCCGGAGACCTGAATCTCCCAAATGTGAAATGGATCCCGGGAGTTACAACTGGCGCAGGCTCGGGCAAGCAAGAAATGGTGTCCAGGATCATGAACTTGGGATACGAACAAGCTGTCTCGGAGGGTACGAGAGCCATCACAGCCGACAGAAGCAACCTTCTAGACGTGGTCCTGGTGAAGCCCCACAACCTTATCTGTAGGAGTGAGGTCCTGGACCTGGAGCTCAGTGACCATAGAGCAGTGGTAGTGGACATCCTAACGGCGAACAAACTCCAGAAGAGTACAGAGGAAGAAGCTACACTGTGGTGCTACAAGAAGGCTGACATAAGGGGTCTGAGGGAAGAGCTCTGGACGAGCTTTCAGACATGGGCCCTAGCTGACCACTCAAGCATTGATTCGATGTGGGAGTCTATGCTATGCATAGTGTCCGCAGCGATGAAGAAGCACATCCCGCAGAAGAGAGTGAAGGCGAACCAAGACCCTCCCTACTATAACACCAGTATTAAGAAGCTGAAGAGGAAAGCCAGGGTCCTTTTCAACGTAAGCAGACGAAACAGATCGCAGAGGGCAAAACTGTATTCGACCACAGCTGAGCTCAACAGGGCCAAGTCCAAGGCAAAGGATCTTTACATGAGGAGTATGTTCAGCAAGGAAGATGATGGAGGGGGCTGGGCCAGACTGTACAAGCACATCCGACAGCAGAAGGGAGGAGACCGAGTTATTCCCACGTTAATTGGCACCGATGGAAATGAGATAGCTTCCAGCAAGGACAAGGCAAACGCTCTAAATTCATTTTACGCCAAGGTCTTTAACACGTCATCTTCAGCTCCATCTGCGACCCCAGCGCTGTGCTGTTCCAGAAGAGGATCGTTTCCGATGGCAGTGCATTCCACGGGAATCCTACACGTTATCAGGAAGCTAAAGAACGGTAAAGCGCCTGGAGGCGACGGACTAACGAACACACTGCTGAAAATCTGCGACCTGGACATTGCCATCTACCTGGAATACTTATTCAAGCGCATACTGAGAGACGGAAGGGTACCCCTTCTCTGGAAAGAGGCCATCGTAATTCCGGTCTTCAAGGGTGGCGAGAAATGTCGGCTCACCAACTATCGACCGATAAGCCTCACCTCAGCAGTCTGCAAAGTTTTTGAGAAACTCCTGGTGAGGTATATCTGGCAAGTGTTGAACGCTGAAGAGGTAATTACCAACATACAGCACGGTTTCAGGGCTGGGCACTCTTGCGAGACCCAACTGACAGGATTAGTCCAAGATCTATCCAACTCCCTTGAAGCTGATGAAGAGGTTGATGCCATTTTTCTTGATATGCGAAAGGCATTCGATAAGGTCGACCATGGAATACTCGTTGCCAAGCTTGCTGCGCTCATTGAGGACGAAGCGGTGGTGAGAACGGTGCAGGATTTCCTCACGGGACGAACCCAAAGGGTCAAGATAGCTGACCAACTCTCAGAAAGTGCGAGCGTCACCTCGGGGGTTCCACAAGGCAGCGTAGTCGGGCCGCAACTCTTCCTGATATATATCAACGACCTGACAAAGAACATAAAATCGAAAGGTCGGCTCTTTGCAGATGACTGCGTGGTCTACGCAAACATCAAAGGGGATGACAGTGTAAAGCAGCTGCAGGACGACTTGCATGTCATTCAACACTGGATGACAGCGAATAAAATGTGCCTAAACCTAGAAAAATGTGAAGTTGTTACCTTCTCCAGAAAGCGAGAAGTTAGAATAGTTCATTACGAGATAAGCAACCATACCCTTACATGCAGCGAGGGTTATAAATATCTGGGAGTATGGCTAGATAGAAAATTGGAGTGGAAAGAGCAAGTCGGTAGAGTCTCTGCGAAAGGAATCAAATGCACAAATTTCGTCATGAGGAACCTGCACGGAACATCATCTGAAACAAAGAACCAAGCCTACAAAACACTCATCAGGCCCTTGCTGGAATATGGAGGAGCGGTCTGGGATCCCCATAAGGAGGGTGAGAAGAGGGCGCTAGAAAAAACACAGAGAATAGCAGCCAGGAGAGTGACCGGTAGGACAAGGAAATGGAGGACAGAAAGGAACTTGAAAGGTGAGATCTGCAAGGTGTGGGAGAGCCCCAGCGATATGATGGAGGAGCTTGGATGGGACTCGCTGGAGCTCAGAAGAACTGAATCTCGCCTGTGTAACCTGTACCGAGCAAGAGAGGGAGTACAGGGATGGCAGGAAATCAACAGCCAGGTCATCCCGCGACGGTACGAGGGCAGAGCTGGTACAGGTGGCCTCCTACACGAGCCGGGAACGAAGAAAGACTGCGGTAAATATTCCTTCATTCCCCGCACCGCTCGGGACTGGAACAAACTGGACTGCGGCCTGATTCCGAAAGGGCTGACCACCAAGGAATTCCGAGCCACCATACACAGAATGCTGGTCGGCCCTCCTGAAGAGACTGATGAATGAATGTAGAAAATCTGTGTATTAATCTGTGTATGAATGATGGTAAAATTATTGTAAATAGTTAAATTTAAATTTATTGCGTACATAAGAAATGTTACTTGATGATATTGCTGATGATTGCTGAATTGATTTATTAATGCGATATTAATTTATATTATTATAATTTTTATTGACCTGACTATTGACTTGCTGAAATGACTTGTAGGTATTAAGGTATTATTATTATAACTATTATATTATTATTATAACTTATTAAGATGTATGTTCCTGTTCTTTGACTCTTGATTATGGAAAGTATTCATGAACTGAATTCTAGACTGTTGTATAGAGTGGCATATCCACATAGGTTTATTGTTGCTCTGTCAAATGTTTTACTGAATTATTTATACTTTTATTATTACTGTCATATTCTATTCTTGGATATGGAATTGTTAGTCATTAAGAAATTATCATTACCAAGAATTATTATTATGTCGACTGTAATATAATTAACAAAGTGCCATTATGTAGTGCACATTAGCATGTAGTAGGATTCCTTACCACCGTGCATAAACAACTGTAAGATGCCTAATAAAAAATATCAAAAAAAAAATATCAAAATATCAAGTACGAAAACAACATTATGGTATAAATAAAGTATAAACAATGTAAACCCAAAACAAACTATATTTCAACGTCAAAGCAGGAATATGTAATCAAAATATAGAGTGTTCAAAATATATCCCTAAAATATAAAATATTGTTTGCCGCCACAATTTTTTAAAAGTTGACTTGAATCGTTTGGCCTTGAAGTTGAGCCGCCGAAATAAAAAAATAGGCAACCAGCAAAACACCACCTGCTCTGCTGCTGCTCTGCTGAGTGGTCAATGCTGATTCTTGAGTTTTATTGCCACAAACGCCGAAACTTGGACGAAACTCTTGCGAGATGCGTCGCGAATTTGTTCTGTCGCAGATAAACAAATCAGTCTTCTTCTACATCACTCAATCGACAAATATTACATCAGTAGCGAGTGCGGAAAAAAGGTAACCTGTTGCACAACTAATTTTAGGTTAGAAAATCCAAACAGCTTCAGAAATTAGGTAGGTATACCTAGGTAGGTAGTACCTAGTAGGTACACTCGACAATTCATAAAACGGTATTTGAACGAAACAGATTGGCTGCTAGTCAGGCTCATTGACAATCAATCCTTGTTATTATCAATGAAATCAGAGCTCACCTACCTAGGTAGGTACTAGAGGTAGATGCCGAGTAAGTATAGACTTCATCAGATGATGCCATTACATTTTTTTCAGACAATCCATTTCTTTCAAATACCGTTTTATGAATTGCCGAGTGTACCTAGGTATCAAATAGGGACACTCAACATATCATAAAACTGTAGGTATTTGAGCATTAATCCGTTTTTTTCATTAGGTACCGTTTTATATTTTGTTGGGTGTACCTACATGGGCGCCCACAGGATTTCTGCCAGGCGGGGGCAAGTCAAGGAAAACAATATTTTACAAGTTTAAGGGGGGTGTGGGTGGCGCGTTTTTTGGTTTTTGGACACTTTGAAATCAATTTTGAGACGTTTTGAGGTGTATTTTGTTGAAATATTCAATATTTTTAAATTATTGCACTTTGGGGTGGTGGGAGACATGTTCAAAACTGCCCCGCAGGGCATTTTATTGGATTTTTTACACTGTGAAATCAATTTTTTTTTAGTTCTTTTGATTACAAAATGATACTTAACGTTAAACCCCATACAATTTTTATGTTTTCCTGACATCCAGGGGGGGGGGCAAGCGCCCCCCCTTGCCCCCCCTGCGGGCGCCCATGTGTACCTACTAATGAAAACACCAAGATATTAATGATGACTAGGAAAGGAAAACACTCGGTGTAACTCGTTGATGAGCGAGTGACCAATCGGTGCAAAATCTGAAACTGGAATTGTGAATCAGAAAGCATGCATCCTCAATGAATTGAAATACGATATACCTACTCAATCAATATAAAAGTACTATCTACCTAAGTGTTTTTCATTGAAATGGAGAGAGTTCATCTCTACGCTCGGGTAGGATAAAGAAAATCAGATCCATAGTGGATTTTCCACTCCGGGAGGGGGGGGGGGGGGGGGGCGTCCATAAATTACTTACATGATTAGGGGGGTGGGAGAGGGGTTATGGTGATTTGTGACATAGTTTGACAAGGGTAATTGGGGGGGGGGGGGGGGGGGGGGGGGAGTAAGGGGTGTGTGGCGTAGACACTTCCTTGAAACTAAAATTTCCTTAATATTTTATCATTAAAGATACTAAATAGTTACCTAGGTACTTTCAAGTTTATAAGTTGGTTAGCGCACGCCGCGCACACATCAAATTTTAATTTCTTATGTTGAAGTGAAGTGAGACCTACTTTAGGGGCTGTTCATAAAGTATCATGCCTCAGGGAGGGGGTGTTTGTTATACTGTGACAATCTTTGACAAGGGGGGGGGGGGGGGAGAGGCCGGCCAGCGTGATGTCACAGTTTGTTTCTTCTATTTTGTGATAATTTTGTAGTAGTACCTAGCTATGTTTCAGCAAAAAGAAATATCACAATTATTGTTCTCAGCTGAGTTTTTAATTTTCCCTCTCTTTGGGATTACAATAATACAAGTGGTACTTAAAAGTAGCCTTTCTACCATTTTTTTTGCTTTCTCCTTCTTGAATCAATATAAAAGTAGGTTACAAAATAACTGATAGTAAGAAATGATAGTACTACCATATTTACTCGCATATAGTCGACACCCGCGTATAGTCCGCACCCCTGTTTTTGAAACTGGTTTTTCGAAAAATGCTTGATACGCATTTAGTCCGCATCCCTCTTTTGAGATTTCAATATTTGAAATCCTACCGAGTAAATACAGTACCTAGTAGTAAGTTAAATTTTATTTTGTATCAATAAAAGTTTTGAGCCAACTCATTCTCTATGCAATAAATCAATCTAATTGAAAATGCACGTTTTGTTTGTTTTTTTGTGGGGGGAGCAACGCCGTCACACGCCGTGTTCCCTGTGTTACGGGATGCATAGAACCGGCTCTGGAACTAACATCTATATGGTCCGACTCGGCGTTTGATGTCAAATTGTGTTTCATGAACAGCTACAATCTACCAAACTTTGTAAATTCGTTCCTTGAAAACTATTCATCACACAACAAAAATAAAATAATTACCTACCGGACATCTGTTTTCAACAACATCAACTTTCATAAAATATTTATTATTCGAAAATCTAAACTCACTTCACTTCCCTATTATTAAGGGGATGTCACGATTTTGTAACAAGCTTGACAATGTGGGAAGAGGGATTGACGAAGGCCTCAAAAACTCTGACGTAATGAATGGACGTCCCCTCAATTTTGATAGGGTGGTTTCTAGAGATGGGACGATTCCAATATTTCACGATTCAGATCCCGATTCTTTGAAACGAATCTTGCGATTCCGATTCTTGACCGATTCCGATTCTTTATTAAATGATAATTTACAAATTTAAATTTTCGCTATCTAGTACTTGTTAATAGAGTATATATGCATGATGGCACAGCTGACCAAAATCTCACTGGTGCACAGATGCATTCAGGATATAAATAACAACTAACAAGTAATCAATATTTTTCTTGATATTACATATTTTCTTATTTTATTTGATAACATTTAGAGATTTCTTTTCAATATCTACCTTACACAACTACAAGTAGGTATAGGTATTAAAATATGATTAAACTATTGAAAAATTGTCTGGGTACTAATAAAAATATAGCAAGAAACTGTCGCGAAAATTTAAGAATCGGAATCGCGAAAATGGCTTAAAAAGTAAATAATTGCGATTCTTCCGATTCTCTAAGAATGGGAGGAATCGGAAGAATCGGAATTGTCCCATCCCTAGTGGTTTTACCTACCATCAATATGTCAGCCTAGGTCAGACCCCCTCCATGTTAAACAATTGGAAATATTTCTCTTGAAATGAGCATTCTGAACTGGTTCCTGTGTAGGTATTGCCCATTCATTGAGCGAGCGACTCCTATTGACTCTTGTGACACACACATGGACATGTTTTTCTTCTTTTTTTTTGTCTGCTACCTGGAGCAATAAAAGTTTTACCGTTTCACCGATCAATCAGAAATTTAGCACACATGTTTGGACCATCTTTTCTGATGCAGGCCCTTATTTTGTTGATATCCGTTCATTGGTTAAAATTTAAATGAAAAGGTATATCTCCTGATCGGTTGAAAAAGGATAATGGATAAGTCTTCGATAAGTCTGATCAAATTCATATTTTGAATGTATTAAGACCAACATTGTCTCTTATTTTACAAATTTTCAGCACAATCAGTCAAGAACTTGTACTTACTTGTAGGTGTACCGTGTATGTACTTTTATGTTGAGTGAGTGTACCTACCTATTTCAATTCAATGGATGTACTGCCTATTTATTTTCTGTGTGTTGTGTACGCAATTCCGGTTCGAGAATTTGCACGTAGTACTGGTGCACGCTCATCAACGTGTTACACTGACCGTTTTCCTAGTAGGTATAATTTGTTTAAATATCTTTCTTACACAACTTTATTGAGTGAGCAACTCCTTTTGACTCTTTTGACATACCTCTGTTTTATTTATTTTTTGTCTCCTACCTGGTGCAACACAAGTTGCACTTTTTCACCGATCGATCCGAAATTTTTCATGCATGTGAAGACAACCTTTTCTGTTTGCAGACCATAATTTTTTTGAAAACCATTCATGATTGGTTAAAATTTAAATAAAATATCTCCTTGAAAAATAAAAATGTAAATCAGATGAATGAAACGCATATTTTTCATGGCCATTATGACCAACATTGTCTCTTATTTTACAAAATGTTCATCCCAATCAGTTTAAAATGTAGGTACCTATGCACCTATTGACATTTTTAATACTACAGTCAGAAATGAGTACCTACCATCGTATTAAATGTTTTTCCACAGCAATTGAATCTGATTTGCTTTAGGTTACCAACCATGAGTGTCAAGTTTCAATGAAAAGCAGATACTTTAATGTTGATTGAGTGGATCATATTTCATTTCAATATGGATGCTTGTTTTCTGTGCGTTGTGTACGCAATTCCGGTTCGAGAATTTGCACGGATACTGGTGCTCGCTCATCAATGCGGTACACTGAGCGTTTTCCTAGGCTAAACTAAGAAATCACCCTAAACACTTGCTATTGCTGTATCTGACTACTCTGCTTGGCCTATATGCCGCCTACGCTGAGATTTCAAGGTCGAGGGAGGAGTTTGTTCCCATTGCATACATAGGTAGGTGGTGAAACTAACCTAAGCATCAATAAAGCCAGCCAAATCCCTATGTTGATATGGGAAACTGGTATAACTATTGGAAAGTGGGTACTACTATAACATTTCTCACCTATTCAAAAAGTTAAGATTGTCAATAAGACCATCTGTTTTCTTGGACTGAAAAATTGTAAAATAAGAGAATTTTATTTTTTTAATGGAGTGCGACTGTGCGAGTGACTATTTTAATTTTTCAACCCTCAAAATAAATTTACTTTTAGGTGGCTGGAGCGATCAACCATTTTTCAGGGCCCGAATTCACAAAGCTTTTCCCCCGGGTGAATTCATGGTGTATCTAATAAGCAGTGAAAGAAGGGGTTGGAGAAAAGCTTAATGAATTCGGGTCATAGTTTTTATTTTTGCTATACTCTATCATTGGTAACCCCTAAACAACACTTAAAAGAAATAAAATACTTCCCGTCTGTAGTTTTTGAGATAGGGGATTAAACTAATAAGTAATAAGTAATGTGTTTTTTACTTTTTTCCCCATGTTATCTTATGGCAGGTTTGAAAAATTTGCTACAATAGAATATTTTTTATAGGTAGGTAGGTACCTAATTGTATCGTTAGATTATCACAAAATGCATGGTTAGAATATTTGATCATTTTATTTTTAGGTAGTAGGTACCTAGGTACCCAACCTGAAATTATCCTTCTAGACACTATTTATTTTGAAATGAAACAACCATAAACGAACTTTCATTAAAAAAAAACAATATCATCGTATGCTAAATAAAATGAGGCGATTCAATTTAAATTATGAAACAAGTAAAATTACCTTTGGCAACACGGAAGTGCTCAAGGCAGTTAGAAGACACTAAATACCTACTAAAGATACCTTGGCCTTTCATAAAAGTAAACTGTAGGTGTAAGCTCAGCAGGCTCAGCCATCATGACTCCACACAAATTAAAATTTCCAAAGTACGATGTTGCCATATTATTGTACCATATTTTTAGAAGGAAGAAAAATCTTCAATTGTTTAGCTTGTTTAGTGCTTACTGCTCTAAGATAACATGAATAGGTAGGTACTATTAAAATGTTGTCTATTTAAACTACCCTGTATTAAAAGTAGATTATTTGCAAATAGAATGTGAATTAGGTATTACGTAATAAATTAGTGAAAGCTCTCCTCCTACTTTAGGATTCCGATCGCTCCAGCCCGCATCAAATTGAAGGCACATAGGAAATGTGTTAAAATATATTACTTAGGTAAGTACCTAATAGTAAGTTGATTCCTTTTAATTCCAGCATTTACAGTTGGATGCATAAGAAAACGTTATCCCAGCTCCATGTTGAATGAAGAAATAATACGTTTACTAGGACAGACCACAGTTGGGGCTAATTACATTCTCTAAACACTTTCTTTGGAAAATGACTGCCCAACAAGAAAGGATTGTCAAAGATATGGAATCACAATATCTCCATTTTGAGCGAAACGATAATGCCGATGAATATTGCAATTTAGATTCAGAATCCGTGAATGACGATGAGTTTAGCTCCGAGTCTATGGCAGATATTGAGCTGGAAACTATGATGGCTATCGAAGCAGAAAAGTCTTCAGTTAAAAGTCACATGGACAAAATTAATGAGTTTCGGAAAGAATATGAGAATCGGAACCCATTGTCTCTAGAGGTTTCGGATGACAGTTGTGTAGTTTACTATGCAAACGATTCTGGGGATCTAAGCGGCCAATTGATTGCTGCTGACCCTTTACCTTGCTCACTATGCTCACTATGTCATAGAGTAAAGAATTCAAGTGACTGTTGCATCAGTTTTGATGCAATTTCATCCGACAAATTAATACTGCCAGAAGAATTTCGTAACGGCTGCGTAATGACAGCGATACAAAAATCTCAGAACGAATTTGAGTTAAGTGACCATATGTCAATTGACCCTGAACCACCAATCGATCAATTGATTGCTACTGAACCTTTACCTTGCTCACTATGCCCACTATGTAATCGAGTAAAGAATTCAAGTGACTGTTGCATCAGTCTTGATACATTTTCATCCGATATAATTTCATCCGACAAATTAATACTGTCAGAAGAATCTCGTAACGGCTGCGTATTGACAGCGATACAAAAATCTCAGAACGAATTTGAGTTGAGTAATATGTTAATTGACCCTGAACCCAAGTTTATAGATTTGACATCAATTGAGGAACATGATCCGAAAGCAATTACCGATTGTGGTTCATTCGGTGAGATAACAAATGAAACTAGTTTTCATGGATTTGACGGTACAGAGGATCGAACCGAAGTCATCAAATCCTTGAAATCGTTGATTTATGCTAATGATGAGGATTGTAACATTCAATCTGTGGCTGTTCCTAAATGCGAGTTGACGTCAGTTGCAACATTTACATTCCAAAAGAGAGTAAACGAAAATGATACTCATGAATGTAAGCCGTCCAATGTCGACAATGTTTTTAATGCAAAGAATGTGGAATTGGCTCAACATATATTCCCACAATGCCACCAAGAGTATCAGAATATCACTCTAGAGTCATGCACATCACTTCCTGTTACTCTTCCAGTCACTCCTCTTCCTAGTGATCTTTTGGATGAAAGTCTGAAAGATCATCTCTTAGGTCCCATCACCCCACATCCTAGTGATCCATTAGATAATAAAAAAGTAGTAAAGAATGTGGAAAAAAACAAAAAAAAACTTACACCAACTGAAGTCAGCAAACTATTCAAAAACTTTACGAAATATCGTGAAGAAGAAACAGGTGAAGAAGCCGACAACAACTCGCCGGGTTGGGATAAGGTTCGCCTACTGGAGACGTTGCAGGAGAAGTTCAACTACGTCCAACAACAGTGGCAGAATTCTACGGTTCCGGATCCACAACGCAATCTGACGGAAGTGCGCTCATGGACGTCTCTGAACAATCAGCGGCCTCTCTACCTGCCGGCGTTCGTTGACGAAATCTACACACCTTTTAATAAACCTTCTACCACAACGAGCGATGAGCATCAGAATGACTATTCCGTCGACATCAACATTGAAGGTATGCTGATTGAATGTACCTGCTTCTAAAACCTCATAGTTCCTGTCCCCTCCTGAGTGTATTTAAATATTATTATCTCTTTTGTAGCACATAATTATCATCAAAGAAATGGCATAAGAAATTCTGAAAACTACATAAACTGTAAATTAAATATTTCTACCATGCTAAAGCCCCATTTACACGGTAAAATTTCCTATAATATCATTTATAAAATCTTTTACAGAAATAGAACGTGCTTTATATGATAAAGATTTTACACAACCCTTTTACAGAACATTTTACCATCAAATTGTCTCGTTTACACGGTAATATTCTTTGAAGTAAAGATTTTATAAAAGATTTGACAGGAAATTTTACCGTGTAAATGGGGCTTTATCATTCGACTAATATTAAACAGCCTCCAGATTCCTTGCACAAATCCACAGATATTATGAGTTTTGTGGAGCAAACGGCTGAATATTTTAATGAAATATGACTTCAATTTTTATTGTATTAAAATTTAAAATTTAAATAATCTAACAATCTTCAAAAATCGATTCCTTGAAAACCATTCCTCCCCTAGCATAAATAATAGAATCTACAAGTTCAGGGACATCTCAACTTTCATAATAGGTTAGTTCTAGTACATTATTCTAACACGAATCTGCCCTTGTATGTGATTGGCAACTCTCTCTAGTTGTAGAAAAAGGATAAAAAATGTGAAATATTGAAAGTACAAGTCTGGAATATATAGACCAACAAAACATTATTATTGTGGAATGAATAGTTTTCAAGTACTGGGTGTAGAAAGATTGATAGAAATCTCTGAGTTTTAATGTACCTATATTATTTTAAAACAGTAATATCGGCATTGACGTTATAGCACTTCATTGCAATGGCAACAAAGTATTTACCATGGTAACACATTGTTGTGGACTTGAATGACATCACCTGGCACACATAGATTACAGATTACACATAGACTGTTTAGATTTTCCTGACAAAATGTCACATGAACGTTAATTTGAGTTTTATGAATGATAATTAAATTTTTTCTGGTGAAAAGTGTAATAGACAACATCATAAACTATCAGAGCTCTCTGGCGGGAGAAATATCGGCGCGCATTGCCTATCGGGTACCTGGTTCAATCCAACCTGCAGTCTCTACGCGTAGTCTGTATACATCTCATATGATTAGGTATAAATTCAAGTCTGTACGACATTGAATAAATGAAAACTATTTGAACAACTTGTTCTTAGATGTAAACAAATCCAATAATTACGAATAAAATATAATATCGGGACATTTCCACGTCAATTAATGAGATAATGGTGAATTTCCTTTTGAATGACGCTCCTCAGCCAATGAGAGGCGAGCATTCTGCTCTGGAGCTGAAGACTGTAGGTTAGTCACGCCCCAAATGCACAGCCATATTATGGTTTCCGCGCATGCGAAGTAGGTTTGTGATGTTGTCTATTGTCATTATTATTTGTGTTGATACTTGATATTTACAAATTTACAATAAAAGAAGTTAAAATAATGAACGTCTATTCAGATCCTAGTTCATCTGGAGCGAATTGTCGCACGCAACCAGGCAGAGGGATTAAGCGTCTCCTCGACTGTACACCTTTCCATCCGGCCAAGCGTGCCAAGATGGTGCCGTTCACTGCCGTCTACGAACACATCTTGGACAAAGTGAGTTGGTTTAAAGATAATTATTAATTAGGTTAAGGATGATGTCGTGGACGTTAAGGATGTTGCAAAGTCAATTGACGTCACTCTATTTGTAATCTGTCGTGGTCTTGGGAAGAAAGAATTTTAAGTCCACTTTTCTAAAAGCCACATTGTATGATACTTTGTTTAAATAAATTGTTTTTTATAATAATATGATTAAGGTTACAAGTCCAGGAAGTGATCAGAAGTATCAAACATTTCAATCTGAAGTTTTTGCCAAGAAATTTAGTTTAGAGGGAATTGGAGGGAGGTATTGAGTGTACTGAATTGAAAATAAATTATGTTAAGTACAGTCGGGGCGCCGAATGTCTGAACTCTCACCAGATGGAGCCACCGTCACTTGCTCTGTTAGGCCGAGAAAGACGTCATTGCAAGGTGAGCGCGCAATTAAGTCTTTCTCGGCCTAGCAGAAAAACTGCCTAACAGCGCAATCTGTTGAGAGTTTAAACACTCGGCGCCCCGATTGTAGGTACACTCCCCCAAATAATAAACGGCACTTGGTACAAAACGTATTGGCTGCTGGGCCGGTTCCTTGACAATCAATCCTTGTTATTATCAATGAAATCAGAGCTCACCTAAAAAAGTTAGATAATGCGTTAGCACTGACTTCATGGGATGATGCCATCAAACCTTAATCAGTCAATTCATTTTCTCTCCAGTACCGTTTATTATTTGGGGGAGTGTACAGCCAACGCATAAAGTCCTGTTAATTCTTCACCCTTACAGAATATCACGATACCACCACTCGTACAGCGAAGTTCGTAAAGTTGCCTACAGCTAACCCATAGTTATTTTGTCAACAGAGGGATGACTGAATTACTGGGTTGTGTTCCTCAGCCCCAGATAGATCACACAGATAAGGAAGTCAATGTTATGTCGATCGAACTAACATAACTTAACAATAACCAACTAACTTTTTTTTCGGAACTAATAATTTACTTTCTGTTAAAACAAATAAAGTGGGTTGGTGCATTTGGATTTCATTGGTATTGATTATATCACGATTGTAAAAATACATTTTGGAAAATTTAAACTATTTAATTTAAATACTCTAAAGTTATTTAATTATTATGTATTTTTAATTATTTAATCCAAAAATTATATTATATTAAAATGAAGTTTAGATAGTCTATTTGTATGTAATTAGTATTTATTAAATCTTCCAAATGGAATAAATCGGTTAATTGAATGAATCCTGGTGGCAAGGCTGGCAACATAATTTGATCTATTATCAATCAGTGTGTGAATCATTGATCAGATAATATTTGATTGTTATTGTAAACACTCAAACAGCTCCTTTAACCATCAAACCTTAGATACATTCATTTGTAACAGAAACCGGAAAGTAACTGAGTATTACAGTCACACAACGTCACTAGTCACTCGACAAAAATTTCATTATGGCTGTAAAATTAGATTAATCTCCGAACAAATTTAAAGAAGTTATAAATATAAATCGTGGCCGCATGGTTGGCATGTGGGAAGTAGGAAGAAATTTCGAACAGATAGCTCTAGTGAAATTGTGCAAGGTCTCTGGAAAATTATTGAAAGTCATTGGTACTTTGACTGCTATTGTATTTTTTCCGTAATTGTTATTATATCGAGGAACTATATACTGGACCTTCCGAATATTGTATTAGTGAATTTTGGTGATCATCGACATCCTGTCGGCGAACACTAAAATACCTAACTAATTTTATAATATTACCTAATAGCTGTTACTTTTTATGTTGATGCACAAATAGAATAACACTTTTTATTATTATTACTAACACACTTCGAACCAGCTAATTAGTGAATTCATATTAATTTTGTAATAGGGAGGTATATTAAGATTTTGTTGTTAAAACTCAATTTTTTGGTATTTCTTAAAATAAAAATACAACTGTGTAACCCCTGGTTAAACAGGTTCCATCACAATTATTTTTTTATCATTGTGCAGTTCTGATGTTAAACGCATCATGGTAAGATCTCGTCAACTAAATACTCTCTTATTCTCTTCTTATTCCTCTAAAAAAATCTATTAGAAAAAGCATTTTAAATGCTCTCGGATTGATATCAAAATCCTGAGATCTGTCGAATAATCGAAAATCTTTATACTTGTGTCTAATTAGCATTTGTTCAATGACGGTCTACTAAGATTTAAACAATATGTAACAGGTGAAATCACACAGCTCATAGGAAATAACAGAAATGATATTTTTGTGATTGAATCGCATCGAGTAGATATTTGTGTGGATGGACGTTGTTGACAGACAAAAACCAGTTTTTCAAGTCATCTCTCTGTTGACAAATAACTATGGGTTAGCTGTAGGCAACTTATCGAGCTTCGCTGTACGAGTGGTGGTATCGTGATATTCTGTAAGGGTGAAGAATTAACAGGACTTTATGCGTTGGCTGTACACTAAAATCTCTAGAATGTTATTACAGACATTCAAGCGCAAGCGATCTTGCCGCTTGTTACAGACACTTTTTTGGATATGATTGGAGACAAAATGGGTTGACGTAATGATTTGAAATTTTAATCATGATTTAAAGGACAAATTTAGGGTTATCACTTGGTACATTTTTAATTTTTTGCTTTGTTAATTAGAAATAATTAGTTGATTGTTGGTGAAAAATGGTATATTTTCTTGTCTTGCTGGGTGCCGTATGATATTTAATTTTAAAATTAAATATGTGCCAAGTGATAACCCTAAGTTTGTCTATTATCTAATCACGATTAAAATTTGAGATCAATTGGTTAGTGGTTATCTGGTCGCCAATCGTATCGGAAATTTCATAGTTTTTACCGGTTTTGTTGAATAACCCGCAATTAACAAGGCGCGAATCAATAATTAAAAATTGCTACTAATAATACAATCAGAATGATCATGTGAACATCCTAGAATATCAAATTTACACCCACTTATGAAACATTTTCTCTCTCTCAATTTGCTAAAACGGCCCAAGCGCTAGTATCACCTAATGTAGTGTTGAACCCATTTGTTAATTTGCACTATGTTCAGTGGTTAATTTGTAAAGTTTACCTAAGTGGGCAGACACTCAACGATTGTCAGAGGAACATATTTGCCAATGAAAACAATTGGGGTTGGGGGAAGGACCCCCAAGGCAGTGCGGGTATGTTACGCATAGTCCCGGGAAAATTTTGAATTTCAGGAACAAGTTTGGTGCCTTTCTATGCGATTTGAACACATTTTAGTAGGTCATCTTTGTCCACCCTGAAAAAGAGTGTGAGGACACCTCCGCTTCCAAATTAGCCACTCATTATGTCCCTTTTATTGCAACCAATATTTAGTTAGGTGATAACGAGACTGAAGAAAATACTAGAGTGCCAAAAGGAGATGTTGCCCTAATTAATTTAAAATGTGCAACTTTGGCATTAACATAAATCAGTCGGTATGTGCATAAAATTGAAGGACTGTGTGATGCTCTTTGACATAATACATATTAAATTACTAGGAAAACGCTCTGAGTAACGCGTTGATGAGCGAGCACGGATACACGCAACACCTCGAACCGAAATTATGTCTATCGAAAATGTCATTAAAAGCCAATAATTCTTGAATTTCGTCACAGACTTGTATAAATATCTCCAAAATTTCCAAAAATATTGGTCCCAATAACCTTGCTAAGTTTTAAGTTGATCGATTAAACCTTTGATTGAACGGTTCCTTGTTAAGTTTCAAAAATCACATGATATCCTTCAAACAATATACCTGGGACCACTCATATGATATGATATTACTGTGTACACAATATCAGATCAATCTGTTAAACGGTCATTATTAGTTTCATTTCGTTTGAAACTTTCTGCTCTAACTACCTTGCCTTGAACTGAAGATTCGAAGTCGCCGTGAATTTGACAGCCAACACACAAAATGTCCCTAAAATTACAAAAACTTTTGAAAATAACTACAAATTAGACTGAAAATTGGCAAAAATACCTTAAATGTTGCTACCAATTACCATGCGAAGTTTTTAGTTGGTCGGTCAATCGGCAATACCCGCTGCACGAGAGCGGGTATTGCGTTGATTGTTTGAGTATCTCCTTGCAGCAGTCTGGTCGGGGGTCTCTTTGTTCCTTGATGCTTTATTATTAACGACATTTTGTTTCAACCTTTTAGATTTAGCTTCGTCAGTTTCTTGATCTTCAATTTCACGCAGACGCTTTTTCGCCTTTATGGCTTTCATTCTAGCAGAAGTCTTTCCATTTTTCGGCATGTTTAAATAGGGATAAGATAGGTAATGAAAAAGTAAGAAGTAGAGTACCTACCTAATTAAAGTACAATAATATTTGTGTGATCAATGTTTGAAATGCACGAAATGTGTGCTCAAAGACGTAATGTATTCAATGTCGTAATGTTACGAAATGAATCTTGAACAAAACTTCGCAAATATGAAAATAAAGTAAACACCTTTCAACTAATAAGCGAAAGGAATCAAAGTTCCTCACAAAAAAACGGATCAGGTAAAATAGTAACTACCTAGTTTAGAAACAGAATGAATCCAACGTTCCACAATTAAAATAAGACAACGTAATGTTTTGAACTGAATGAATCAAAACTTTCAAAAACAAATAGCAACCTTCAAGGAAATGTCAGGCTAGACAGAAGCTCAGAAACGGAATAAATCCAACGTTTCCAAGAAGAAAATAATTTGAAATAATCAATCCCCTGGACAAAAACTGTAGATACCTAATATCTATGCTTTAAAAGCAATTCAATTTTACTAATACCTTCACAAAGTACACCAAATTGCCAAAATTATCAACGAAAAGAAGCAAAATGCAGGAGAGATTTGGAATGACGTGTGAACGCTAGAAGAGAACAAACGCCACTCAATGATATTATTGAAATGTGAGCTTATGTTTCTAATCCCTCCTGGATGCAAAATCAGCCAAGTAGAAACACGGGAGGCACGGCCATCAGAAC
This sequence comes from Leuctra nigra, assembly GCA_934045905.1. Lineage (NCBI taxonomy): Eukaryota > Metazoa > Arthropoda > Insecta > Plecoptera > Leuctridae > Leuctra > Leuctra nigra. Next base: position 19,425,096 of record OW203771.1, read on the forward strand.
TACGAATTGACGAAAAGACAATCAAGGTCCTTAAAAACTCGAAATGATTTGTTGGAAACTATGATCCAAATTGAATTATTCAAATTTGATCAACTCAATAAACATAAAAATATCTGCTTTTCACTAAAAAAGTGTACATACCATCAAAACACTCTTGTACCTAAAGCAAATCAGATTCAGTTGCATTGGAAAGACATTCATTTTCAATGTTTCATTTCTGACAGCTATTAAAAATGTCAATAAGTGCATACTTTCTTGACAGATTCGGCTGAAAATTTGTAAAATAAGTGACATTGTTGGTCTTACTGACCATGCTAAATATGAGATTGATCACATTTCTCGAAGACCATTTTCATTTTTTAGGCTATCAGGAGATACTTATTTTAACAATGAACCAATGGATGGATTTCAAAAAAAAATTGGGTCTGCAAACAGAGAAGGTTGTCTTTACATGTGTGCAAAATTTCAGGTCGATCGGTGAAACGGTGCGACTTCTATTGCTTCCTTTAGCATACAAAAACAAAAACAAAAAAAAAAAAAAAAAAAAAAAAAACAGAGGTCCGTGCTAAAAGAGCCAAATGGAGTCGCTCGCTTCGCTCGCTCAATCAAAGGAATTAGGGTTCTTCTGCTAGAGCTAGAGATGCCACTAAAGTAGGCAGCAGGCTATCTGTGGATTGACATTGGATTTAATTTTAAAACCGTTATTTTACGAACACCTGAGTTAGCTCAACTTGGAGACCAAAATCATTTCCTTTGTTGCGGGTCAATGTGTTGATGTTTTGTAGATGCGGGTCAAAATCTATGCCATGAATCTAACAATGGAAATTTGTTCTAGACTCCAGTGAGAGAACTAAGGAGGTCATAAAATACTGGTTTTAAAAGTGAAGTTATCCCCAGAACACCTCCTGCCTACTATTACTTTAGAGTTAGCATAGACTACTTCTGTGTGTGCAATCAAATCATTTTCAGATAATCCTATTACTTCAATTACCATTTTATGTTTTGTCGAGTGTACCTGGTCTATCAATCTGTAATAAATAGAGCCAGTTTTAAATGGTGATGCGCGAATTCGCGAATTGTTCTGATTGCACTATTTTCTTCTACTAAAATCCATTTCATTGTGTATAGATCCCAAATCTACCATTTTTACATCGCGAAAAAAAACGAAATCCAACCCTGATCGCGATATTCAACATTTTCCGCGAAATGACCACGAAATAAAGGTTTTCTATTAAAATTACTGCTTTTATCCCCCTAACAGGTCACACAACAACAAACGAAACCAGTTTCTTTCCATGTGCTACTCAATCAACCCCCTCCCCCTCGCCAGACACTTTGCTACCCACCCTCAAAGTGAACCAGACCAGTCTAACCAGTTGATGATGCCTCCAGTTTTCCTCCAGTTTTCCCAACCCCCCCCCCCCCCCCCTTCCACCCTCAACCAGTCGCAATTATTCAGAAGGATATTTTGGAACAATCACCATTTAAAACTGGCTCTAGTAATAAACCATTTTCAGATGCCCAATTTTGCATACATCCTGTGTCCATAAACCACTCCCAGCCGTCCAGATTGATTTGAACGTTTTCAGGTGCGCGGGAATCTGAACGAACACATCGACGACCTGGAGCGCAAGGAAATCGACGCTAGCATGAATCTGAAGGAGAAGCACATGCGCGAGTACTCGTCGTTACGCAAACGCTTCCGGTGGCAGCCCGCCTTCGAGTGCCACAGACAGCCGATGATGGTCAACATGTATCACAATCATACGCAGGTAACTCGACGATTCTTGCAACTCTAGGGTCGTGCGATCCGGTGTGGTTTGGTTCAAAAATCGAACTGGATCTTAAGTTTGGGTTCTTGAACCGATAGATTCGTTTTCCAAATATTTTTCAAATCTTTTTTGAATTTTGCGCCAACTATTGGCTGTTTTTAGAAATCTATGAGGTCGACTAACCAAATTGTTTTAAGATAAAAGCTATAATAAATATCTGTCTCCCGTTTCCAACACAATGTCGGGTCGGGGGTGGAATTCCACCATCGATAAAAGCTAATTAGTAATTTTAATTTGAAAAGCTTTCAATACTCTGCTAACTTTTAACCAGTTGATTAGGACTAGGACTGTATTGTCATGGCAACAACCAATGGCATTCCTACTATGACTGTGTGAACTTAATTACTGTTTTAGCAGAGTAATGAAAAACTTGACCTAAATAGCAGGATTTAAATTAGTTAATTTAAAGGTACCTAAAAGTTAAGTTTTTCTCTCATTTGTTTTCAATTTCATAAAATATAGAGAATTTCCAGATATTAGTTAGGTAGTGTAGGTATGTATTTTTTTATGTGCACCCACTTCCAATAGTTCCTGCCGGTTTCCCATACCAACATGAGGATTTGGTCGGCTTCTTTTGACGCTGACCCTACCTACACTCATAGAAATACTTAGCTGTTTTTCTCCACTTCGTCCCCTTCCACATTCAAACAACTTTTCATGTAATAAGGGTCGAGGGGGAGGAGCCTAAACTAATGTAAATTCACTAAATTACACTAAATTACACTACATTCTGGCGAGGTTCTGATTCGGAAAAGGTTGGCAAATTTAGATACATTCGGTTCGGGTTCGAATTTCCGGTATTTTATTCAAGTACTTTCACCAAAAGTCCTTGTTAAATAAAAAATCTTCAGTTTTTCTTAAAATACACCTCAAACAATAACAAATGCAAATACGGAAACAAAAACATGTGTTACGGGATTATTTTAAAAGATATCATGAAAAATAATCTTGAAATTTCCCATAAGCTGACATGGATGGATGTAAACCATGACGGATCATCTGCAGTAATTGAAATATAAAATACACATTACAAATTTTGTGTTTATTTTAAAGCGCGTATTTTTTTGATAATTTTAACCATTTTCAAATGTTGTGTTACGTGATTAAATAAAGAGATAGTCTGTAAAAACAGCCTGGTTTCGCCTGTTTTTATTAGTAACAGCTGAAATCAAGTTGAGTACTTATTTCTTACTGCATGAAATGTTTTAAAATACCTAATAGCAATTTCTTTATAAAATATCATATTTCTATATTCATGCTTTGCACGTGACGTCATCTCATTGTTGCGCGGCCATTTTGGGGATACATGTCAGAACGGCTGTCAATCTGTTGTTCAGTACTTTTTGATATTATTTATGGTTTACCTGTGTAATTGTAAGCTGCAGAAGAAGTTCTTATAGGTATAAAACCACTTATTTACAAACTATCTTTGACTATAACCGATAATAATTAGTTTAAATCGAATTGACAGCTATCACCAATATGGCCGAAAATATACTTTTTTACATTGTTGATGTAAAACAAAAGACGCACGTGCAAAGCATGAATTGAAATAGTATAAAATATATCAACAAAGTAAAATATATCTGTCTTAAGTATATGTATTTAATTGATTTGTAAATCATACATCAAGTAACTACTTGAATTACGTGGACTTTTAGAGCCTCTACGTTAAGTTCATAATATTTATGTGTGCAGCCACGGACACAATATCTTCACAGTTTTTCCATAAATATAAGATAGAATGGTGAACTGCATATACCTTTACTGTCTTATTCAGTAAGCTTGGCTTGGTTCTGGCAGCCCCATCATCTCTTTATGATCTCAAAAAATAAACAAATATATACATGTCAACAATCAGTGTTCACCACCAACTTCAATCATGTGCGGTAAAACCGGTGGATGCGGTAGCGGTGACGTGAATTGCGTTTGTGTGTTCAGAACTTGGTGAGTCTGCAGCAGCACTTTGATCAACAACGACAGGAGCTGTACAGACAGCTGGATCCGGAGAATCTGCGCATCACGGAGTCAGTGAACCACATGATATCGCTGCAGTCGTTGTACAACGGTAAGACACTCTCGCAACATTGTTGAGCGAGCGACACCTTTTGGCTTTTTTGGCACGGACATGTTTTTTTCTGCTATTATCTAATACACAGGTTGACGGTGTGACCGATCGATCTGAAATTTTGCACACATGTGAAGATCGCCTTTTCTGTTTGCAGACCCTAATATTTTTGAAATCTGTTCATTGGTTAAAATTTAAATAAATATCTCTTGATAGGCTGAAAAATGAAAATGGTCTTTGATAAATCTCTATTTAAAAAATCTCAATTTTTTTAATTTTTTTTGTAAAAATTCTTTGATTGGTTAAAAATGTTCCGATATAGAATTTTGCATTGTGATCAAGACCAACAACATCATCTCATATTTTATACATTTTAAGCCCAATTGGTAAAGTATTTACTAACTTGTTGCCATTTTCAGAGTTTTGAAAGAGCTGTCAAAATAGATTTATGGAAAAGTAGGTACCTAAATCGCGGCACATGGATCTGTGTTATTCAATTCTTTCAGAACCAGAGTGTATGGATATTGAAAAGGTGCAAAGAAAATGAGAAATGGTGTAGCATTATTATTTGATTGCGTAGATCCATGTAGATCTAATGGTTGCACAGTGGTGCTCGGCCCGCTCATCAACGGGTCACACTGAGCACTTTCCTAGCAGGCGCGTAGGAAGGGGGGGTTGGGGGGGGGATTATCCCCCCCTCCCCACTTGAGCAGGCTGACCCGCCATTCACCATGCAAAATTACGTTTTGTGCCCAAAAATCACTTAAAATTTTTTTAAATTCTAAAAAAATGCCCTGCGGGGCAAAAATTTGAGGGTTTATAGCTTCAGTTTGTGCATTTTAAAGCCCCAGAATCACTTTTAATTGGTTTAAATTCTAAAAAACGCCCTGCGGGGCTAAAACCCCCTTCCGGGTGTCGCAATCTCCCCCCATGATGAAAGTCGTAATGAGGTTTCCATCGGTTTTGTTTTGTTTCAGATGCTAATGAATGGAGAGGGCAAACAAACTTCATGGCCAATGAAGAAGTAAACGAGGTTGTAGAATCTCTCAACTACTATAGTCTGTTTAACCATTATTACAACTGAAAAGACTGGGCTGTGATTTTTAGTGGGGTGATACTCCGTTCTGCAGACCCACCAAAAAACATTGTTTCAAGGAAATATGCTTAATACACTGATTTTGTTATGGATAGGTGTTTATTAATAGCAATTTATGGTTATGCAATAGACCAAAACAAATGACTAGCGCTCTCATCCAGTAATAAAACCTACCTCTCAGGGTCGGAACGGAATCAGTGTGACCTCCGCTATTACTCCTTGCTCTTCAGATTTAGTAATTTTGGAAATATCATGGTATATGGTGTTATTCTTGCTCTCAAATATTAGCTACCTAACTGTTGCAGAACAAAGTGCAACAATTCTCAAGGTTTTTGATATCATTTTCGAATATAATCTCTTGTTAACGGAAATGTTTCCTCGCTTAGCCGTCACACGGATGGCCTTGAGTTTGTGCGATTGCTCAATATCTTTTTTGGTCTATTGTATTGAGCTTGTTTACTTTAAAAAAAAATTATGGGTCAGTAATCAGTAGATTATCAGTCGATACAAAGGTAGAACCTAGTAGTAACAAGGTACTGTACTAATAGAGTAATAACTTACATAATTATTACCATGTGTGGCAGAAGTGTGTGCCACGCAAACTCTTCCATTCCTACTCTCGAGATTTCTATTACCAACAATTAGCTAAGGAACATACATTTATTTAGTTTGTATAATTTCAAAATGTAATTACACTCACAATGTGCCAATACTAACGTAAGTTGGGAGTCAAAGCAAAGAAGACGGTAACAAAATATAATGTAATCCTAATTTTAATACCGATGGCGATGTAAAACTATTTTTCTGAATTATCTTTGTGTTCAGAGGTCAATTTCATAGCTACTCAAGTTTTCTTGAAGATTTTGTAGAACTTACTGTTTTTACTGACATTAATTCAGTAGGTTTTGTACATAGAATATGTATTTATTTTTCAAAAGAAAAATAGTATTGCAATGGGAATCAAATTGTTTTGTTTATGTAGCTTTTAGTTCAGGTTTATTATTCATGAAAGTGGATGTAGTGGGTCTTTGGCTAGATTCATCCTTCACTACTCCCTATGGATGATTGTGTAGAGAATGTGAGCAATGCAAGCATTGGAAAGGGAGAGGATGGAACTGGGGCCCTATTCTATATCTTTTTTTGATCTCGTCGTGGCCGCCTTCGTTTCACTGCCATTAAGATAGCATAACGCCGAGACGAGATCAAAACGAGATATAGAATAGGGTCCCTGGACAATGACTCATCACTATCCACTTCAAATTGTTGTGATATCACCAGGGATTTTACTATTCAATTTAGATTTGATAACTATTTTTGTAGACCGGGTTGAAATTAACATAGAATTATAGTTGACAAATGAAACTTGACAATTAATAAGATGATTTGCTAATCGTCCATGTGCGGGTAGGGCTGAATAGGTATGTTATTGTATTTGTATTTTGTAATCAATAAAAAAATGTAATAAAAAAGTTTGGTTTCCAACTCATATAGTATGTACACTCGGCCAAACAAAAATTGAAGGTTGACCAAATTTGAATGACTGCTGGTCATGTCCCATAACCAATCAAAGCTTGTTATTATCAGTGAAATGTGAGGTCACCTACTAGAGTGAGACAATGAGATCGCTTCGACTGACTTCTGATGGTGCGATCTTACATTTATCAGCCTATCAGATTTATTGGACGTTCAATTTTTGTTTGGCCAAGTGTACCTAGGTAGGGTCAACTCCAAGTTTCAGCTCTCTATGTTCAATGGTTATTAAGTTGGAGCTGTTGATGTAAATCGTAATTTATCCGTTTGGATCGTCCTGGGGCCTCATTCACAAAGCACGGATAGCTTGGGTTATCTCCGATTAGCGCTGACCTTGAGAAAATCCGATTCACGACCTAACATTCACTAACCCCGCTACGGAGTAGTTTTAGAGCGGTTTATTGGGGGTTTGTAGGTTAAAAGCGACGGACTCTCACAACTCATGCATTATTTTGATGATTTATATTTTCATAGTTCTTGAACTCTTTATGGAACATATTAGAGCATGTGTACTGTGTTTTTACGTGTTCTTATAATGATTTTACAGTTTAAAACATTAGTTTACTCGTAAATTAGATACCGGAAGTAGCTTCAAATTATGTGACAGAAATATTTCGACGACTTCCGTAACTTTGTGAAAACAATACACGTCATTGCGGGAAAGTAAATAATTTCAAATTGTACGTTTCTGATTGGCTAATGAACTTTAACACAAGGGCGGAGCCTAGTTGTTTTGTGAATACGATTTTCCATCTTGTGTTAGTGCAGTGGTTAATTTGGGGGCGGACGCGTCCCCCCACTCTTTTTTCAGGGTGGACGCCGGCCGCCCACTTACTTTTCATATTTATATGAAAAATAAGTCAATTTTAATAGAATTTTCACTTTAAAGAGAATTTTTACTTTAAGAAAAATTCTCTTAAAATTGTGTACAAATCGCGTAGAGAGGCACCAAATTTAGTCCTGAAATTCAAAAATTTTCCCGGGGCTATGCGCCCCGGACCCGCGTGGTGTTGGGGGGCCCTCCCCCCAAACCCCCCATTGTTTTCATAAGCAAGTTTGTTTCCTGGCATCGCCGAGCGTCCGCCCACTTATTATTTTACAAATTAACCACTGTGTTAGTGGCGATTAGAGGCAGGATAAGGTAATCCGGAATAGCACCGATTATCAAAAAGTTTCGTGAATGACCCCCCTGGATAATTTTTTGACTTTGCAAAATGAATTGATTCGTTTAACGTAGGTCTCTCTACTAACATCTCTCTATATTTATTATTTGCCATAAAATTAAAATCTCCTACCCCCTCTAGAACAATTATTGTGGTCTAGTAGCCTTTAGGTACCTACTCACAAATGTAAATGTTACAAAGATAGGTCATACCTGTGAATTTACCTATTTGGGATAATGTCGGCTTAGTAATACTATAGTTAATCATTTTGATATGTAATCGAATTTTTTTTTAAATTACTTAAAAAATAGACCACTAATAAATAAATTAAAAATTAAATGGTCGGTAGTACCTCAGCAGAAGGAAGGTATAACAAAGTTGTAAAAAAAATGAAATGTGCATAATTTTATAAAATTTATTACAGATCAACATTCGCTGTTAGTATTATAGGTAGGTACCGTACTTACCTAGGTACTATATGTTTGGGTTAAAAATCTAGGAGGTAGTACAATTACCTACTCATATTTAAAACCTATTTAAGGTCAAATAAATAAAACCATATATTTAAGTATGTCTAGTACTTGGTAGGTAGGTGCACATGAGAAGCAAACAATTGCAACGGTCGATGCCCACAATATCCATTCGTGATTCCTATCACACATCCAGGTCATCATCGGGGTCTTCTTCGTCCCAATCATCGGCTTCGTCTAACTCGTAAAACACTTTGCCACCAGCCGCCGCACTGCTCTCCGCTTCTGGCCGGAGATACGGAAGAACCAGTTTATTTCTTGCAACTTTTTCACTCTCGCCCAAGTCCATTTTAAAGGTCGTTATATCTTTTGGAACTTGTAAAACAACAGGCTTGAAATCTTTTATCTTCTTCTTGGTGATCGTTTCATACACAGTCAAATCGTTTTGAGAGTCCACGGAAAATTCTTCGTATGATCTTATAATTTTACCACCCTTCTTTACGTGTACAGACTCGGCAATGGTATTATTCGGATTTTCTGACGGTAATAGTTGAAAACGTGTAGCGAAAAGATGCTGTAATGTTATCAGTGTCCCAACGCTGTCGGGTAACAGATCCTCGTGTACCAAGCAAATCAATGTGGCACCGGATTCGATCATTGAATGCAACTGTCGATACGTTTTAGGTAGTCCGATCCTTAAAATCAAATTTGAAAGAGAATAAACTATAACAATGTTCTTAACTGATGTTGTCACAACAACGCTCGATAACTCCGTGCCTTCTTCGACTGTGGACCTTCCATTCCAGCCGCGACAGTCTGTGCAATGATCATAGAAAATCACGCCATCCAAACTGAACCCTGATTTCAACTGCTTTTTAATTGAATTAGGAGAATGTTCAAAGCAGAGAATATGAGTTGTTGATTGATTATTAGCCCCTTTCTCTTGAATGAATGTTCGCAATAAGCTAGCCCCGCTGCAGGAAAGAGAATCTTGTATCAGTATTGAAGAACTCGCTTCAATGCCTTTCAAAACGTTATTCAACATTGTCAGGCTAATACGTTTATGAATACACACACTCGTAAATAATTTAATAGCGGTATAAGACGAATAATTGTAAAAAGATGCGACACACAGTAACAAATAGAAGAAATACAAAAGAGCGAGGTACGCTTGTTGTCGGATATCTAACCTAACTTTACGTCACCACACAAAGAACCAAAGATGTCACCGAGGGCACTAGGTGCGTGAAGGAAGAAGCAATTCTTTGTTACTTATATTCACAGGAGATTCACACGGAGGAGACGTTCAGATAAAATTTGTACAACTCAATAATATGATTCCCTTATCGCTTATCCTTTTAAACAAGATTGAAATCCAACACCATATTATTCACAACAATCATCTATGCATTTCAAGACCTAGTGTAATAATTGTTCACGTATGGCAATTGAAATTTCATAATTTGCGAAAATTCAAAAATGGTAATTTTAAAACCATTTGAGACACTGTTCGTGAATATCAAGATCACAGATCATGAAGATAATATTGCTTTGCTACCTATTTGATTCTCGGGGCAAATTATATTTTTGAGTTTTCAGTACCGACTAGTGAGCACAGTTGTACGTACATCATAATCAAGTACCTACTGCTATTATCTACTATTATTATTTAATTGTGAAAGTATAATTAATTAATATCTCAATGATTAGGTACTACTTGTTTGCAGATTGTCATTATCCTTATCAAATCAATGACAAATACTTGAATCAAGTGGATGAGATTGATGGCAATCACTTATAAACACCAGGTGTACATGTTTCATAAAATTCATAAGAAACTAAAAGAAAATTGATTACCAATTTTGAAATAGGCCATCTACAAAGCTCATCCATCAGTAGAATGTGCCTAAATCGATTAAGTATAAAATTGCGACACACAGTAACAAATAGAAAAAATACAAAAGTACATTCACAAGTGTTTGATCTGGAGTGGCTTTACAAAATCAAAGAATGTCTGCCCAAATATTAAAAACTGTATATAGAAAATATGCGTGAATCAAAAGAAATAATTGACCTTTAAATAAATGCAAAATGTTGGGTTTTCATAAATGTCATTACTTGACATAATATTCAATAAAAATTTTGTTTTATATTGCATTTATTTTATTTACGTTAGAACACTTTAAGTACATGTGGTTTTATAATTTGATATGAGCAAACATATCAAGATTTGAACTTCTGATTTCCGGGATCTCATTTCTATGCCGTTTCCTTCCTTCCTTTAAGGAATATATTTCGTAGAAGGTAGTCAGAAGGAAATTGTCGGGAAGATTCCCTAAGAGACTCCTTCCAACCGTCCATCCTTACCTATTCATCATCGCCATCAATAGGTAGGAGTCGGCTGTACTAAAAGGTAAACATTGGGGATAATATTTCCTAAATGTCGTATTTCCTAAGTTTACTAATTTTGAACCAATAAAATTATAAAAAATGTGAAATCTAATTCGAGAAATCGTGGAAAATCTGAACTATTGGAGAAATTTAAGATTTTCGACGAGTTGGGCACAAATATTGTTTTTATTATTGTGTTTATATGCTAACGTCGGCACAAAAGTTAGCAACCATATTAGTTTTCACATTTTTCATAATTTGAATGGCTCAAAGTTATAGCGATATTTAGGAAATATTATTCCCAATGTTTACCTTTAGTATCAAGTCGCCCTTTCTTGTTGCATATAACATTGTGATAATTTACACCGTTTTTTTAAACACATCATTTTATTACAGTCACAGTATACATGAAAGAATGTTTGAAATTGACCCTGACATTTGTGCCAAACTCAGTATAGGTGTACACTCAAACCAATAAAAATCGGTACTCGAAAAGAAAAGGATTGGCTGATTAAGGTTTGATGGCATCATCCCTTGGAGGCTGTGAAAACGCATACCTCTAGGTATCTAGGTACCTCTAGTAGGTGAGCTCTTATTTCATTAATAATAACAATGATTGATTGTGAAGGAACCTTACCAGCAGCCAATCCTTTTCTTTTTTCGAGTACCAATTTTTATTGGTTTGAGTGTACCTAAAACTCAATATTTAGGAAATATTTGTTTACAACATTTTTAGAGATTGATTACCGTACTGTTTCAGTATTAAAATGTTTTCCAATAAGAAGAAATTCATTTCAGCTAAAACTCGACTTAATCGTTCCAATAAAAGAAATTTTAAATCGACTTGCGTCAAGCTACTGATAAGACGAATCGGAATAACCTGAGTATCAAATCTATTATTCATTATGTTTCACCTTGATGTCCGTCAGTTGCTTGACTGGTTCTGATAATGCAACGCCTAGTGTGGATCGTGGTCCTCATTGCGGGCCTGGCGTCTAGCGCTAGTCGAGATGACAGTAAGTTTCAATCACTGCTTTTAATATTCTGGCAGAAACTACCCATTTTAGAGATGCAAAACTATGAGTCAAATCCATATCAGTTAGTTGATTGCAAAACCGGCCTTGATCATTAAATTTTATTTTTGGGGGTTGAGAAATGAAAATGATGTCCCATAAAAATGGAATTTTCTTAGAATTCATCATAGTTTGCACGTGACGTGATCTCATCATGGAGTTAAGAGGGTTGAGTAGTGAGCGTGGCCTTGGAGAGTTTTTTAATCTATTTTTATCAATATCTTCTACCAATGTAATTCTTAACAAAATAGGGCTTTGTAGGAGTATTCAGAACAGTTCAGTGAAAGTAATTTCATAGTTTGGAATAAGTTATTAGTTTTATTTTGTCCAACAGATGTTTAGTGCCATAATTTTACTAATTTTCGGGCACTAAACGTCTGTAGGACAAAGTAAATCTAATAAACCATTACAAGCTATGGAATTATTTTCATTGAACTGTTCTGAATACTCGTACAAAACCTTATTTTGTTAACAATTACATTGGTAAAAGATATTGATAAAAATCGATTAAAAAACTCTTCAAGGTCAAACTCACTACCCAGCCGTCTTAACTCATTGCTGTGCCACCATCTTGATGGCACCATTCAGAATATTTGTGATCATGCTTTTTGTCGATATTTGATAGAGGCTCTGGAAAAATCTTTAATCATAAATCTAGGAGATTTAATATGAAGTGGAATTACTCACATTACAAAAATACATCGATTTACCTCCATTTATAAGTTAAATCTGACCCGTCAACGTGCCAACATAATGTCCGTCCTCGGGGGAAACCTTCAATTTGCATTGCTGATATAAAACAAAAGAAGTTTGTGAGCGATGTATTGGTAATTCCTTTGTATCTACATTTATTGATAATTTAAAAGGTGCACTAGGGGCACTCGAATAATTAGGTGGAGAATGCTATGCAATTCAGATAATGTACTGCTGCTTTACTTCAATCGTGTCCCCAACGATAAGTAAATTAAATTCTTACACAAATACTCTTTGGACACATGATTTTTGTTTTACTGTTTGATATGGTTCATTCAAGTACTTATATATTTTAAATAGTGACGAACGAAGAATCCATTAATTAAAATTTATATTATGATATTTCGTACTCTCATTAGGTAGATACTATCTTAGTAAATCTAATCACAATATCTTGTAAGAAAAGTACTGGTAAACAAAGCAACATAATTATCTTAACTACAGATCTCAAATGTTGGAAACACAAAGATAAAAAAATCGTGTACCTACTCGTGTGTATTTTTTATCAACACTGGATTTCAACATTGGGAATGTGCCTCTTACTTCTACCATAGACATTGTATAGCCTTCGGCTTGGACCATACGCATTTGAAATGTAATTAGTAAAATTACTCCACACATTTTAATAGAACACGTATCAACAGCAGTATCAGTTGACACTCTAAGATCGCGCTTTCATTATTTAAGATCTTTTGAGTTGAGCATTTATTATCGTTGTGAACCAGAAAACCTTTTATATCAAATCTCTTCTAAATTAAAGCTGACGAAGCACAGGCAAAATAAATCAGACTTTTCCCTTCTTGTGATAGGGCTCAAATATCGAACATGATACCCTTTTCAATTAATAGAAGAGTTTAAGAGTGGATGCTATTATAGATATTACTAGATATCTATTTTCTGTGCAGATATCTAATTGCATTTTGTGTACTTGTCGTATTTGTTATTATTGACAGCACAGCACCTCCATACAATGTGCGAGGTCCATCCTAGAAATAAATAAATACCTAAATCATGTTCATATAGCTGTGATGAAGTATCTAGAGGAATAATAGATTTCAAATAAGTTTAAACAATAAAATAGGAGGGAGGTTAAACTAAGGAAATATTATGATGACGTAATGACTTAACTTCACTCCACAATACATCAACATTTATTTGTAGGCGGGACGATTACGCAATAGGGAATATGCAAAAGTTTTTTAATTTGGTTAATGTACAATTTTTAACATTAACAACATACATCTTGGTAAAACACACGAATTTCAAACTCAAAAGTGTAAATTTTCATTCATAAAAATTACATTATAAATTCAGTGGACATTTGGCGGGAAAATAGTGTTCCTGACCTGACCTAATGAGTGATGTCATAATTTATTGTAACCATGGCAACATCATTGTTGGTTGATAAAAATGGCGTCACTCGTTAGTAAATGTCAGGAATGCTGTTTTCCCGCCAAAATGTCAACTGAATTTCAATTTAATATTTATGAATGAAAACTTACACTTTTGAGTGTGAAAATAGTATGTTTTACCAACAAATATGTTGTCATTTTGAAATAAGGTCTTGAATAAATTTATGCATATTCCCTATTCACAAACAAATAATTCAACATATTATTTACCTGCTTTTGGTGATATTGAGCTCTCGTTCAAACATTAAAATTTAAAAGGCTTCCTTTTACACACATTACTATTCGAGAGTTCATTCTTCCTCATCATATCAATTCGTAATTGAATCAAGTTACACATTGACAATGGAATTAGAACCACTGGAACATTGGATGTTTGCAATGAATTCTCCAGGTGAACTTGTCGACCTGTTCGTCCGCGACTTCCAGGAGTACCACGCCACTGGAGTCCAGTCTCCCGAGCTCACGCAGATCCTGGAGGAATACGCACTCCCTGAGGAGAAGATGCACACCAAGTGGCATGTGAGTCAGATATTCCACTTCACTTACTCTTCTCATTCATTTACCAGTCTAGTAAGAATTCTCATACAAACAGGTTGGCAAGAGAGAAATTAAAGAAAACATGTGTTTTTTTTAATTTGCTGTTACATAATTGAGAGAGCGACTCATTTTAGCTTATTTATCACGGACCTCTATTTTTTTTATTTTTTTGTAATTCTGTCATTGACGATACAGGTTACAGCTTTCTTCGATGGAACTGAAATTTTGCACACATGTACGGACCATCTCTGGGCGTTGCAGACGCTAATTATTTTGAAAACCGTTGATTGGTTCAAAATTTAAATTCAAGATTTTGGTTCAAAAGAACAGGTTGGCTGAGTGGTAACGCTCTGAACTTGTATTCCGGAGGCCCGGGTTCGATTCCCGCGGCCGTCCTTCCTGACTGGAGTTTTTTCGTGGTATTCCCTCAGTCGACAGGCAAATGCTGGGCAGGTACCCTACTAAAAGGCCCCGACCGCCTCCTTCCCACCTTCCATCCTTACCTACAGCCTCATGCTCAAAAGAAGTTGCGTCCGCAAGTAGATATTTGCGGGCGTCAGTCCTCAACACCACAAGACTGTGTTCTAATAATCTTATGGACGCACTGAGAGAAATTTCATGCGAAACTTACGCTGGAACAGCGTAAGAGTCTCATTGAACTAGACACAGGGATTTAATTTCACAAAAATAGCGAAAAGGGTTTCGCAGACTTCTACCGCAATATTTGTACTAGGCCAGTGAAATTTGTTTCACAGATTTAGTGTAATTGTTTCCCTGTCTAAATATGCAACTTTAGTGATACAGTTTCGCTGGATTATAGCGAAATTTTTCGCAGGCCCCAATATAACACGTAAGAAAAAAACATAGCAAATATTGCGCTGGATTAGCGATTATTTTTCGCAAAGCTATACCAATGTTAAATTTTATTATTTAAAAATTTAAAAGTTATTTGACGATTACTTCACAGGATTTACTTACAACTACAATCTGAGTACATATTCACAGAGATGATTACATTTGTGACTAGAATCTGAAATTAAAACGCACTTTGATTAGTTGAGATTCGGGCGTGATTCGAACCCGGGTCGGCAGATCTCGAAGACAGCGTGTAGACCAACTGGCTGTGCGGACGGGTGATGGTAGAAGCGGTCACAATCGTACAAGAACGATGCGAGGAGTTAGCGAAATATTTTACTGACGCTAGATTCAAAATGTTAAAATGTTACACTGGTTTAGTGTAAGTATTATACTAAACGATCGATCACGTTTGCCGCTGCGAAAACATTTCGCAAATCTAGTAAAATTAAATCGCAAGACCCGAATAGTGAAAAGTCCTTCGTTATTCCTGCGAAATTTGTTGCTAAAACAATGAAAATTTTCGTTACACGCAGCATAATGTTTTTAGCATAAATAATTTCACAGCTTTTAAGAAAATAGTTACACAAAATTTGCGTAAATATTTCACTAAAAGAACGATTATTTGTCACATGAAACATTTCGCAACACTAGTGAAATTAAATCGCAAGACCCAATTAGTTCGGTTTGTGAAACTGATTTCGCTAATCCAGCGAAACGTGGTTGCTAAAACAAGTGTAAACTTCGCCAAAACCAGCGAAATATTTTCAGCGTAAATAATTTCACATTTATTTCTCTCAGTGCGGAATCCAGTAGATTCTGGGCACTTGCGTCGATACATCCGGGAATTCTTTTGAGCATGAGGCTGCTACTCTTCACCATCATCTCCCAATCATCATCAAAATCATTTATCCGTCGCCATTAGCCTCGCTGCAGAAAAGTGCGACGTTAAGCCCCAGAAAAAAATATATCTTCCGATTGGTTGGTCCGATCAATTTAAAACTTTGCTAATTCATTTCGACCTATTGCGGGCTTGCGAGGTGATGGGGGATGCTATACTTTCTATCGCAGCTTCGCAAGAGACCCGACGAGCCGCGGATCGTGCTCTGCGCATTGTGTCGACTTGCTACCGGCACCATTCTCGACGCCCACGACTCTGGAGCAACCACGGAGGAGATCGGCGTCCTTCTTGTCGACCTCTGCGACCTCTATACTTTCTATCGCAGCTTCGCAAGAGACCCGACGAGCCTCGGATCGTGCTCTGTGCATTGTGTCGACTTGCTACCGGCACCATTCTCGACGCCCACGACTCTGGAGCAACCACGGAGGAGATCGGAACTCTTCTTGTCGACCTCTGTAACCTCTATACTTTCTATCGCAGCTTCGCAAGAGACCCGACGAGCCGAGGATCGTGCTCTGTGCATTGTGTCGACTTGCTACCGGCACCATTCTCGACGCCCACGACTCTGGAGCAACCACGGAGGAGATCGGAACTCTTCTCGTCGACCTCTGTGACCTCTATACTTTCTATCGCAGCTTCGCAAGAGACCCGACGAGCCGCGGATCGTGCTCTGCGCCTTGTGTCGACTTGCTACCGGCACCATTCTCGACGCCCACGACTCTGGAGCAACCACGGAGGAGATCGGCGTCCTTCTCGTCGACCTCTGCGACCTCTATACTTTCTATCGCAGCTTCGCAAGAGACCCGACGAGCCGAGGATCGTGCTCTGCGCCTTGTGTCGACTTGCTACCGGCACCATTCTCGACGCCCACGACTCTGGAGCAACCACGGAGGAGATCGGAACTCTTCTCTTCGATCTCTGTGACCTCTATACTTTCTATCGCAGCTTCGCAAGAGACCCGACGAGCCGAGGATCGTGCTCTGCGCCTTGTGTCGACTTGCTACCGGCACCATTCTCGACGCCCACGACTCTGGAGCAACCACGGAGGAGATCGGAACTCTTCTCGTCGATCTCTGTGACCTCTATACTTTCTATCGCAGCTTCGCAAGAGACCCGACGAGCCGAGGATCGTGCTTTGCGCATTGTGTCGACTTGCTACCGGCACCATTCTCGACGCCCACGACTCTGGAGCAACCACGGAGGAGATCGGAACTCTGCTCGTCGACCTCTGCGACTCTCTCAACCTCACCACCTACAGAGTCTGCGCGGGAACAGTGGAGGCCAATATCGTGAGTTGCGTTTTTGCGTTTCACGTTTTTTTTATAACCAATCACAAATCCAGAAACCGCTCACGTTTCATTTAAAGCGCGTTTCGCGTTTTGCGTTTTGCTTCTTTTTCTTATTACCAATCACAAGTCTGCCGTGATCGTTTTCTGGACTTGTTATTGGCCAAAGAAAAAGACGCGAAACGCAAAACGCGAAACGCGCTTTATGTGAAACCGGCTTTAGATTTAAAAAAAATCTTTTTTCTGGCAGACCTACGGACATACCTACTATCAGGGAAAAAATTTGAAACGCTATTTTAAAATTTATACACCATACCTATTTGAAATGATTTTCCTTTTATGTTAAAGTTTTGTTCATTCTCAAAAGCCATAATATTGAAACCTTATTATTGGTCGGGAGTTGTAAAATACTGGACATTAAATGTCTATTTAATACTCAAATCTCAAATATAGGCGAATTGTTGTAAAAAGTTTTTTGAAATGGTAATTTCAAAAATAAATGAAAATGTGCAATATCAAGTGGTCGCGCCACGTTAATACCTAGAAAAAACGGAAAGCGTAAAACGCAAAAATTGTGTATGTAGACCCGGATTACGGCATAGGTACAGTGTCCATTTTTAATAGAAGAGATATGGTTTCAATAAATAAGTAAATATAAGTACCTTATCATTATTTTCCTTGATTTAATGTCCTTCATTTATTTAATTTCACTTTAATATCTTTCACAACAGTAAAATGCGATGTAACTATTGAAAAATTGCTTGTCCTCCAAAAAATAAACAAGATTGAAATCTATTACCATAGCAACCAGGGACTTGTGTAACAATTTCAGCCCGTCTTGGACTTCATCTTGAACAACACTACCAACTTGACCTCTGACCGGATGTGTGGTATCGCGTTGCATTGGGATGGATGTGGGAACAGAGATCCCAGCGTCGAGTGGTCCCTGGATATTCCTCCGCCAGCCAAGTCAGTCCAGAAGCAGGCAGTCGAGAGAGAGGTAAGACACAAGGAAGATGTCGTTCTAGAGGAATGTTACTTTTACAAAAAATATTACGATACCTGGGAAGACTTACTATTTTAAAAAAAGTCATGATTTCTAACAATGAGTTTTTCGCATTATTGAGCGAGCGTAGCGAGCGTCTCCATTTGGCTCTTTTGGACACTTTCTCTGTTTTTTTTTGTTTTGTTTATGTGTACTTGTGTTTTTCCAGAAGCTACAGGCCACATTTTTTTCGATCGAGCTGAAATTTTGCACACATACTAATATCATTCTAACTCAGTCTGGGATTGTTTTTGAGAGCTGCATTCTGATTGGTTCAATTAAAAACATATCTTCTGATTGGCCGAAATCAAAATGGTCAGATCGAGTTCAAATTTTGCATATCCATTAAGAGTACCATTATCAATTATTTTACAACTTTTCAGCCCAATCAGTAGAGAACTTATGCACTTATTGGCATTTTTAAAGTTTTAAATGTGTCAGAAATGACATTTCAAAACAGAAATTCCACTGCATTCTGGATTGCTCTATCTATGTAATATAGCAATGCAAAGTTTATAGATGACTATTCTCAGTTTCAATAAAAGACAGACTCCTTTATGTTGATCGAGTTATCATTTTGCAACACATAATGTTTGTATGCAATATTATTATGTAATATACATAGGTATTAGGCGTTAGGTATTAGGTACCTATCTAAAATACTATTTCTGGTTATGGATCATGTTTCACAGTAATATTAAAAATAACATTTCGACTATATACATATCATATTTTACACATTTCCAGAACAATCGGTCAAGAATTTACAGATTTATTGCATTTTTAAGTGATTTGAATATCTGTCTAAAGAGATTGATGGAAAAGTATCAAATTTATGGTATTGGTCTGTTAATTTTTCCAAAGTGTTTATGGAAAGTTGTAAGGAATTAATTTTATAATAATATAGTAAGTTTTCTTTGCTTAAATTGATCGGGCTCGATTGGCGATGTCGTGCGAATCGGTGCTCGCTCATCAACGCGTTACACGGAGCGTTTTCCTAGTTTATGAAATTTGCATTAGGGGAAGTAATAACGTAGGATTTCTAGATGTTTTATAATATTAAAAAAAAAAAACGGCTGGTGTGTTGGATACCTCGGTTCTTGTTAGATCACCGAGGTTAAGCAACATTGAGCGCGGTCAGCGATTGGATGGGTGACCATTCAACTCTGCCTTGCCAGGTTGCTGCCGTTGGGTCAGAGAGACTGGGGTGTTTGGGGGTCAGTGTGACGACCTCCCTCCACCTGTTATCAGTCTCTCGACGGCGCGGGTTGTGGAGGCCTGTGCTGTGAATGTTACACCGTCCTTCGGAAGGGACGTTAAGCCGTTGGTCCCCTTGGTATCTTTCGTCAGGAGGAGGCTACATGCCGGTACCGGGTTTCCTCTCCTCCCTTCTCTATATTACATTCTCACTAGTGGAGCCTCGGCTCTGTTGAGAATATAGACTTATTAATAATAATAATAATAATATACAAACATTTATAAGTGTTTTGAAGGATTCAGGATAAGAATAATTATTAACATCTTCTTGATCGGGATATTTCATCCTGTTAGTTTATTTTTAGGTAATGTCAACAGTTTAGGTCCATATGTTTGGACCTTCTTCAGGACAAAACTTAACTTTAAAAAACCAAATCATATAATTCATATTCCGCTTTCTCTGCTGCCAGCTGATCTAGTTTATTCCATATTGCTTGAGACAGTACACCACTGAGATGAAGGTGTGTATTGTAAGCAGTTGTACAATACACACCTTCATCTCAGTGGTGTACTGTCTCAAGCAATATGGAATCCCCATAAAAAACACTCCGTGTAAAAATACCAGCCAAGTCTCTTTACTTTAAAAAAATTCAACACCGAAAAGGAGTGATATCAAAAAAGGAGCCAAGTCAATGACATTTCCAAATATTTAATCGTATCTTTGAAATAAAAGTATAAACACCGAGAAATACTTTACAAAAGGACTTGGCGCATCGTTTTTTTAAAGACATTTTTCTATTCATAAGCGTAATATGCCATTTATATACAACCGTCATTAAGAACTTTTATCATAATAGGGACACATCTTTCAATTACATATTATATATACCTACTGTAAATAATTTTCTATTTGAATATGTACACATGAAACTTGTTGCCTATGTTTGTAATAAATACACAATAGATATCTTCGTAATATTGTTTCGTGGTCAACATATTAATTAAGTCTCATGCGTTATACCTTCTCATCATGAAATAAATTTCTATTAATCCGCAATTTATAATAGTACATTTCACGAAGTACACAGTG
Source organism: Leuctra nigra (assembly GCA_934045905.1). Lineage (NCBI taxonomy): Eukaryota > Metazoa > Arthropoda > Insecta > Plecoptera > Leuctridae > Leuctra > Leuctra nigra. The sequence goes on from OW203771.1 coordinate 19,445,795, forward strand.
ACGGCACATTGAATTTCTTTAACATTTTTAACTTTATACACTTTACACTTGAAAAATATATAATAGTGTTCTATCGATAGTTAGTAATTTATTTGACAACGTTTCATGATTTCCCTCAGAGTCAAGATCATATTATGAAAAGATACCCTTCTAATATCACCATATTAACAGTGTTATAAGAATATATATGAGCGCACTTCCTTGTTATTTAATTCTTTTACCATATCACTTATCTATTACAACATGAAATCTTTCTTCTATCGCCATTGACAAAACTATAAAATAGCAATTACTAAAAGTAGCTTGATTCATAGCTTGAGTAGCTTGATGGCTCTAATAGAAAGAGGAAAAGTACTTAAACTTGTACATTTCTTTCCACTTTTAGGATAGAAAGATGTCTTTAAAAAAACGATGCGCCAAGTCCTTTTGTAAAGTATTTCTCGGTGTTTATACTTTTATTTCAAAGATACGATTAAATATTTGGAAATGTCATTGACTTGGCTCCTTTTTTGATATCACTCCTTTTCGGTGTTGAATTTTTTTAAAGTAAAGAGACTTGGCTGGTATTTTTACACGGAGTGTTTTTTATGGGGATATCACTCCTTTTTTCAGTTTATTCTTATAACTTGTAACATTGTTTCACCAATGACTATAATTCCTTTAAAAAAATACGCCTTTGTGGTTTGGTTGCTAAGAAGAATTGTGTTTGGTGCTAAATGTAAGCTTAAAATTATATTCCATGATGAATTGCGAAAGCATCGTTCCAATCGGTCCAACTGTTCTCGAGTTATCGCATCACTTCCAGTTTTCAAAATGGCGGCTGACATCACTGCCACCTAATATCTGTATCTTAAATGTTATGTAACATTATAAGCCTTCTGAATATGTATTTATTGTTATAAGAGATGGTTTTAGTCAGATTTGGCATTGTTATGGCGTCATTTCCGGTTTTAGTAATAGTGCATTTCTATTTCGACTATTGATGTTTCATATAGATGACCGTCTGAATCGATTGGCGCAAATTTCGTTTCGATCGGTTCAGCCGTTTTCGAGATATGATGTCACTTCCGGTTTCAAAATGGCGGCATAAAACCGGTTATAGCAAAAGGCACCTTAGACGCCAAAAGTGCACACGTGGTAAAAATTTCAGATCGATCGGTTAACCCGTTTAGGCTGTGGCCCTGTCAACAGTGTTTCCTGATATCTGAATCATCATCATCATCATCATCATCATCATCATCATCATCATCATCATCATCATCAGATAGCTTTTAAAAGGGGTGTAATTTCACTGTTTTCACGGCCATCTTGCTCGCAAATGACATAACCTGTTGTTCCCAAATTTGGTATAGGGGGTGGGGTGGGCCATAGCTCGAAATTAAGATATTTCGCAACAATGTGAGATTTTCCAATGTTGAGATCCAGTAGGCCGAAAATGCCATGTTGTTGCTTACAGTAAAAGTGTTTGGTCTGCTCCTCAGTTTATTAGGCATTTACAGTATGTTGAGTGAGTGTGAGTGTACCGTACGACTTGGCTGGGTGGAGCGACCGCTCCACTAGATAAACTAGATCAGCTGGCAGCAGAGAAAGCGGAATATGAATTATATGATTTGGTTTTTTAAAGTTAAGTTTTGTCCTGAAGAAGGTCCAAACATATGGACCGAAACTGTTGACATTACCTAAAAATAAACTAACTGGATGAAATATCCCGATCAAGAAGATGTTAATAAATACAAACATTTTGTTCCATATCGCTATAATAGTACGGGCTGTACAACCTGAATATGAAATGAATCCTGCAAATTGTGATAAGAAGATGCCACTTGGCACACATGTTCATTGGTCCATTAGAAGTCATTTAAGACCGGGAGGCAATCTGAAATTGCGTGCAGAGACTCTGTGAACGCCATTTTCTAAGATGGCATATTTTTATATTTTTGGTGTAATTTTGTTGAGCTTGATATGTTTTCGGAATGGAATTTAGTCAATAAGCACAAAGTTTCAAACAAGAAATATTGTCAGAGCAGTACTTTGGCTGTAAAAAAATATTTTCGGTGAAAATGTCCATTGTCCATTATACTTCAAATTTCCAAAATATTTAAAAATGGCTGCCACGGGTGACCTGGGTGAGATACGAGCTGCCTCCCGGTCTGAAAATATTTGCTTGGACATCTAGAACATGTGGTAAAAAAATTGTATTGAAATACCAATATGCAAAATTGTTTCAATCTCGTAGGGACTTGTAAAATTTGCTACAAAAAGTAGAATTTTGGTGAAATTGCTATAGGTATCATTCTCCTATACATATTTAAAATGATTTCCGTCTAACTTTATATATTCTAAAAACTAACAATGACATTGGTAGCAATAATTAAAAAACAAATCAAACACGTTACATATTTTAGGGCCAGTATTCAAATGCTCTGCGAAATTTTAAACAGTTGATACGACCTTGATTGGTAATGACAAGACAACAACCAATTACAATCCTTGAATTACCGTTTAAACTTAACTACAGGTTTTAACAGAACATTTAAAAATTAGCCCTAAAACATGTTTGTCAAAAATGTCTACCTATGTCACCATTTGTAGTTTTTAGGAACGTTTCAAAACTTTAGTAACATGTAAAAAAAATCACAGTAAAACCTTTTGCACAGTAACTTCGCAGTACTTGACAGTATTTTTTTACCTCAAATATTATATTCTTTCTTATAACTACAGTTTTGAAATATCCTAAATCCACAAATGGTGGCATCGGTAGGTACAATTGAAAATGAGTTTAACCGCTATTTTAGTACAGACTTCCACTGATTTCCTCCGCTCTCTTCCAGACAAAAGCGAACCCCTTCACCGTGGTACAATTAACAGACATCCACTACGACCCCTACTACCTGGTGGGCGGCAACGCCTACTGCGGGGAGCCGATGTGCTGTCGGGCGGACCAGGGGGAACCGGAGTTCGAGAATGCAACGGCAGGCCAGTGGGGACATTACCATCTCTGCGACATTCCCTGGGAGGTGGTCACTGACGGACTCACTCACATCGCCAACACACATCAGGTCGGTACAGAGAGTAGACACGCTCGGCAGGCTTTGCCGATGTGCTGTCGGGCGGACCAGGGGGAACCGGAGTTCGAGAATGCAACGGCATTACCATCTCTGCGACATTCCCTGGGAGGTGGTCACTGACGGACTCACTCACATCGCCAACACACATCAGGTCAGTACAGAGAGTAGACACGCTCGGCAGGCTTTGCCGATGTGCTGTCGGGCGGACCAGGGGGAACCGGAGTTCGAGAATGCAACGGCATTACCATCTCTGCGACATTCCCTGGGAGGTGGTCACTGACGGACTCACTCACATCGCCAACACACATCAGGTCAGTACAGAGAGTAGACACGCTCGGCAGGCTTTGCCGATGTGCTGTCGGGCGGACCAGGGGGAACCGGAGTTCGAGAATGCAACGGCATTATCATCTCTGCGACATTCCCTGGGAGGTGGTCACTGACGGACTCACTCACATCGCCAACACACATCAGGTCAGTACAGAGAGTAGACACACTCGGCAGGCTTTGCCGATGTGCTGTCGGGCGGACCAGGGGGAACCGGAGTTCGAGAATGCAACGGCATTATCATCTCTGCGACATTCCCTGGGAGGTGGTCACTGACGGACTCACTCACATCGCCAACACACATCAGGTCAGTACAGAGAGTAGACACGCTCGGCAGGCTTTGCCGATGTGCTGTCGGGCGGACCAGGGGGAACCTGAGTTCGAGAATGCAACGGCATTACCATCTCTGCGACATTCCCTGGGAGGTGGTTACTGACGGACTCACTCACATCGCCAACACACATCAGGTCAGTACAGAGAGTAGACACGCTCGGCAGGCTTTGCCGATGTGCTGTCGGGCGGACCAGGGGGAACCGGAGTTCGAGAATGCAACGGCATTACCATCTCTGCGACATTCCCTGGGAGGTGGTTACTGACGGACTCACTCACATCGCCAACACACATCAGGTCAGTACAGAGAGTAGACATGCTCGGCAGGCTTTGCCGATGTGCTGTCGGGCGGACCAGGGGGAACCGGAGTTCGAGAATGCAACGGCATTACCATCTCTGCGACATTCCCTGGGAGGTGGTCACTGACGGACTCACTCACATCGCCAACACACATCAGGTCAGTACAGAGAGTAGACACGCTCGGCAGGCTTTGCCGATGTGCTGTCGGGCGGACCAGGGGGAACCGGAGTTCGAGAATGCAACGGCATTACCATCTCTGCGACATTCCCTGGGAGGTGGTCACTGACAGACTCACTCACATCGCCAACACACATCAGGTCAGTACAGAGAGTAGACACGCTCGGCAGGCTTTGCCGATGTGCTGTCGGGCGGACCAGGGGGAACCGGAGTTCGAGAATGCAACGGCATTACCATCTCTGCGACATTCCCTGGGAGGTGGTCACTGACGGACTCACTCACATCGCCAACACACATCAGGTCAGTACAGAGAGTAGACACGCTCGGCAGGCTTTGCCGATGTGCTGTCGGGCGGACAAGGGGGAACCTGAGTTCGAGAATGCAACGGCATTACCATCTCTGCGACATTCCCTGGGAGGTGGTTACTGACGGACTCACTCACATCGCCAACACACATCAGGTCAGTACAGAGAGTAGACACGCTCGGCAGGCTTTGCCGATGTGCTGTCGGGCGGACCAGGGGGAACCGGAGTTCGAGAATGCAACGGCATTATCATCTCTGCGACATTCCCTGGGAGGTGGTCACTGACGGACTCACTCACATCGCCAACACACATCAGGTCAGTACAGAGAGTAGACACGCTCGGCAGGCTTTGCCGATGTGCTGTCGGGCGGACCAGGGGGAACCGGAGTTCGAGAATGCAATGGCATTACCATCTCTGCGACATTCCCTGGGAGGTGGTCACTGACAGACTCACTCACATCGCCAACACACATCAGGTCAGTACAGAGAGTAGACACGCTCGGCAGGCTTTGCCGATGTGCTGTCGGGCGGACCAGGGGGAACCGGAGTTCGAGAATGCAATGGCATTACCATCTCTGCGACATTCCCTGGGAGGTGGTCACTGACGGACTCACTCACATCGCCAACACACATCAGGTCAGTACAGAGCGTATAGATATACGTACAGCTTTGGAATAATATCTCGATCATACAACGGAGATCGTACAGTGGTATACCAGCGCTCCGTTGTATGGCGGGATGGTATAAGCGTAGGGATGATCGACACATTTTTCCACGACCCTACACGCTCGGCAAACTTTGCGTGATAACACATTATGTTTAGTGATTGATTAGGCTGAGGAAACGGAAATATTGTCACGAAACTAATCGTTCTTGTTGGGATCTTGATAGTTATGGGGGGAGGGTTGTAACTAGATGTAGAAGTAGTACATGTAATGTGGAGCAATTTATTGGTAAGGTATAAAATACGTTAAAAATTGTTACAACAGTGTAGTGAAGCTACGGGGCGAAACTGTTCACTTATCTGGTCCTTCCGGTGGTCCTTCCCGCGGTCCTCCCTGCGGTCCTGCCCGAGATGTTGGAGTTCCTGAGAGATGTCGATCTGGCTAGGTCTTGATGCCGACTCCCCGAAAGATCGCCTCGTGGGCTCCCAGGTTCGACGTCTCAATAGCTGACCATGCAGTATCGGATGTATGGCATGATCTGAGTGCACTGGCCGCTGCCGCAGTCCTTCCTGGTGGTAGGCAGCCCGCCACGCAGGATTGTACCGCGGGTCACGAAGTATTCGGGATAAGAGTGAACACTAGGGTGGTTCTAGAAGGATGGCGGGTTATTGGGGTGAACTAGGGTGTAAGATCAAGGGGTTTAGAAAGTGGGGTATGTAATGGAAATACGAGTTATCGTGACAATATTTGAAAATTTTTGGGTCATTAAATACAAACAGAAAAGTAGTCTCCCTAAATCGACTCAAGATGCAATACACAACATTTAGACTAAACTCTTTTAATATTTGTCTTCATTAACTTAGTCATTATTTCTGTACCTCAGAGGTAGAAGGCCGCAAGTCCATTTTCTCGTGCGTTGCACACTTTTGGAATGTTGTACCTAATTAAGCTCTATCATTTGCAATTTTGATTGATTTCAACAAATACTGTCATATAGAAGTTGTCTTTTACAAATTGGCCCGTATGTAACCATTGCAAATATGATTGGATGAAGGCAGAAATACTGGTTTTTGAGCTCACTATACGCATCATTGATATGGACTTCTGACCTTCTACCTCTAAGATACTACAGATTTGAAGGAGCTATCTGGCTCTGGCACTTACTATCTGGATTTGAGTCTGCAGGTCCCGGGTTCGATTCCCGTTTCACTTTTTCCTGACTGAGGTTTTCTCGTGGTTTCTCAGTCGATATGACAAAGCCACAACCGCCTCCTTCCCACCGCCCATCATCATAATATCATCATAATCATTAACAGTACGACGCTAAATCAGAGAAGGTATAGGGTAAAAGCCCAGTTTTGGATACCGTCCCCGGTATTGGATAGTTTGTCAAACTCCCACAATTTATGGCGTTTTCACTGGACGCGCTGGGGTTGCACTGAAATGACGTCACCATACAAAAGTCAATGCAAATTTCAAACTGAGTGCAGAAGCCCACTAGTGTAACTGTGAAGTTACACCAAATTATGAAACAAATCTTCTCTCTCAATTTGCTCCAGCGGCCAAGCACTTAATTCGTACGTCAAACATTTGCAATGTTGGAAAAATAATATTAATAAAAAACAGGCTGGCTCTATTGGCACGGCAGCCGTGCCCGCAAGGGGTTCATATTCTATTTACACCAGAGTAGCCGTGTGCGCATGAAGGCGTATTCTATTGGCACCAGAGTACACCAGAGCACGGTCGCCGTGTGCGCAAGAAGGCGTATGCTATTGACACCAGAATCCACCAGAGTTCACTCCAAGATGGCCGTCCTCTGAACAGCTGTTTTCCGGAGCCTATTTAGACTTTTAAAACTAATGCAGAAGGATCGTGACATTTTGAAAAGTGTAGGAACTGAACAATAATCAATACAATTAGGCCAGGGTCATACGTCACGACCTCAAACTTCGATCTAAACGCATCTGTGCAGCTAAATGACTTCACTTACGCGCACGGTTTTACTTCTGGTGTAAATAGAATAGGAATTCATAGGAACACGGCAGCCGTTTGCGCAAGGGGTTCAAATTCTATTGCCACCAGAGTACACCAGAGTTCACTCCAAGATGGCCGTCCTCTGAACAGCTGTTTTTCGGAGCCTATTTAGACTTTTTATACTAATGCAGAAGGATCGTGACGTTTTGAAAAGTATTGGAACTGATCAATAATAATTACAATTAGGTCAGGGTCATACGTCACGACCTCAAACTTCGATCTAAACGCATCTGTGCAGCTAAATGACTTCACTGACGCGCACGGTTTTACTTCTGGTGTAAATAGAATAGGAATTCATAGGAACACGGCAGCCGTTTGCGCAAGGGGTTCAAATTCTATTGCCACCAGAGTACACCAGAGTTCACTCCAAGATGGCCGTCCTCTGAACAGCTGTTTTCCGGAGCCTATTTAGACTTTTTATACTAATGCAGAAGGATCGTGACGTTTTGAAAAGTGTAGGAACTGAACAATAATCAATACAATTAGGCCAGGGTCATACGTCACGACCTCAAACTTCGATCTAAACGCATCTGTGCAGCTAAATGACTTCACTTACGCGCACGGTTTTACTTCTGGTGTAAATAGAATAGGAATTCATAGGAACACGGCAGCCGTTTGCGCAAGGGGTTCAAATTCTATTGCCACCAGAGTACACCAGAGTTCACTCCAAGATGGCCGTCCTCTGAACAGCTGTTTTCCGGAGCCCATTTAGACTTTTTATACTAATGCAGAAGGATCGTGACGTTTTGAAAAGTGTAGAAACTGAACAATAATCAATACAATTAGGCCAGGGTCATACGTCACGACCTCAAACTTCGATCTAAACGCATCTGTGCAGCTAAATGACTTCACTTACGCGCACGGTTTTACTTCTGGTGTAAATAGAATAGGAATTCATAGGAACACGGCAGCCGTTTGCGCAAGGGGTTCAAATTCTATTGCCACCAGAGTACACCAGAGTTCACTCCAAGATGGCCGTCCTCTGAACAGCTGTTTTCCGGAGCCTATTTAGACTTTTTATACTAATGCAGAAGGATCGTGACGTTTTGAAAAGTATTGGAACTGATCAATAATAATTACAATTAGGTCAGGGTCATACGTCACGACCTCAAACTTCGATCTAAACGCATCTGTGCAGCTAAATGACTTCACTTACGCGCACGGTTTTACTTCTGGTGTAAATAGAATAGGAATTCATAGGAACACGGCAGCCGTTTGCGCAAGGGGTTCAAATTCTATTGCCACCAGAGTACACCAGAGTTCACTCCAAGATGGCCGTCCTCTGAACAGCTGTTTTCCAGAGCGTATTTAGACTTTTTATACTAATGCAGAAGGATCGTGACAGTACAATATGTTCTGACATTTTACTATACTGAGAATCGTGGAGTTATAAAGAGGACTGGGAACATTTATTATCTAATAAAATTTCAGCTATGGGTATGATAGCTCCAGTAAAATATCTTTGACGTCTAGATGCACTGATACGTGTCAGCCATTACACACTGGCAGCTAGAAGTACAACTTCACATTGCGCGCGCATGAGTTAATGAATGCACGCGCATGAATGAACATGATTCCACTTTGAACATGATTCCACTTCCCCCTATAGCATAGGAGGAAGTGGATATACTACGTCACGACCTGAGTGCGGATATGACCGGTCCAAGTAGCCCCAATAGCCGGCTATTGATGCAAATTAAAAGACCTTGTGTTTTATGTCTACTTAAGTTGCAATATGGTTTTACTAGTATTTGTACTACGTGGCTGACCTAATTGCAATCAATTATTGATCAGTTCCTATTCTTTTTAAACAGTCACGACTCTTCTACATTAATTTAAGTCTAAATAGGCTCCGGAAAACAGCTGTTAAGAGGACGGCCATCTTGGAGTGAACTCTGGTGTACTCTGGTGGCAATAGAATTTGAACCCCTTGCGCAAACGGCTGCCGTGTTCCTATGAATTCCTATTCTATTTACACCAGAAGTAAAACAGTGTGCGTAAGTGAAGTCATTTAGCTGCACAGATGCGTTTAGAACGAAGTTTGGGGTCGTGACGTATGACCCTGGCCTAATTGTATTGATTATTGATCAGTTCCTACACTTTTCAAAACGTCACGATCCCTCTGCATTAGTATAAAAAGTCTAAATAGGCTCCGGAAAACAGCTGTTCAGAGGACGGCCATCTTGGAGTGAACTCTGGTGTACTCTGGTGGCAATAGAATTTGAACCCCTTGCGCAAACAGCCGCCGTGACTAGACCTTGAACGCTAGAAGGCAATGTTTTACGAAGTGAAAACTAGTATTATAATTGTATGACGCATTTAATCTTATATTAAACAATAAAATACATGTCAAATGACCAGTAGATTGTAAATAAAGTTAATTACAGAAGTAAAAAAGATAATCCCTGACGGGGAATCGAACCCCGATCGTCTGCGCCCTAAGCCAATGGGCTAACCAACCGGTTATTGTTGCCACTGAGGAATTGTTGCGTTAGATATCTACTTAAGTTGCTATATGGTGTCACTCTAGAATTTGAACTAGGTATCTAATGTGTTCGCAGCTCACTTGCACGGTCTACTACCATGTCGTGTTCATAATACAAGGCCGTTTCCACACACGGTTTTACTCTGGTGTAAATAGCATACGCCTTCTTGCGCGCACGGCGAACTCTGGTGTGAATAGCATACGCCTTCTTGGGCACACGGCGAACTTCTGGTGTAAATAGAATTTGAACCTCTTGCGGGCACGGCCGCCGTGTGAATAGACACGCCGTAAAAAACATGCTTTAATTGTATTTTATTTTCTTGTGCAACAATCAAAAAGATACAATTTGATCGAATTACTGTAAAAAGACGAATTGTCATTTCCATATTTCAACTAAATTATTCCCTTCCACCACAATCACCGTGTCAGAATGTGGTTCATCCCCTGCCTCCACGACCTCCGTATGATCGTCAACCTCCACCTCATCCACGTCATTCACGAAGTTGTGTCTGCGACTGCGCACATGGTCGCGGTCTGACCCCTGCCCTGGGATACAGAAGGCCAAGCAACAGCAGACCGGCCAGTATCTGCAGACAAGGATAGTTTATTAGTTTTATTTTCAACGCAACAAGGAACATGCAAGTTCCATGTTTTTTTTATTTTTAAATTTAAATTTAAATTGGTAAAACACATAATTTTAAAATTTTAAATTCAGTGGACCCTAACGAATTATGTCATATTTAATAATGTATTTTATGCCAGTATTCAGACTAATCGGTCATTATCTTCTCAAGACTGATTGATATTTTAAAGACTTTTATGATAATCATGAAATATTTTCCAAATGTATGCCAAAAATGTTCAGATATTTTATCACTGCTCATTTGACGCTTTAGTTTCGAAGTCTGTAGATGAGAATACTTGCTATCGCATAGCAAATCGCATGCATTACAAAGGCTCACTTATTAACGCGTTAGAGTACATTCGGTTAGTACATATTTATCTCTGTCCCTCTGACCTACCTACCTATGTTGAATTCAGATTTTCTTGTGCGGGGGGGCTTTCGAAATTCCCGGTGTAAAACTCGTGTCTAGACTAGAAGATTTGAGGTCACTCACATGATGCGATTTGGTTACATTTGGCAAATCAACTGTCAAATGTTTTGAAATGAAAAATCACACATTTTGTTTCAATATCGAAAGGAATTATCCACTAAGGGCCGGTATTACCAAAGTTAATCTGAGCCGGATTAACTAAATTTTTGACTAAATTAGCGGCACAGCCAATCAGATACCTCAAAAAGATTGAAACAGTTGAATTTAATCCAAAAGTTAGTTAATCCGGCACAATTTAACTTTGGTTGTACCGGGCCTAAGTACACTTATAAATACATTTACATACAAATACATATAATGCATATAAATACACATATAAAATTGTACTACAAGAGTTAATTAATTTACACATCTAAAAAATTAAAATGTTATTATTATTTGTTCCTACATCATTAAAAAAAATTAAAATACCTATAAAATTTTTTTAACCAATGGTTAAATTTTTTGATGTTTATTTTGAGGAAAAAATAGCCCGAAGGGACGATGGACCACTTGCTAAGGAGCTCCGCCCCCCCCCCCCCCCCTCACCGCAAAGAAGTATGTCTGAATTCAACATTGCTCTTACCTTAATGTTTGCCATAGCGCTGAGCTATGCAAGTGCAAGTAATGGCAGACAAGTGAACTCAAATGCATAAAGATGGATGCACTTGCTTAAATAGTCTTCTCTATGCCTTGTAAACATTACCATCATGATCCTGATAACCTATTATTTGTTATCTGCATTGCATATTATTTATTGGTTTTTATAAACTTGAAGTACCATGTACGCACTAGCTCAAATAGGATATTTAAATAATACTTAACGATTCGCAAATTAACAGGCACGTAGGAACAATTTTGTCATGTAGGGGGAGTGGGGTGTCTGGGATTAGACTAGGAAAACGCTCAGTGTAACGCGTTGATAAGCGAGCACGGGTACGTGCAAATTCTCGAACCGGAAATGCGTACACAACGCACAGAAAACATATACATCCATATGGAATTGATTATGATATCAACTTAAAAGTGTATGCTTTTCATCGAAACTTTAAAATAGCATCTAAGCACCTGGTTCATAAAGCAAATCAGAATCAATTTTCAATTGGCACTGGAAAACATTCATTTCGATACTTCATTACTGACAGATATTAAAAATGTAAATAACTTCATACGTTCTTAACTGATTGGGATGAAATTTTGTAAAATAAGAGACAATATTGGTCTTAATGATCATGCAAAATATGAGTTTGATCAGAATTATCGAAGACCGTTTTCATTTTTCAGCCTATCAGGAGATATTTATTTAAATTTTAACCAATGAATCTGAGTAACGCGTTGATGAGCGAGCACGGATACGCGCAACACCTCGAACCGAAATTCTGTCTATCGAAAATGTCATTAAAAGCCAATAATTCTAAAATTTCGCCACAGATTTGTATAGAAATCTCAAAACATTCCTAAAATATTGGTCCAAATAACCATGCAAAGCTTTAAGTTGATCAATTGAACCTTTATGATTGAACTGTTCCGTGTTAATTTTCAAAAATCACAGGATCTCCTTCAAAAAATATACCTGAGACCACTCATATGATATAAGTGTGTCTACACAATATCAGATCGACTGTTGAACGGTCATTATCAGTTTCATTTGCGTTTGAAAGTTTCTGCTCTAACTACCTTGCCTTGAACTGAAGAGTCGAAGTCGCCGTGAATTTGACAGCCAACACGCTAATAGTCCGTAAAATGTCAATAACGTTTGGATTTAAACACAGATTAGTATGAAAATTGTCAAAAATGCAGATAATGTTGGACCCAACCATCATGCGAAGTTATAAGTTGATCGTTCAATCGGTTATAGTTTAAATTTCTAAAAACACAGGAAAGATGGTTTTAAATTTTAACCAATGGGAGGATTTGGCTGAAACTTTGTTTGATTGGGTACAATGTTGGGGGTAATGACTTGTCAAAATTTCAATTTGATCAAAACAACCAATCGAAAGTTAATTTTTTTTAAATTTGAACCAATCAATGGATTTCAAAAAAATTAGGGTCTGCAACAATCAGAAATGTTACGTACATGTGTGCAAAATTTCAGCTCGATCGAAGAAAAACTCTGACCTGTATATCGTCAGTAACAGAAAAAAAAAAAAAAAAAAAAAAACAAAAAAAACAGAGGTCCGTGCCAAAAGAGCCAAATGGAGACGCTCGCTTCGCTCGCTCAAATATATAGACAATTTAAAAGGGGATTCTGGGATTCTGCTCAAATAACAACCCGCGGATCGGTTTTTAGAATAACAATTCATCATTTTGATTCTGAGACGCAACCCCTAATTTTTATACTCAGCTCGAGTGGGGGGAGGATGATTTCCACCCCCACACCCACCCCTTCCTACGCGTCTTAAAATCAATGCTTCAAAAACAAATTATAAAAGAGGAAACTACGAGTGGAACTACGTGGTTGCCAGAGGCAAATGCTGGGTGGGAAGGTTCCCTAAGACACGACATTCTTTCCCTATCGGCCACTATCAATCAACCGTCGCCATTTAGCCTAGTCGCAGAACAATGCGACTCCCCCCCCCCCCCCCCCCACCCCCCAGATAATTGCCGTTGCGATTTATAATTTTTGTCCCTCAGCATTTTGCTTTGCTCTTGTTCTGCCACCATAACATTTTCATCACATTTCAATTTGATACATGTTTTTGTAACTTTTGAGACATGGCATCAAAAGAAGTGTACAGAAATTAGTTCAAAAATTTATATTAAAAGTTCATTTGTAAAAATTTGATAAACCTTTTGTTCACCTTTATTAGATGATTTATTGATATGTGAGATTTCGAAATATCTGCTGCAAAAGGAACATGACACATTTAACATCAATAATTCATGTCGATAGATGAATGATGATTAAAAATAGGCGAAAAGGAGGCTGTCGTGGCCAACGACGTCTTATGCTCTAGACTATATGGTAATGTTCTATACCGCAGTACTAATTTGAAAAGAGTTTGAATTCGAGTGGTTCTATTCGCGTGCAGGTGGACTACGTGTACATGACGGGCGATCTCGTGGACCACGGAGTCTGGGACACGAGCTACACGAGGAACAACGAGACGATCGTCAGGACGATGATGGAGATCAAGAACACGTTCGGCGACGTCCCCGTCTTCCCGTGCATCGGCAACCACGAGGCCCAGCCGCTCAACGTGTGAGTCCAACTTGCAATCACATTCCGAGGCCCAGCCGCTCAATGTGTGAGTTCAAACTTGCAATCACATTCCGAGGCCCAGCCGCTCAATGTGTGAGTTCAAACTTGCAATCACATTCCGAGGCCCAGCCGCTCAATGTGTGAGTTCAAACTTGCAATCACATTCCGAGGCCCAGCCGCTCAATGTGTGAGTTCAAACTTGCAATCACATTCCGAGGCCCAGCCGCTCAATGTGTGAGTTCAAACTTGCAATCCCATTCCGAGGCCCAGCCGCTCAATGTGTGAGTTCAAACTTGCAATCACATTCCGAGGCCCAGCCGCTCAATGTGTGAGTTCAAACTTGCAATCACATTCCGAGGCCCAGCCGCTCACTGTGTGAGTTTAAACTTTCAATCACATTCCGAGGCCCAGCCGCTGAATGTGTGAGTTCAAACTTGCAATCACATTCCGACGCCCAGTGCTCAAAGTGTGAGTTCAAACTTGCAATCACATTCCGAGGCCCAGCCGCTCAATGTGTGAGTTCAAACTTGCAATCAAATTCCCAGGCCCAGCCGCTCAATGTGTGAGTTCAAACTTGCAATCACATTCCCAGGCCCAGCCGCTCAATGTGTGAGTTCAAACTTGCAATTACCAACCATTAGATAACAGTGAAATATGTCCGGCCAACCGGGGATTCGAACCCGGAACCTCTCACTTCACGGTAGTGTATTAACTGAACTACGCTCCGACCGGACGGATGGACAAATTTAAAAAAAAAGTAATTTATGAGTACTTTTTAATTAAATTTTCATTTAAAATTGGTAGGGTATGAGGCGAATTCACCAGCATTGATTAAACGGAAGATGTACGACATAAGTTTCACTGCAAGCATCATATAAAATTGCACTATTTTAGACATTTTAAAATGTGTAGGCAACTACGTTGTTCTCATCACATCCTTCTTCTGCTCGTTATTTCACGGGTGCCTGTGACCTCTCTCTCGCACTCAAGGCGCGCTCTGCAGTATTTTCATTCCGAATTGTATCAATATCATGAAATAGGGGCCTTGTTTTCTACTGAGATTTTTCAAATTATAAACAATATGCCCCCCCCCCCCCCCCCCCCCAACCCCGAAATTTCATCATGGACTTGCCCTTGACTGGCTGCCATACTTAATTTCAATGAAGAGTCGACAATACTCGCAGAAAATTTCGATTCCGATGTAAAAAAATCCTAGAAATGCATAAAAATGCATAAGCTCTGGGTTGTACGAGACATTTGTGACATTTAATCGTGTGTTGCATGTTGCATACACTGCTGTGAAGTTAGTTATTTTAATTCAAATATTAAAAACTACAAAAAAACATAAAAAGGCGGCCCCTACTTTTTTCTTATCGGCTTGACCGTTTGTTTTCAAAATTTAACAGCACATTGATAAAGAATAATACTGTCTCTATATAGTACTTGATCAAAAAAAATAAAAAATAAAAAATAAAAAAACGGTTTTAGGAAGTGCTAACATGGGCAATATATAAGTCTTTTTGACACCTCTGCTCTGAAACAACTAAACAAAAAATAAAACTTTGGGGCCACTAGAGACTACTCTTTATCTATAAACTGTGAAAATTTTAAGACAATCGGTAAAGCCTTTTAGAAAAAGTAGGGTACGCCTTTTTGTGCTTCATAAAACATGGATTTCATCAAGTATCGTAGACTCTTAAATCAACTTCTAATCCACTGTATTCTGTTGACAGTTTCGCCCCTGTGGCCAACCCCATCCCCGAGATCAGCACCGCCTGGCTGTACGAGTCCCTCGCCGACCTCTGGGGGATGTGGCTTCCCGCCGACACCCGCGAGACCATCCTGGCCGGCGGCTACTACACGGCCCTCGTGCGTCCCGGCTTCAGGGTCGTCGCCCTCAACAACCAGCAGTGCTACATCTTCAACTGGTTCCTCATCAACGACGCCAAGGATCCCGACGGACAGCTGCAGTGGCTGGTCGGAGTTCTCTTGGCGGCGGAAGCGGCGGGGGAGAAAGTGCATATTCTGTATCACATTCCGGTTGGGGATGGGGACTGTTACTACATCTGGAGCAGGGAATTCAACAGAATTATTAACAGGTGAGTAGATTAATTAATAGTTCCTCTAAGCGAGGCTGTTACTATATTTACCAAGAGTGGAGAGCAATACAAAAAGAGTTGGGATATTTGAAAGTTTTATAGTATCTTGAAGATACGTTTAACAGCTTTTAAGGAGCGTAAAATTCAGATTCGCTCGAACATTAAGTTTTAGCGGACTACGGATTCGACTTTGATAACCTAAGAGCTGTCAACAATCATTCCCTAGAAATGGAGTCAATTTATGTACAATCTAATTTCATTTCTTTCGTGGTACAGATTGATAGCTAATTGCAATCTGAGTTGAATTTAAGATACCTACTAAAGAACAAAGTTATCTTTATGTCTGCTCTGGTGTCAGGTTTGACAAAACTAGACAGGCTAAGAAGTATAAAGATGAGAAGGATTTGAATGGAAGGATAGAGTTTCAACGTTTAAACGGGAAAGATTGAAATTGTATGGTCGAGTGAGAATAATGGGGAAAGAGAGAATGCCACAAAGAGAATTTCACAGACTGAGTGGTGTTGGGAGGAAGCCGGGAGGAAATTGGGAGAAGAGGGGGCGGACAGATAGAGCGAGATTTTGTGGGAAGACCGGAGGGGGAAGAAGAGAATGAAGTGTTGGGAGAAGAAGTAGAAGTGGACGTGATAGACTTTACGAGTAGGTTGCGGAGAAGACGACCCGATTGAATACATCTCCTGACACAATGAACATAACTGTTAACATGATAAGTTCAAACAAATGGAGTGTAATTTGAGCATCTGATTGGTTTTATACTCACTCAAAGCGTGATATTCTCCACAGATTCGAGAACACCGTGACCGGCCAGTTCACCGGCCACACACATTGGGATCATTACACGGTCTTCTATGACCAAGACGAGCCCACGAGACCCATCAACGTCGCGTACACGGCCGGCAGCTTGACGTCGTACTCCGGGAAAAACGGCAACTACAGGGTCTACACCGTGGATGGAGATGACTTCGTAAGTTCTTCCGACTAAACTTACTCGAACTTGATAAACCCGGCTGGTGTATTGAACACCGTTCAACCGTTCAACTCTGGCTTGCCTGTTGCTGCCGTTGGGCCAGAGAGACTGGGGTGTTTGGGGGTTAGTGTGACGACCTCCCTCCACCTGTTATCAGTCTCTCGACGGTGCGGGTTGTGGAGGCCCGTGCTGTAAATGTTACGCCGTCCTTCGGATGGGACGTTAAGCCGTTGGTCCCCTTGGTATCTTTCGTCAGGTGAAGGCTACATGCCGGTACCGGGTTTCCTCTCCTCCCTTCTCTATTACATTCTCACTAGTGGAATTGCAGCCCGTTGAGGATATAGAAAATAAACTTGACACATTGTCGTAGACGATCGACGACCACGAGACCTGGATCTACAACATGACCGAAGCGAACGCCAGCCCCTCGGACACTCTCAACTGGTTCAAGATGTACTCCTTCAAAGACGCGTACAACGTGTCGTCTCTGTCTCCCGTGGAAATGGACCGTCTTGCTCACGAGATGGCCGCTGACGAAGCGCTTCTCTATCAGTACTTCGAGTACTATTACCTGAAAGGAGATCCCAAGATGGAGGCCGGATGTGACGCAGACTGTCTCGACTCCTTGCTGTGTGGGATTGTGACATCGGACAGCGGGAATTCGACGCAATGCGACGCGATTCTCGGCGGAATCTTGAAGAAGAGGAAGGAGAAGATGGAGTTGTTTGCTCTTGAGTAATGTGAGAAGAGTGATTGCAATTGTATATTAATGTTTTTGTTACAAATATACAGTACTGAGAAACACTGACTGTTACTCTTCCCGTGTATTGTATATCCCAGAAAAAACACTCCGTGTAAAAATACCAGCCAAGTCTCTTTAACTATAAAAAAAAATAGAAGAAATCTAAAAATTCAGCACTGAAAAGGAGTGATATCAAAAAAGGAGCCAAGTCAACGAATTTTCCAAATTTTAATCGTACCATTGAAATAAAAATATCAACCCCCGAGAAATACTTAAAAAAAGGACTTGGCGCATCGTTTTTTTAAAGACACTTTTCTATCCTAAAAGTATAGGAAGAACTCTACAAGTATATTTTCCTGAGTATATCACATTCATTATCGACGAATCATACTACGTTTTAATATAACTAGTACTCTTACCTACTGGCAGTTTTGGTATTTTGTCAATATTCAGAGGAAATAAACGGATAAACGAATAACGAATAAACGGAAGCGGCCTAGTCTATTCGTTATTGCCACTATTTCTAGGGTCATATTAATCAATCATACTTCTCAATATCGTGACTGAGGGAAATAGCGAAAGCGCTCATTACAAGAAGGCCGTCAATGAGATTTGTATAAGTGACTAGTGCACTGAGCCATGCTGCTCAAATAATAACTGACTAGATTTTTATCTAAAGTAATACGTTATGTAATTTATGAATTTTTTTGGTATAAAATGTTAATTAATAGCAATTAATTACACGGCGAGAAGGTTCAAAGTATAATGCTGTAGTAGGTATGTTGATGTACCCACAAAACTATAGGTACCTACCAATCACAAACACAACTGTTCTGTATTTATTGCTTGTAAGACAATGCTATGTTTCTTTGCGTACTTATATTTAAATTTAAAATATTTTACAGAATGTTCAATATTTAATTTGAAAGTTTTGTCCCAATTTTTCTAGGCATTTCTGAACTACGTAGTATGTGAGTGGCATAAGCTTAAGAATAGAAAAATGTCTTTAAAAAAACGATGCGCCAAGTCCTTTTTTTAAGTATTTCTCGGGGGTTGATATTTTTATTTCAATGGTACGATTAAAATTTGGAAAATTCGTTGACTTGGCTCCTTTTTTGATATCACTCCTTTTCAGTGCTGAATTTTTAGATTTCTTCTATTTTTTTTTATAGTTAAAGAGACTTGGCTGGTATTTTTACACGGAGTGTTTTTTCTGGGATATCACTTCTTTTGTTAGTTTATTCATACAGCTTGTAGCACATGTCCGAGCAGGGACTAATTTCTTTAAAAAAATACGCCTCAACCGATTTGGTTACTATGAAAAGTTGCGTTTGGTATAAGATGAAAATGATTATCCAAGAAGAATAGCTTAAGTTTCGCTATAATCGATCCAGCCGTTTTCGATACATGACGTCACTTCCGGTTTTGAAATAGCGGCCGAATTCCGGTATAGGTAATAAGAAAACAATCTAGTTTTATCTAGTTGATACCTTCATGAACGACCATCTGAATTCCTAATCCCTATATTTCCGTAAAATCGGTCATGCCGTTTGTAATATATGACGTCACTTCCGGTTTCATTTAGTGGTTCCTGCCGCCATTTCCGGTACCATTAATTTATTTATTCATTTTTCACAATTGATTTTTCAAATAAATAGCAGAATGAATACGCAGGAGCTAGTTCAGTTGCAATCGGTACATGCGTTTTAGATATATGACGTCACTTCCGGTTTCAGGAATGGCGGCCGAGAACACTGCTACCTTGAATATATAAATTGTATTGTCTATGTTACAATGTAAGTTAATTATGTACGTATTTTAAGTATAATTTGTTGAAATAAGTTAAATATTGCGTATTTATGACGTCACTTCCGGTTTAGAAAATAAGAAAATAATATTTTTTTTATTGATACTTCATAAAGATGACCATCTAAATCGAATGGCGCTAATTTCGTTCTAATCGGTTCAGACGTTTTTGAGTTATGACGTCACTTCCGGTTTCAAAATGGCGGCTTCCGGTTGGTTTTATAAAAAGGCACCTCAGACGCCAAAAGTGCACATGTGGTAAAAATTTCAGGTCGATCGGTTCAGCCGTTTAGGCTGTGGCGGTGATAGCGACGTTTCGTGATATCAGAATCATCATCATCTTCAGAATCAGAAAGTGGTGTAATTTCACTGTTTTCTCGGTCCTCTAGCGCGCAAATGGCATAACCTATTGTTCCCAAATTTGGTATATGTAGTGGGGTGGGCCTTAGCTCGAAATTAAGATATTTCGCAACAATGTGAGATTTACCAATTTTGAGATCCAGTAGGCCGAAAATGCCATGTTGTTGCTTACAGTAAAAGTGTTTGGTCTGCTCCTCAGTTTATTAGGCATTTACGGTATGTTGAGTGACTGTGAGTGTATAGTACGACTTGGCTGGGTGGAGCGACCGCTCCACTAGATTTATTCCAAAAGATTGTAATGTTGAGGTGAAAGAAAACCTTGAATATTATTCATTCATTATCGAGTGGAATTGAATAAAAGCTATGTATGTGATCGCACACCATGGTTCGTCCTCAATATGTTATATACTTTACATTATTAATTTGTATAGTTTCCCAATAAAAATATTCTGCAAAAACACCAGCCCCCCCCCCCCCCCTTCCCCCCCCCCCCCCCCCCAGCAACATCCCGCCCAAAAGAGAGAAGGAAATGACACTGAACTAAACTGCACTGAATACCTAGTTGTTGGAAAATGGGTCAAATCAACACGTCTTTCAAAAAATATTTTAAAAATAAATATATGTAAATATTTGCTTATCCTGTATAAATTAAAATCAGGCATTCAACGTTAGTCAAAATAGGGCCATGTTTGGATTGTGTTCAGAATTTTTGTTTCCAATGTTTGGATGTTCTCAAGTTCTCACAGTTTTTAGAATGTTAAAACCGCCTTCTTCCTTTTTTCATCCATCAATCATAATCGTTCATCGGTCGCCATTACCAGTTGTAGAACAATAACATAACAACACCTCCAAAATAAAATTGAAAATCCCTTGCATGCTTCTTTTAATTTGAGTTTCGTAAATAGAACAAAAAAATAAAATAGCGTTAAAATGTCAGTAGCATTTATAACAGATATCACTGATAATTTGTAAAATATATACATTTCGTTTTGAAGACCTCGCAAAATTGAAAATTTCAACTTGAACTCCAAATGTTCACTTTTCTACGACTCTTAGAAACTATACAGCAAACCATAAGTCGTCTGTACTATCTATGCAAAATGTCAGCAACCAGAAAAAGAACGACAAAGACTAAAGCTGGGTCCACATAGACCGTTTTTGCGTTTTGCGTTTTCCGTTTTTTTTCTATTAACCAATCACAAGTCTGCCGTGAGCGGTTTCTGGACTGGTGATTGGCTGTAAGAAAAAAAACGGAAAACGCAAAACGGAAAAACGGTCTATGTGGATCCAGCTTTATAGACAAATTTAAGACTAACGACAGCAAGCTCAATTAATTTGCTAAGTATTTTGTACATAGACAACGATTTGAGAGTAGGAGGTTATTTGTTATATTTGCTTTAAAACTAGTGTCGTACATTTTTCCTTTTATTCACATAATTAACCTTCTGTACCACTGTTAACAAAAGAGTAAAGTGGAACTGGAAGGAATCGCCTGGCTTAACTTCGCTCTAAAAACAGCAGATACCTATGTATTTTTATTATTATTTCCTTTTATTCACAAATGAAAATTACTACAATTTACGTTTTGATTTCATAATGTATGACACCAAATCACTTGAGTGCCAACATTTTACAATTCAGTATAAGATAAGTTGACTTAGGGTCTGGGAGCTGTTGTCAGATG
Source organism: Leuctra nigra (assembly GCA_934045905.1). Classification (NCBI taxonomy): domain Eukaryota; kingdom Metazoa; phylum Arthropoda; class Insecta; order Plecoptera; family Leuctridae; genus Leuctra; species Leuctra nigra. Next base: position 19,467,454 of record OW203771.1, read on the forward strand.
CAGACGATGTTTCTTCGGTTGACGCTCCTAGTGTTGATGTTGGCCCCCAAAAGGGCCGTTTAACACGACGTTTTGACAGACGTGGCTCTGTCATCTTGAAGATCTTCACCTGAAGATGACAGAGCCACGTCTGTCGAAACGTTGTGTTAAACGGCCCTTTTGGGGGCCAACATCAACACTAGGAGCGTCAACCGAAGAAACATCGTCTGCAATTCAGTATAAAATACAACAATTTGTGAAAGAAGCTAAAAGCCAAAACAAATTACATATCTAAAAGTGACACTAAAAATCTCTACATAAATCTCCTAATAAAATAAGCTGTTCATAATATCGCCGTCTTGTGAAGCTCGATCATGGAATGTGAGTCCGAATCATTGACGTACCGGAACTTTCTGCAAACATGTGTAGAAGTTCTTGCTAATCACTCCAGTTGCACTAATAACTATAGGGCAGGGGTCGGCAACCTTTTTTGGCGACGGAGCCAATTTCCCAAAAATTAATAAATTAGATGATAATGGGAGCCGCAGTAGATGCAACAAATATAATACACAGAAAATAATAAATTGAATAACTAGTTTATTTTGATATTTTGATGAAGTCCCCCAGTTGTTGCCCCACAGGGCGTTTTTTTTTAAATAATGACAAGGAACTCATGAACAAATTGAATCAAATTATCTTCCAGTTGTTGCCCCGCATGACGTTTTTTTAGAATTTCATTTTCAACCATTCTGTGAGTCTGGGTCTTTAAAGTGAACCAACTTAATCAAATAACCTTCCAATTGTTGTCCGGCAGAGCGTTTTTCGAATTTCCAAATTTTTCGATTTAAATTAAGAAGAGCCATTCAAGAACCCACCAAGGTGCCGCAGGTTGCCGACCCCTGCTATAGGGACAACACAAGTCTTTATCCCCCACATCCTCTCAATTTCAATCTAAAGGTATTTATATCGTCATTGAAACATCCACAGTCGTCACTCCATCTTATTATCTACTTGATCAAGTCCATGAGTCATCAGCAAAGGTCAGCTCGAGCCTAAGGTCAGCCAGTCCAGTCAGTTCAGTCAGTCGGTGGCTAGCAGCTTAGCGAGCGTAGTGCCGTGAACAGTGAGTGGCGCGCAGCTAATTGCGCCGGCAAGGATTACAATGTCAACAGTAAGTTTACACTCAATTCATTACTTTCTTCATTGTTAATTAGTATTCTCTTAAATGTAGGAGTCGATTTTGTGACTAAGTTAATAACTATATGATATTATAATGATATGAAGAATAGGTGGGAAGGAAGGTCGTTGGCCTATTATAAGCAGCGATGGACGAATGATTTATGGTTTTTTAAGGTGATGATTATTAAGAACAGGTACAGATGGAAGGTGCTTATTTACTGGCCACCGACTCCCCTTACAATGTTTTCAACATTTCGGTTCGACTGAGGGAATTGCCACAAAAATACCTCAGTCAGTAATCAGGGCCACGGTAATCGAAGCCAAGACCTGCGCGGAGTAGATTTGATATTCACATTACATCGAAAAGGGGCACAATAGTTATAGAATATGCACATTTAAACTATTTTTAAGGCCCGGTATAACCATTGGTATAACCAAAGTTAAATTGTGCCGGAATAACTAACTTTTGGATTAAATTCAACTGTTTCAATCTTTTTGAGGTATCTGATTGGCTGTGCCGCCAATTTAGTCCAAAATTTAGTTAATCCGGCTCAGATTAACTTTGGTTATTCCAGCCCTAAGTAATGTTTACTCATCACGTTAATTTGAGCGTGTTGAATCGTTTAGCGCTGTATCTTTCATTAATGACTGAGTTGATGGTAAATGTAAATAAGTAAACATGTGCTTTTATAATGCTAATTCTTGCTCTGCACGCGTTGTTCTAACTGCTAGTGATGACGCGTGGGAAATACCGGTTCGTATGCGAATTGATTGACTGCAATGTACTTTTATCCGATAGAAGAATGTGAATGTTATGATTCCTTATAGTTCATTTAAGGTGACTATGACATTTACTAATAATGTTTTAAATTTTAAATCACAACGCTGGGATAGTTACCAACATTTTGGAGAGGGAAATTTTATTATATTATCACATTTTTTAAAAATAAATCCCCCTAAATCTTTTAGAGTAATACATTTATTAGACAGACGGTTTAAAAGGAGACAAATGGAATCGGATGCTGACTTCATGAGTAGGTAATAACTAATAATATTATCTGACCTTGGTTCAACCTTGGGAAAGCAACACCATGCAACAAACATAATAATTTCTCGCATAATGATCAGAGGTCATTGATTGATCTGTTGTCTTCTATTGATATGGAAGATCTATGTAAAAATAATTCTTAACTTCTCTTTAGTTGTAATTAAATAGTATCTGCACAAATAGGTAGAGAGCAAGAGTGTTAACGTGGTCAGATAGTAGGTAAACTCAACAAAACATAAAACGATTGTGAAGTAATCTGAGAATGATTTGATCGCATCCAACATGCTAGCTCTGCATCTAGCTCTAGTAGGTGGATAACTGTATAAATCGAATGTCAAAGAACTGACTACCAGCAAAGATGGGAGAGTCTCATTCAAATTTATTTACTTCTTCCGTTTTATGTTTCGGCAAGTGTATTACAAATAGTTTTTTCATGCAAATTCTTCCGATTTGTTGAAAAGTAAAAATTGTTCGATCATAGAGCTGATGTGATGGATCTTTATGGTCCAATCTTTTTGACATTTTTCATGGGCAATAACAACATAGGTCAAGAACTTGATAACAAGCAGAGATAATGACGTAAGAGTAGCAACGAACATCGAGATAATGTTTGATCCATTTACGAGCATATTGTACGGGACAAAACAGACAGTGGCAATATTTCGGTGACATTTATATGCCTCCATCTTCAAATAACTGGTCAAAATATCAAGTTCACTAAATCTAACGTTGAAGTTCTTCTTTAGAATTAAAAGTGTGTTAAAAGAATGTATAATAATAGGTGATTTTTCGTATCTTTCCCCATAAACGTTGATAGATTTGACACGACATGTCCGGGAATTATGAATATGAAATAAATATCTACTAATTGTTATTCTTTGTTTATGACAGACAATATAGACGCTTAGAAAATGTCACTGTTCAAACATTTATTGTCGTAATAAGGAACAAGTTACAACTTGATAAATTTCAAAAGTTCTCCAAAAATATGAACGATCCACCGAATAAAATAGTGAACGAGTTCTTTAAAAGATCTCGAAAAAGGACCGTGTTACTAGGAACGTGAACATTTCAAATTTTCCTTCACAGCACAGCTTCAGGCGTTCCCATTCTCAAACTGTATTTACTTATACATCGAATTTCACGTCGCCACTTTTTCACTGTCATAAAAGAATGAGATAAGGTAGCACAACTGTTAAGTCACATCTTCCAAATGAGCTTATTTTTGGCAGATGTATCAATAATCACTGTTTACACGATACTGTGAAACATTTACAACTTCTCGTGTCTAGATTTTGAGATATTGTAATTTTAAATTCCTATTTTTAACTTGTAGTCATATGGGGGCCATTAAAATCATGACGATTTCCATGATATTTTTGAGTTTTGAATTTTACTGCTGTTTACCGGTAAAAAAAAAAAAAGATTTATAGATAGATAGTTGGACATTTTATTAGGAAAAAAATTGAAAACAATACCAACGTGTGCTATTTTAAAAGTTATCAACCAAAAACTAAATGATTTCCCTATATACCTACCTCCTGTGTTACAGTTTTGTTCATTCTCGGAAGGCAATAAATTGAAACCTTTCTATAAGACAGGAGTTGCAAGTGTAATGACATTATATGATTATTTTATATTTAAATATAGTTGAAATGTAGGAAAACGTTTTTTGAACTTGTAATTTCAAGAACAAATATTTTTGTATATGTATCGATCGATGGTTCTACCAAGTAACTCGACAAATCTTCCAGACACATCTGTACCTTGCACTTGTTGCGCTCGCATGGACGCTATGCGACGCCCAGTACATGACAGCACCGCGACGCCTGTACAGCAAGCCTGGTGGCGCCGTCACCATCCTCGGTAGACATCGTGACCCTCTGGCCAACTGCGAGTTCTACTTCTTCCCAGCCAACGCCAAGGTGAATACGTGGTAACAGCTCAATATTGTGCTAATGAAGCTGATCGTCTAAAGTACTTTTTTTTTAGACCCACGCAAGGGTCGCTAACAAACAGTGTTAGGGAGGAACTTGCTCCTTTTTGGGGAACCTTTAGAGTAACTTTTTCTTTATTTTTTAAACTTATTAACTAAAAAGTTCATTTGTAAGGAAATTTGGAACTTATTTTACGTTTTTTTAAAGTTCCGTTCGAATAGAAATATGGTATTTTAAGAAATGATTTGCACAGAATTTAAAACGAATAACGACCCATTTTTCTGCCTATATTTAACCTTATTTCTGAATTTACTAGTATTTAATCGCTTTGCTCACTCAATTTAGGGACTCAGTAATCAAAAAAAAATAGCATTTTAACTTTTAAACTTTCTAGTTCCTTTATTTGAAAGGAACTAGGACTGGAAGTAGTTCCATTTTGATCAAAGGAACTGGAACTGGAACTAGTTCCATTTTTTGAGGAACTTTCCCAACACTGCTCGTTTTTTTTTTTTTTTTTTTTTTTTAATTCTGCTAGTATACAGTCCAAATGAAAAACAAAAAGCTCTTTTTTATATTAACCAATCACAAGTAAGCGGCGAGAGGATTTTGGACTCGTTATTAAAACGGCTGGGTAGTGAGTTTGACCTTGAAGATTTTTTTAATCGATTTTTATCAATATCTTTTACCAATGTTATTGTTAACAAAATAAAGCTTTGTACGAGTATTCAGAACAGTTCAATGAAATTAATTCCACAGCTTGTAATGGTTTATTAGATTTACTTTGTCCTACAGACGTTTAGTGCCCGAAAGTTAGTAAAATTATGGCACTAATTCATCTGTTGGGCAAAATAATGATAACTTATTCCAAACTATGAAATTATTTTCATTGAACTGTTCTGAATACGCGTACAAAGCCCTATTTTGTTAACAATTACATTGGTAAAAGATATTGATAAAAATCGATTAAAAAACTCTTCAAGGCCACGCTCACTATTCAGCCCTCAAAGAACTCTTTCCACCCCCCACTCTGACCATAAGTCTGTTTCAGATTGATCTGAGCTACGGACCGGACTCGCCCTCTAACGACGTCTACGAGTACTTCGGCGCCGGCCTGGAGCAGGGTGAATGTGGCATCAAGCTGAAGAACGTCCAGGAGGCGAACGACGGCATCGTCGAGAGCAAGGTCAAGAGCGTGAGCAGCGCCGAGTGGGAGAGATCGGCGACGACGCTCAGAGTCACAAGTAAGAATACGAATATGAGGGGTAAAAGGAAAGCATGTTGTCTTCTAAAGAAATATATTTGTTTTGATTTTATTTTTATATATCAAATGTATAACATATCATGCTAACAAAATCTTCCATTTCAAAACGTTAATTTAAAACGTCTTTCGGGATTACAGTTATTATTTTCAATTTCTTGGGATACATTTTCATCCTGATTTATGTTTAGTTTTATTGAAAATATCTATGGTTTGATAAATTTTGTGAGAATCTTTATCAGGACACAATTTCACAGAAAACTTCATTATATTTGAAGCGTCCTTATAAATTTTTTTTTAGTAAATTTTTTGTTGTGACGAAGATTCTGACATAAATCAATTGAAACTGTTGACATTAGCATTAAATGTTATAAAAATAAAACTGGATGAATTATGCCATAGAAAGTGAAAAAAGCTTTTCAGCGAAAATGTTGTGAAATTTGAAACAACCGTGGTACAACTCCTGTCTTTCTCTGAACTCTTCCAAGAAAAGAAACGATAGGGAAAAGTGAGTATCGAACGCATTGGCATTTTACGGAACCAAGTACAAAATAAAACCGCGTGCAAAATCCAGTCACATCATACAGTTTCACGAGCTCGAAGCGTCCAGAACTTCAAACCATACTGAAAACTATATTATCCATAAAGTAGATATCACAACCGAAAGAGTGATGTTATTTTATTGTTTCACAGCCCTGGATCAGTCGCGCCTCCCAACCTTCTCTATCAATCCACAACGCGCCGCTCTCGCCGTGGGCGACAACCTAACAGTCACCTGCAACACCGACCGTCCCATCACCATGTGCCACATCTACCTGCCTGGCGGGTTCTTCTTGAACTTCGACCAGGGCGCCGCGTCGGCGTCCTCCCCTCTGGCGCGCTACCACGGCACCGGACTCGCGCAGGGGCAGTGCGGCGTCCAACTGTCGCGGGCCCGGGACAAGCTGACTGGATACATCGTGTGCAAGGTCGGGGACTGGCCGGATGGGACGCCGGGACCGTGGGAGACGGAGGCACTGCATATCACGACCACGGGTCAGTGTTCAACGCGAAAAGCAGAGCACACTTTCCAATCATCTTATCACCCTACTGGGAATTTCCAAATTATTGAGTAGAGGAAACTAAAATATTTTCAGGTTGGAAGATTGTGTGTCCAAGGAATGGGTCGAAGAATCCTACACTTTATTGATTTTAGAGGAGACTTCTTACCTCTATGCTCGTACAGCTTTGTGTAAAATATTATGAGTTCCTTTGATAAGAGTCTGTTCATTGTCATCGGAGTGAAGAGTATATATTGAGGGTATTGGGGGTTTATTTTTCGATTCCAAATCTACCAGGCGCGTAGGAACTACTATCATCATATGAGGGGGGGGGGGACTGGGGTGTGAAGCCCTCACGGTTTGCCTCGCAGGGCGATTTTTTAGAATTTAACAATTTAAAAGTGATTCTGGGGCTCTAAAATCAACAAACTGCAGCAAAAAAATCTATTGTTGCCCCACAGGGCGGTTTTTCGAATGCTAACACTTTATATAAGGAGATGATTCTGGGATGCTTTCTCAAATTATACAACAAGAACATTCTCCTATTTTTGCCCAGCAGCTTTTTTTTTTAGAATTTATCAAATTATTAGTGATTCTGGGATGTCTTAATTGGTATGGGGCGGGGGATAATCCCCCATCCCCCCTTCCTATAACGTGTCTGAAATCAACTATCTTATTTAAGAAACTCGAGCGTCACTAATATTATTGTCTTACATGTAATCTGATATTCTGTCCGCATGCTTCCAGCAACTCGTCCGGCCCCGACAATCCCCTCGCCTCCCGGGGGTCCGGGTCCGGGCACACAGGTCACGGGCACCAAGTGTCCGCCCGTGATCGCCCCCAACTTGGCCCTTGAGTGTCGCCACGGCGGCAAGCTGGTGGCCTGCAACAAGCCCATGGACGTCGGCACAGAGGTGCACATGGAGTGCAGCAGCAACGTCAACCTGGCCAGCGAGTTCACGTCCTACACCAGTATTCGCTGCACCAGCGCGCTGACGTGGGACAAGCCGGTTATCTCGTGCACTCCAGGTGTGTTCACTTCTCCTTTTCACACAAGAGTTCACGTCCTACACCAGTATTCGATGCACCAGCGCGCTGACGTGGGACAAGCCGGTCATCTCGTGCACTCCAGGTGTGTTCACTTCTCCTTTTCACACAAGAGTTCACGTCCTACACCAGTATTCGATGCACCAGCGCGCTGACGTGGGACAAGCCGGTCATCTCGTGCACTCCAGGTGTGTTCACTTCTCCTTTTCACACAAGAGTTCACGTCCTACACCAGTATTCGATGCACCAGCGCGCTGACGTGGGACAAGCCGGTCATCTCGTGCACTCCAGGTGTGTTCACTTCTCCTTTTCACACAAGAGTTCACGTCCTACACCAGTATTCGCTGCACCAGCGCGCTGACGTGGGACAAGCCGGTCATCTCGTGCACTCCAGGTGTGTTCACTTCTCCTTTTCACACAAGAGTTCACGTCCTACACCAGTATTCGATGCACAAGCGCGCTGACGTGGGACAAGCCGGTCATCTCGTGCACTCCAGGTGTGTTCACTTCTCCTTTTCACAAAAGAGTTCACGTCCTACACCAGTATTCGATGCACCAGCGCGCTGACGTGGGACAAGCCGGTCATCTCGTGCACTCCAGGTGTGTTCACTTCTCCTTTTCACACAAGAGTTCACGTCCTACACCAGTATTCGATGCACCAGCGCGCTGACGTGGGACAAGCCGGTCATCTCGTGCACTCCAGGTGTGTTCACTTCTCCTTTTCACACAAGAGTTCACGTCCTACACCAGTATTCGATGCACCAGCGCGCTGACGTGGGACAAGCCGGTCATCTCGTGCACTCCAGGTGTGTTCACTTCTCCTTTTCACACAAGAGTTCACGTCCTACACCAGTATTCGATGCACCAGCGCGCTGACGTGGGACAAGCCGGTCATCTCGTGCACTCCAGACGTGTTCACTTCTCCTTTTCACACAAGAGTTCACGTCCTACACCAGTATTCGATGCACCAGCGCGCTGACGTGGGACAAGCCGGTCATCTCGTGCACTCCAGGTGTGTTCACTTCTCCTTTTCACACAAGAGTTCACGTCCTACACCAGTATTCGATGCACCAGCGCGCTGACGTGGGACAAGCCGGTCATCTCGTGCACTCCAGGTGTGTTCACTTCTCCTTTTCACACAAGAGTTCACGTCCTACACCAGTATTCGATGCACCAGCGCGCTGACGTGGGACAAGCCGGTCATCTCGTGCACTCCAGGTGTGTTCACTTCTCCTTTTCACACAAGAGTTCACGTCCTACACCAGTATTCGATGCACCAGCGCGCTGACGTGGGACAAGCCGGTCATCTCGTGCACTCCAGGTGTGTTCACTTCTCCTTTTCACACAAGAGTTCACGTCCTACGCCAGTATTCGCTGCACCAGCGCGCTGACGTGGGACAAGCCGGTCATCTCGTGCACTCCAGGTGTGTTCACTTCTCCTTTTCACACAAGAGTTCACGTCCTACGCCAGTATTCGATGCACCAGCGCGCTGACATGGGACAAGCCGGTCATCTCGTGCACTCCAGGTGTGTTCACTTCTCCTTTTCACACAAGAGTTCATGTCCTACACCAGTATTCGATGCACCAGCGCGCTGACGTGGGACAAGCCGGTCATCTCGTGCACTCCAGGTGTGTTCACTTCTCCTTTTCACACAAGAGTTCACGTCCTACACCAGTATTCGATGCACCAGCGCGCTGACGTGGGACAAGCCGGTCATCTCGTGCACTCCAGGCGTGTTCACTTCTCCTTTTCACACAAGAGTTCACGTCCTACACCAGTATTCGATGCACCAGCGCGCTGACGTGGGACAAGCCGGTCATCTCGTGCACTCCAGGTGTGTTCACTTCTCCTTTTCACACAAGAGTTCACGTCCTACGCCAGTATTCGATGCACCAGCGCGCTGACGTGGGACAAGCCGGTCATCTCGTGCACTCCAGGTGTGTTCACTTCTCCTTTTCACACAAGAGTTCACGTCCTACACCAGTATTCGATGCACCAGCGCGCTGACGTGGGACAAGCCGGTCATCTCGTGCACTCCAGGTGTGTTTAGTTCTCCCCTACACAAGAGACTCCGTTTTGAAGAGCGTAGACGGAACAGGTTTGGCAATGAACTTGTATTCCGGAGATTCCTGACTCGATTCCCGCGGCCGTCCTTCCTGACTGAGGTTTTTCATGGTATTCCCTCAGTTGACATGCAAATTATGGGAAGGTAGGTACCCTAATAATAGGCATGCCCGCCTTCTCCCACCTCCCATAATAACCTACTCTTCACCACCATCGTAATCATTGTTAAGATATGACGAATTCAATGTGATGTTAACGAACGATGTAAACGGAAAAAATTAAGAAAAATCCAGCTACTTGCGTCCGCATCTATCCATCCGCGTCAATCGTGTATGGGCCTTAATTCGAAAACTGTTAATACTTTTTAACGCTTAGGTATGTCAAATCTGACTCTATTAATTTAGATTTTAGTCTGTAATGGTACTAAGAAGATCTTTTAATCCCGATTTTGTGTGAGAAGTCTTTATAACATCGGTTTAACGTTCTGGAAGTAGTCACTTGTGGTTGTGAGCACCACTAAACAACAAAGGATCAGGAGTAAAGCCAAACAACCGACATCATTCTTCAGAAAAAAAGTTAAACGTCCTTACCACAATAGTTGACCACAATAGTGCAATTATTAATAACAAATGTGTGTTTGTTGTTCAGATTGTGGACGACGCAACAAGGGCGGCCGACCGTTCGCCTGGAACGGCGCGTTGTCTGGAGAAGGGGAGTTCCCGTGGCACATGGCCGTGTACCAGAAGAATGGCGGGAAATACTTGCTGGAGTGCGGGGGCTCGCTGATCACACCGTCTCTAGTTGTATCCGGTAACTATTACGTCACTTCCAAGCCATCTTCTCTGAGAGAGCACTGCTTGGTGTTTTATGGTTGATATGACAGGATCGCGACGGTGAGCTTTTGAGTGATCCATTTTATTTTATTTCAATATGCAGATCTTCTTTATTATTCATTTATCTTTTATCAATAATTTCGTTCAAATAGTCGATTTCAAACAACTTTTGTCATAAAGGGCCAGTCTTTCAAATTCCTAGAATGACTGTGTTAGCTTAATTACTGGTTTTATAGCAAAGTATTGAAAAACTGGACCTAAAAGTACGAAGTTCCCGCGATATATTATGATAATGATTCTTCAAATGACAAGTAGGATAATGAATAACCTGGAGGTCTATTCTAGAACGTTTTTCCAATTCCATTCTGATGGAATGTCACGGGCATTAGGATTAACATTGCATGAAATCTTATTCCATCAGAATGGGAATTCAAAAGTTCTAGAATAGGGAATTCTCCTCAAATTTTATTACATATTTAATAAAACCTACACCTCGAAAGAAATACAACAGTATTTTTTAAATATTTTTAAGTCTACTAGATATCGAGTTATGTTAGTTCAAACTTTTGCTGTCTGCATGTGGATTTGAAACGACCCTGCGCCATCTTTCCAAGCTGTGACGTCAGAAACCAGATAGCCATGTTACCTGCATGCAGTTCTAATGGATTTCTGTAATGAAGCAGCTGAGAGGAATCATTGATCATTTTGTTCTACAATCATGAAATTTGATATACTTGTTCCTTAGGACACAATTAACATATTTTGCTATTATATCATTCGTGCTTTTGACCCTGGGGTCAGTGGTGACCCCCGGAGGTCAAATAAATAAATCCTCATATTTCATGGACAATTCGAAAATCTTAGTGAATATTTTTTCAATTATGACTGTATTTATTTAAAAGAGATTTTAGAACGATGGTTATTACCAAAAATTTCAGTACGAGGTCAATATAAGGTCATTTGGGGTCAAAAGTAAAAAAATCTTAATTCTAGAGCTAAATTCTTATTTTTTTTTAAATTGAGTGGGAAAAAATCTTTTCAGCCGTAATAATTATAAATAAAACAAAAAATGTAACAGGGAGGGCATTAATTTGGACCCAAATTGCCAAAATTTTGAGTACATTGGCTTAAAATATAGGTACTCATGATAATAATGAGATAACTGCACGAAATACGTTAAAGATAATAGAAGTTTTGAAAAATATCTGGAAATAATATGGGTTCAGAATTTACCCGTGGGATTAGTGACCTCTAGAGGTCAAATTACATAATCTCATAATTTATGGCAGATTAATTTTTTTTAATTATGCTTCTTCTCTTATGACTTCCAATACATGCAAGTGATTTAAAAAAATTAATAATTAGGTACCTACCTACTTAGTACTAATTTTACCACGCAAGCGCGTAGGAACTACTTTCATTATGGGGGGGGGGGGGGGGGGAAGTTGAAGCTCCTCAGTTCTAGCCCCGAAGGCATATTTTAAAATTTTATCAATTTAAAAGTGGTTGTGATGCTCTAAAATGCATACATTTTAGTAAATAACCCTCCAATTGCAATTTATTTTAAACCTTATTTTGTATGGTGAATGGGAGTCAGACTGCTCGAGGGGGGGGGGGGGTGATCCCCCATCCCCTCTCCCCCCTTCTTCGAGCCTGATACCTCGCAAGTGCTGTTAACTATCATAAAAATAATCATTGTTACAGTACCTACAGGAAATTTGGCAAAATTTTAAACTATTACAGGTTTTTATCGGGATAATATTATTAATTATTGATATTAATAAATAATAAATATTCCTGTTTTTGTTACCAATAAACTTATTGGTAAAAATAAGCTCATGCTCATGACTTATCGTGAGAAAAGAGCACACTTACATTGTCATACACTCTCTTTAAAAGTGTAAAAACTCTTATTTCCAAACAAAAAATTAGCCGCCAATATAATGTCCAGACATGGCAATTTTTTCAGAATTATCTTTAATAAAGCCTTTGTCAGATATAATTACAATATAAACATCATGTAATTATAATAAAAGCATCATTTGAAGTGAACACAAACCGGATAAACATTAGGAAATGCCTTGTTTAGCCCTATCTTGGATGGCCTCACTGCCCAGCATCTAGGTTCTGACGTCACAGCCAATCACAGCGCGTCTCTGGCCCGCCTCCCAGATTCAAATAAAACCACACTTTCAAACCTCAATAACTCTGGAAATAAATTTATTTCATAGACATGTTATATATTGTTGGTCTTCCTGTAGCATCTAGTATTTTATTTAATTAATTAAAAGAAAATTTATATCTGAGGAGAATTCCCTATTGGGCATTTTTATGTGGATAGCAAAATTTTGACAGTCGCATTTAAATATTTTATAAAGAACCTGATGATCAGGTCCACTCTCAAACTAATTTCTACAAAAAAAAAAAAATGAACTTTTAAACAAATCATTTTTTTACGAATGAACGAGGTCTTAAAAGATTGTTTTAAAACTGAACTCTCCGTCACCAGCTGCTCACTGCTTTTGGGATGCGGCGCACAGCAGAAAACAGAACATCGCGCAATATCGCATCGCCGGCGGGAAACTGCAGACCTCCTGGCTGATGGGGAAGGAGAAAGTCCAGAGGAGGAACATCTCCGAGCTGCACATCCACGATAGGTTTGACGGCGACCGACAGAACTACGCTCAAGACATTGCCATTGTCAAGGTACACCTTCCTCAAGACGGTCGAGCTTGATAGGTACACTGGGCAGGGAATTCTCCTCTAATTTTATTAAGGTAAATTCGTTAATAATAGCATAAATAATAATCACAAACACTCTTATCACTTAAGAAATAGAACATTTTCATTCATAAAAATCAATTTCAAATGTCATGGGACATTTTGGCGGGAAAAACGGCATGTAATGAGAATGGGTTGTGATGTCATTTCTAAGTCCACAACATTGTGTTACCATGGTGATATGCTTTGTTGCCATGGTAACATATGAGTTATGACGTCAATATCAATTTGCCTGTTTTAAAGTTAGAAGAAATCTATCAAACTTTGTAAATGAATTCCGAAAAAACTATTCAACCCACAACAAAAGTAATAACATATCTGGGTTCAGCAACGTCTCATCTACCGTAATAATACAATTATTTAGAAATCTAATTTAGAGGAGAATTCCTTGCCCAAAAGAGATTTAAAATCCACATCCCAAGAAGCCTATGCTAACTCGTCATCTAACGTGTAGGTGAGCTCTGATTTCATTGATAAACAAGGAACTGATAAGCAGCCTATCCGTTTCGGTCAAATACCGTTTTTAGTTGTACCAAATGTATGCGAGCTTGTCTGAATGTCCAGTATCAGTTTTCAAAACGAGGAGCTATTTCCTTCTTTCTTCACCACAAAAATATTGAACGATCAAAACTGGAGTGATGGCCACACCTAAATACATTCTGTAACTTACTTCCACACTGTACTTATCCTTTCCGGTCTGTCCAGGTGTCCAAGGAGTTCAAGCTGACGTGGTCGATCAACGTCATCTGCATCGACTGGCGCGGGGAAACCGACACGTACTTCCGTGAAGGCAGCGTCGGGATTGTAAGTGTGCTCAGTATGAGATACTCATATTAGCGTTTTATCTAATTGCAAGTGGGAACTAGGGAAGGAAATTCACTAGGGATGATTAATAATATATAGAAAGCAGATGTGGAGAGAGGGAGGGAGGGAACGTAATACCTGGCCATGGTCTAGAGAGGTCAGGTTGGTCGGAGCACGATCTATGCCGACGCCGACGGCATAGATTGTGGTTTGCGGGACTCCTTCATCTGTACGATCAGCCTGCTAGCGCCTATCCACCGCCCGGTTCTACAGAACGTCTGATCAACGTTTTAACAGCTGGGCGGATGGAAAATAAGGTCGCGCAATGTATTCTGCGCTTAGCGCCCCGTGCATTTACCCAACTTCTTCGTGAACATGAAGAGAATATTGTGTGGGGTCGATCAACCTTCATTGATTAATTTCTCTTTTCAGTCCGCCAGTCAATAGTGCCTATATGACTTCACCGTATACTTTGTCGACCAAGTCCCTTTCGCGGAGCCCCGACCCTGTCCACCCGGACCGCCGTATTCGGGCCAGTCTCCCGCCTCGAGTCGAGCATGCTCTAGATCGGGTCCTACTGGCCCCAACCCACCCGCTCCCGGTCTGTCCGTCCCAATTCCTTTGACAAGGTGTCGACCCTCCAGAACTTCTATTTATTGCATAACCTCGACCTCCCGCAGGTGCCCGGCTGGGGGTTCAACGAGAACAACACGCAGAGTGTGGAGCTGCACCACGTGGAGCTGCCCTACGTGCCCTACGAGACGTGTCGCCTCCAGGTGCCCGTCGACTTCCGCCGCTACCTCACCGCCGACAAGTTCTGCGGCGGCTACGTGAACCGAGCGGTCAGCGTCTGTCCCGGGGACTCCGGCGGCGGATTCGTGTTTCCGGTCTCGAACCCGCGTGGGGAGAGGTACTACCTGAGAGGTGAGTGTTTCCGGTCTCGAACCCGCGCGGGGAGAGGTACTACCTGAGAGGTGAGTGTTTCCGGTCTCGAACCCGCGCGGGGAGAGGTACTACCTGAGAGGTAAGTGTTTCCGGTCTCGAACCCGCGCGGGGAAAGGTACTACCTGAGAGGTGAGTGTTTCCGGTCTCGAACCCGCGTGGGGAGAGGTACTACCTGAGAGGTGAGTGTTTCCGGTCTCGAACCCGCGCGGGGAGAGGTACTACCTGAGAGGTGAGTGTTTCCGGTCTCGAACCCGCGTGGGGAGAGGTACTACCTGAGAGGTGAGTGTTTCCGGTCTCGAACCCGCGTGGGGAGAGGTACTACCTGAGAGGTGAGTGTTTCCGGTCTCGAACCCGCGTGGGGAGAGGTACTACCTGAGAGGTGAGTGTTTCCGGTCTCGAACCCGCGCGGGGAGAGGTACTACCTGAGAGGTGAGTGTTTCCGGTCTCGAACCCGCGTGGGGAGAGGTACTACCTGAGAGGTGAGTGTTTCCGGTCTCGAACCCGCGCGGGGAGAGGTACTACCTGAGAGGTGAGTGTTTCCGGTCTCGAACCCGCGCGGGGAGAGGTACTACCTGAGAGGTGAGTGTTTCCGGTCTCGAACCCGCGTGGGGAGAGGTACTACCTGAGAGGTGAGTGTTTCCGGTCTCGAACCCGCGTGGGGAGAGGTACTACCTGAGAGGTGAGTGTTTCCGGTCTCGAACCCGCGTGGGGAGAGGTACTACCTGAGAGGTGAGTGTTTCCGGTCTCGAACCCGCGCGGGGAGAGGTACTACCTGAGAGGTGAGTGTTTCCGGTCTCGAACCCGCGCGGGGAGAGGTACTACCTGAGAGGTGAGTGTTTCCGGTCTCGAACCCGCGTGGGGAGAGGTACTACCTGAGAGGTGAGTGTTTCCGGTCTCGAACCCGCGCGGGGAGAGGTACTACCTGACGTCAGGCGAAACAATGTAATAAACGACGTGGCAGATTGAATGCTATTTCGTTCGGAATGACGTCACTTTGACGTCACGCTAGATGATACGAGCACTCGAACAAACTGGAAATAGCGATCTTGGACGTGCACTTTGGGAGACCCGGGCTCGAATCTTCTCGCCGTTGGTCCTGACTGAGTTTTGTTGTCGTCGTGATTTACCTCAGTCGAGGTAAAAATCCTCAGTCCTAAAAATAGGCCACGACCGCGTCCCTCCCACCATGCTTACAGATTTTTGATCATTGCCTTCTTGGTACCCTTTTGCAGAACAGTGTGACGTTGAACAAAGCTCGTTCTGTTTAAAATTGTAAAAATAAGTGATTTTTCGAAATGGTGATTCAATTAGTACTACAATTAGTCGTTTGGATATTTCTTAAGACTGAGGAAGAATCAATTCAGAAATCATTTCACTAGAGTTTCCGTCGCCATTAGCCTCGCTGCAGAACAGTGCGACGTTAGCCCCAGACAAAAAAATCATTTCACTAGATTTTTCTCTATAGTCACAATCGTCTTTCCCATATGATCATGAGGGACTAAAATATGTACACTCAACAATTTATAAAACGGTATTTGAAATAAATGGATTGTCTGAAAAAAATGTGATGGCAACATCCGATGAAGTCGTGGTTTACTCGTCATCTAACTCTAGTAGGTGAGCTCTGATTTCATTGATAATAACAAGGATTGATTGTCAATGAACCTGACCAGCAGCGAATCTGTTTCGTTCAAATACCGTTTTATGAATTGTCGAGTTTACATCAGAGGTAAAAGGGCGGAAGTCATTTCAGTTAAGTATTTCTGAGGTGAGCTTAAAAAATCAGGGTTCATCCAATCACATTTTTACTGTTGACATCAGTCAAATGCCAATTGATAGAGCTTCAATACACAATTTCAAAAGTGTGCAACGCTGAATCTAGAAAATTGATTTCCGCCCGTCTGCCTCTGAAGTGCAGATACCTATGTCGAACCGCCTACTTATGTATCTTGTATCTTGTATCCAGGTATCGTGAGCGTGGGCACCAGACCACTGCAGACGAACTGCGATCCCAACCAGCTCGCTGCATTCACAACAGTCGGCGACTTCAGGACTTGGATGGCGGGGTTCGTCTTCGGTCAAACGACTCAACGTTCGCGAAGAACGAAGTACACTTTCACAGAGGATTTGTTGAGAATCTAAAGTCACAAGTCAACCAACTGGACTCGACAAGTTAATGAGATTCTATCGTGACTCTTGGCTCTCTCTAGATGTTTAAGAAAAAATTATGATCTGATATATTTTTATAATGTACTAATACTTAGTTTGGTTTCCTTGTTTAATTTCTGATTCGGGATGTTGAGTTAGGTGTGATTATCATCATCTGTTGTCTCCTGATTGGTTAAAATTGTACTTATTTTGTTGTAACGTTGTGCAGAATTTTACAAATTTACCAGGAAACTCTTCTACCACTCAACATGTGAATTTGTTTTCAAATAAAAATAAATTAGAAAATACTTTCCGACGCCTTGTTTGACTGATCCTAAATGAATAAAACACAACATTTTGTGGTTTAAAGTACAGGAGGGTTATTCTAAATTTCCTTGTCGTCTCGTTTCACGTGATACGGGCTCACTGCACACTGGACTGCTATCTATTTAACATGACAAGGGAATTTAGAATAACCCCACTGGACTAAAGCATCTTAGTCTACATCGGTTTGTTTGGTTCTGGAAATTTGATTTATTACAAAAAGAAACAAAGATTTAGAGTTTCAGTACTCTGTAGTAGTGCAAGATATCTGTGAGCCTTCTGAAGTTAGAAAATGGAATTCTAAATAATTTTTGTTTCTATTTTTACAAGATGCATCTTGTAACAATAGAACACACAAATAGTGCTGTGATTAGATAATTTTATTTTTATCTAGATAAAGATAATAGATGCATTTCCAAGAAATCATCTAGAGATAAAGATAAAAATTAAATTATCTAGTTCTAGATGATTGTGATAGATAATAGATACATTTTTTTACTAAATACTACAGTTCCCTAATCATTTTCGAATCCTAAATTCGGAACTCAAGTGTTTAAGAACTTGGGCCGCAAAACAAGCCAATCAATGCGACTAAACGGAGATGATTTTCCCTTTTCACGTCATTTGACATTTAAGGTTTGTGCATGTTCATACACACAAATGCGTTTTGAATTTTATATTTTTTATCTAGATAATTGCCAATAGATAACAATATTTTATCTAGATAAAGATAAAGATTACAAATTATTTAATTATCTAGATAAGATAATAGATAAAAAAAATTATTGTCTAGATAATTATCTAGATAATTTCATCTAGATACAACACTGCACATTATCTTCACTTTCAAAATATTACATGTATTGAAACTAATTTGGTAAGATTTTGAGTTTCATGTGGCTTTGGGAACGATTGAGGTTGGACAATGATTACTTGAAATAAAATTTGTTTAACAATTTTCTCATTTTAATTAGATAATTTTTCATAAGCATCCAACCACGAAAGAAATTCCAAAACGTTGGAGAATCCAAAACCTAAATAAACAAGAAAAATAATGGGTATTTCGGCAATATGAATTAACGACACACTGCTTAAAAACATGAGTTTAGAAACTGGATTTTTATGGAAAATGGAAAATGGATTTTTATGGTCTGACAGTTCTTGGTGTTCACTGATCATTCACTACCTTCATTCCATTCTAATCGGAGATCTCATCTGCCATCAGTGCAGGGTATCTAACGTCCGTCCGTCCGACCGGTAACTCGACAGTTCCGTGTTCGAACCCCGGCTAGGACCAGTGTTGTGATTTATCTAGATAAAATTATCTAGATAATTATCTAGATAGATATTTTTTATCTATTATCTTATCTAGATAATTTTATAATTGGTTATCTTTATCTTTATCTAAATAAAAATATTGTTACCTATTGGCAATTATCTAGATAAAAAATATAACATTCGAAATATGCATTTGTGTGTATACCTATGAACATGCACGTAACGAGTGCGTAATGAGTGAACAATCACTTGCCAAAAATTATCCCCGTTGTAGGTAAAGTGACCCGCAGTCGATCTGTGGATTGGGATTTTCTTGAAAAACAGGTATTTTACGAACCCCTTAGCGAGCTCAACCCAAGAGAAGGTTCGGCATAACAATGGGGCATGGTGCGCACGCAGGTAAAGTAGGGGTCAGGAAAGTAAAAAGACCCTTTTCCAATCCACAGATCGACTGCGAATGACTTTAGTTTGGAATTTATGGAAAGTTATTATTTTCATTGTTTGACTTTGCATGAAAATTATTTGTATTTAGGTCAGTGGTACCTACTCAACCTGCGGCACAAATATTTGTGGCCCCCCAGTTGATGTTTTATAACTTATTCAAAAATGTGTCCACTGTGAAAATAATATTAAAAAACTAATAATTTCTCTTCTCATTTGAGATAAATTTTGAGAGTTGTCATGTTAGGACCCACGCATCGGGCTGAAAATGCGACGGAAGGTTCTTAAATGTAAACTCCATACTTATCCATATATGATAGGTCAGATACTCGGACTCGCAAGAGTTGTATGGCAACCCAACCTGCTGATTAAGAATGCGCCCCGGTAGCTTAATGGTTAAAGCATAGGGCCGGTAACCCGAAGGATCTGGGTTCGATTCCCAGTCGGGGTGCGCGTTTTTATTTCGCAGGTTACCTCCAAAACACCATCCCTAAGTGAGAGATTCACTAAATTTCCATCATTATCAAACTCCATACTTGTTGCAATGCAAATGAAGCAATTTAACAATTCCGAAAATTGAAAAAGAGTGTATTGTTTGGCGTGTGAAACATTGTTCGATTCGTTTCCTAATAAACAAAAGACACTGAATGACCCAGAACCAGACCCATAGGCAACAATTCGAGTCAACTTCAGTTCGTGCATTTTAGAGCCCAAGAATCACTTTTAAATTGTTAAATTTAAAAAAAAACGCCCTGCGGGGCTAAAACTGAGGGGATTGGCTCCCCCCCCCCTCACGCTTTCTCTGAAAAAGTAGTTCCTACGTGCCTGGAATGAAACTACCTTTTCACGTGAGCATTGCTGAACTTAAAAAAAATGCGGCCCGCCAACAAAAGCAAAATTTGCATTATTGGCCCGCAAGTCAAAAAGGTTGAGTCCACTGCATTACGTACTATTGTTTGCGGTAAAAAAATTATCTATTATCTATTACAATTATCTAGATAAATATTTTTTATCTTTATCTGTTATATAGATGATTTTTTTGAAATTTTATCTATTATCTTATCTAGATAAATTTTTGACGTGTTATCTTTATCTTTATCTAGATAAAAATAAAATTATCTAATCACAACACTGGTAAGGACGGACATTTTTCCTCTGCGCCCAACCCTTCCTATCGATATGTGTATGTTAATTTTGTATTTTTTTTTTCAAATATACACAATTTACATAATTTACAAATAATATTGAAGTAAAAACGGAATAAATATGACCGTCACACTCCTGCTCTCGTCGGAATTAAAATATATTAACAGTTCGCACCAACTCCGAATAATAGCGTTCCGACCTATATAACAGCTAATGACTACATTGTTGTTGTTATTTGTATTCCAACATGAACTGCTTGTGGAACTGCGCTATCCTCTGCATCATGAGTACGAGCTTGTCGGGGAGCGGCAATATGGTTGCACGGATGTGGAATGTCCCTGGCTTCTGACTGAACCCGGACCCGGGCAGGACGCACACGCCAGTCTTCTCCAGTAGCTGGCATGCGTAGAAGGAGTCCGGAGCTTCGCCCTCAGCCTCGGCTTTGGCTATTGCCTTGGCGGGGAGAGTCAGCTAAACAAGTAGACGTTGTTTTTACACAATAGCACACTTGGGTAGCAAGTTAAGAGGGCTGAGTAGTGAGCGTGGCCTTGAAGAGTTTTTTAATCGATTTTTATCAATAACTTTTACATATGTAAATGTTAACAAAATAGGGCTTTGTACGCGTATTAAGAACAATTCAATGAAAATAATTTCATAGTTTGGAATAAGTTATTAGTTTTATTTTGTCCAACAGATGTTAGTGCCTGAAAATTAGTAAAATTATGGCACTAAACATCTGTAGGACAAAATAAAACTAATAACTTATTCCAAACTAAGAAATTATTTTCATTGAACTGTTCTGAATACTCGTACAAAGCCATATTTTGTTAACAATTACATTGGTAAAAGATATTGATAAAAATCGATTAAAAAATTCTTCAAGGTCACGCTCACTACTCAGCCGTCTTAATAACATTTTATGATATAGTTTATTCCGTTGAATGATGTGTTTGGTCCAGCAAATAACCGTTTACTCATTTTTGAGTGCCGTACCAACCAAAAAGCACTCAACCGCCATAATACATATTTCGAGTAAATCGCCAAAACGTGTGTTAGTCTCGCTTTGCAACTCTATAAAGTCACAGCTTCAACACAAGTTTTAACTTAATAAATATGGACTTAAGGCATTTCTAACCACCCTCGCCTCCATGTTCTGATAAAGACCAGTGATAAAACACTGCAAGTCATCTATCTAAATTCAAATATCAATCTATATTTAGGCAACCAATACTGCGTCTACGTACGACTGGTAGCCGTTTTAAGGGGCAAATTTTATCTGGACATGGAGGTGACTATATACAATAGATAAAAAAAATGTGTAGGTATAGATTGCAAATACCTCCATAATTTCTCAAAATGTCGCTTGGATTCTTCATGATTGTGTCAGTACCCAAGGTCAGTACCGAAAATTCGGTCAAATTTTTTCTCAGATCTTCATACATTTTTGTGTACTTATTGATAATTATGTCATACACAATCCCTGAAAAAATGTTACACTTCTCGTGTCTTTTCTGAGATAATTTGAGTTTTCTCCTCAATGTTATCTTATGGCAGCCAAGTAAAATCGCGTCATTTTTAAGCTAAAACTAAGCTCTAATTTTCTTGTACAGTTAGATTTTCTTTTTTCTGGTGGAACTACATACATTACTATCAAGAAAATATTTAAAACGATACCAACGCGTGCATTTTAAAGGTTATTCACCAAATTCGAAATTGAAAACTTATCATTGGGCGGTAGTTGCAACCTACAGGACATTAAATCAGTCTTTTATACTTAAATATAGTTGAACTGTTGTAAAAAGTAGTATTTTGAAATGGTAATTTCAAAAAAAAGTGTTATATCGAGTGATCCCGCCACGGTAGCAACAAAATGTCTGGCCGGGTTTACTGCTGCATGTAGCTACCAACCTTGGGGAACGCATACATGGCTCCCTGAACAATGTTGCACGTGACGCCCTCCATGGCGTTGAACCCGTCAGCGGCGATCTTCGCGCGCGCCGCCAGCGACTGCAGGATCAGCGTCTTCTCCTCGAGGAACTTGGGATACGAATGATCGCCCTCGCGTGGAGGTCGGATGGCGCAGTCCAGCGCGGCTTGGCCGATCACGCTCGGACACGACACGATGGTGATGAGGTTCTTGAACAGCGCGAGGACCTCGGGACGGAAGTTGTAGAGCTCGACGTAGCCGCCGCGGAGGCCGCACTCGCCGAACCATCCTGAAGGAACCAAATACAAGTTCTTAATTCCTTCGTACAATTTGGAACAGGAATGTTCAATATGGGAAGTCTGGCTACAATTGACGCAACAGTGAGGGAACGAAAATACATTTTGTGTTGATCGCCGCTATATCTATGTTTCGTTGCCCGTTGAACCGTTTACCTTATAGCTTTTACTGAAAATAAGATCGTCTTGTAGTATTACTTTCAGTTTATTTTCATTGCTGGAGCGATACAGGTCACACCATTTCTCGGATCGTACTGAAATTGTTCATGTTTTATGCTTTCGGTTTTACAGAATAGTTCACTTCAAAATTATGACGAATGTAGTAATATGGAATGAATTGGCTACATTCTTCATCATTGTGAACGTTGAAAAGCTGAAAAGCAATAATGCAAGACGATTTTATTAAACAGTTTAACACTTTAAACTGTAGAAGAGTTCAGTAAGGAAAGTGACTGAAATTATTGGAATATACACGGAGATGGGATGAAGGTGTTGTATTTTTATAATGTAATTAACCACATGTGTACAACTGGCAATAAATAAATAAATAAAGTCACATTGTGTCGAGGGTATCCTCTCATGTGAATGAATACGTTGTACTATACCTTTAGAGGCGGACATGAACGTGGCTATCTCCATGTGACAGAACGGCGGCCCCATCTCCACGAGGACGCGTTTGAACGAGTGGAACTCGCTGTCGGCGTCGTACACGTTGCGCTGGTAGACCTCGTCGGCGATGATGAACAGGCGCTCCTCGTGCGCGAACCTGATCACGTCCTCGACATTGCGTCGCGTCAGGACCTGGCCTGAACACAAAGATCCTGATAATCTCTACTTTATAACCATGGGAGCACTTGTACCTAACTGTAACAAAATACTAGGAAAGCGCTCTGTGTAATGCGTAGGGGATTAGACTTCGTATACTGCATGCGATTTGATAAGTATGCGTTTGTAAGTCTCTGCTCTCTACAGGCCTTGGAACTGAAGAATCAAGAAGGCAGGGATGAATATTTAGTATACATTTTTGAAATATTTCAAAATTATTAGTGAAATGTCGTAAAATGACAATAACTTTTGAAAATAACTTCAGATAAGTTTTCAAATTTTCAAAAATACCTAAAATGTTGGTCCCAAGGACAATGTAAGTTGAAAATTGATCGGTGAAACGGTTACTAGTTTAAATTTAAAAAATCACATGAAATAAAGGTTTAAATTTTAATTAATGGGAGGATTAGGCTGAAACTTTGTAAGATCGGGCACAATGTTGGACTTGTCAAAATTTCAAATTGATCGGACCAATCAATTAAAAGACAATTTTTTTAATTGAACCAATCAACGGATTTCCAAATAATTTGGGTCATGCAACGCCCAGAAATGGTCCGTAAATGAGTGCAAAATTTCAGCTCGACCAAAAAAACTGTTAACAGAAAAAAGCAGGTCCGTGCCAAAAGAGTCAAAAGAAGTCGCTCGCTCAATTGATTTCCGATGAATGTGTGCGTTAGAACTGTTGGAGATGTCAACAAACCTGCTGGGTTGCCGGGGTTCGTGATAACAAGGATGCGAGGGTTGCAGATAGTTCGAGCTTCGTTCACGGCGCGCTTGAGTTCGCCGATGTCCATTGCCCATGCGTTGTCCTCGTCCAGATAATAACCCACCTGTGACATCATTACATTATACACATAGCTCAGCGGTGACATTATACACATAGCAATTCATGCCAAAGCAAGGGCGTATTCAGGGGGGGGGGGGGCATGACCACCCCCACCCCCCTCCCGAAATCAGGGTTTAATCTAAGAAAATAACCACATTTAAAATAATATGTGAAAAAACACTTATAAATAGACAGATAATGTCAAAATCGTTCCAAAATGGTTAAAATTGAGTTAAAATTCCAAAAAAAATCAATTTTTTTATATTTTGTAATTTATAATTTTCCAAAATAGCTTTACACTGCAATTCAAAATTGCACCTAAATTAATGACCTTGAACCAAAATTTTATCGGGGACTGCGCCCCCGAACCCCTTGTTTTCCACTGTGATTTTTCAAAATACCTATTAGCAATGTTCGGCCCCCATTGAAATTTAATCCTGGATACGCCCTTGTGCCCAAGCTATGAAATATGGTCATTGGTCGGTGACAGGCAAAGATGAACCAGCGTTAGCATGGGCCGCCCTATACCTGGCAATGCTAAAGTGGGTTCATCTTTGCCTGTCACCGACCATAGGCTAGATTTTCATTTGTTAAAGATTTCTGAAAAAAAATTCTTAAGGCTCTAATGCTCTACGTTTGAAAGCTGTGAATGTGATATTTACGTATTGCATGCCGATCTCTGCTGCTGTTCCCGTGTAGAGAGGGTACTGAGGGATCGGGCAGAGCACTCCAGGCGTCTTTCCGTCGATGGATTGATTCAGGAATCTCATCACTGCCTGCAATTTGAAAACAATCAATCAACACGAAATGAGAAATGCTTGAAATGCTCGACATTTCAAAGAATGTTGTCCCAGCAAGTTAAGTAGAGCTCACTAAACATATGTAAAAAAATAACCTCAACTATCGAAATCCCCTTTTTCTCTACTTACTCTGACGGCATCGGTGGATCCTGACGCCAGAATAATATCATTGTAATCCGCCGGAATTCCACCGTCTCTCTGCGTGATGTACTCGGCCACATGTTTCCTGATGAGTTCTATCCCCTGCTTGTTGGAGTAGGCGCCGACACTGCCGCCCTCACAGACGGCGAGCAGCTCCTTGGCTCGGGCGACGACGTCGGGAGGGAAGCGGGGGTCGTCGGCCAGAGGGGGGTACATCATCACTGCCAGCACCTCGCGGAGGAAGGTGATGGGCTGTTGACCCATCGCGTGGCAGTCCCCGATGCCGGCCTTGATCAGGTCCGTGAAGGGATACGTCACACCCTGAAAACAAGTAGACAATATACAGTGAAGGGCACTCCCGATGGACTGCCACCTTGATGTGGTGGTGAGGCTAGGAGCCAACCCACATGACGGGCAGGTCCCAACTAAGAGAAGTTCAGAGTCGACCGGGTCCCATTCCCTCCCCAAATGCATGGGCCCCTCGGGCCGGCCGGCGTCCCCCCACGAGATGGTGATCCTCCTGAAATTCGGATCCTACCGGCCCGAAGCCTCCCTCCCCCCGGGCCGTCTCCATTCCGGCCTGACCCTCCCACCAGTGCTGGACTCCTCCGGGTCGGGCCCCATTTGGTCGACCCCTACTCATGTCCTCCCTATCATTCAACAGAGTTAACATATAATATTAATGTGCGCAAAATGACCTCGCTGTTGACGCGCCGTTAAATTATTATACTACTACTACTTACTACAAAGTAAAGGGACTTCAAACTGTTTTATTTAGTTTTTTCTTCACGCAAACAAAATGTTCAAAATTCAAACTCACTATAAGTATTAACAAAAGATAAAGCGGTTTTCGAAAGAAATGGATTAGCTGTTAAAGATGTGATGGCATCATGCGATGAAGTCTATGCTAACTCGTCATCTAAATCTAGTAGGTGAGCTCTGATTTCATTGATAAACAAGGATTGATTGTCAAGGTACCTGACCAGCAGCCAGTCCGTTTCACTCAAATACCATTTTATGATTTGTTGGGTGTACGTTATGACGTCTTATTAAACTCCATTTCACATAGGAATACTCGACCTAGAAATCAACAGTAAAGCCACTTATATGATTGCCATAGCAATCTACTAACAACTATAACAATTTATTAACATTTTAAATATCATTACAGATATTTCACGTCATTAAAATCGTACTTATTCAAAATTGAGCTAATCAACTACGGCTTGACAGTGGATTTCAAGGTCAAATACTTTTAAATGGATTGGCGTCTACTACGATTATTTTAAGAAATATTTCGTTTGAATTCTATTTGGCCTTTCATGAAATATATTTTTTTCTTCTATTTGACAGATCAGGTTTTTCACGAGTATACAATACAAATGTCTTGACTGTGGCTTGTCTTGACCGATCATATTTCCTGAATGTGAAATCCAAGGCAATGTTATCAGTGTTATCTCACGTCACACACTTCACAACACATGTCACCTTATCGCGTCAAATTCAAACTAGGGCACGACATTTGGATTAGATTCTGATTTGCTTATCTATTGAATTGTTTGGGATTTATTACAGCCTTTGATAGCAATATGTGTATACATTGAATTTTTTTTTATTCATAATCAACTTATGGGACGGTTTTTCGTTGATCTGATCATTCAAGGAACATCGGTATCTAATTTATTATCAAAAATATTTCTTTGAACAAGTTAAATACATTCTGGCAAATTATTGTCGACTTTGAGAAACTATGTTAAAAGTGAAAAATATCCCGACAATTTAGGGATTGATCCTTCTTCTGACAATACTTGAAGTTTTCCATAAAAACTCAATTTCTCATAAAAAAAGGGGAGGGGGGGGGGGGGGGGGGGTTGCGCACTCAAGTGCAATGAGACATGGTGATAGACAGCATCGTCACCGGTGGTATGACAGTTCGTAGTGAGCATTCTATACCTTCATTCCATTATTTAATCAAGAAATTAAAGATGTCGGCGGGTATGCTCTAAAATGACTGCCATTTTCAGGGAATTCGTGTTTTAAGGTTGCAGTTGATTATGTAGGTTCATATTATAAACATTTAACTTAAAAATCGATGGATCACGAAATTAACCCTTTGGGGGGGGGGGGGGGGGTGGAGAAGGTTTCGATGTGTGTAAAATAATCCATAGAAGATAGAGACTAATGATATCTTGCACACTCTAAAACAACTGTGCTCTGTTCGAAAAAAGCACGAGATCCCAAAATTATGCCGCCATCTTGGATGAGACGCGTTTATATTTCGTTATTTTGCGCACAGCAGTTAAAAAATGATGATAAATTGGCTACTTTGTTCATCCCTTGTTCACTGCAAATTTGGTATCGAGTCACCGCCTCCTGAACTAAAATTACATGTTAAAATCCCTATCTTGGGACGTTTTATCAACGCACAAATAAAGTTTTAGGGAGAACGGTTGGAGATACAGAGAATATGTAAATTACAAATATCTTTACTATTATTAGGGCTATATTTTATGTCAAATAAACTTTTCATATTGCATACAAAACGTACTCTTATTTACGAAATAAGAAAAAGAAACACTTCTTATTCAAGATGGCGACCTAATTTTGAGTTCTCGTATTTTTTTTTGAAGAGAGCATATTTTTTTTAGTATGTGCAAGAAATCAATTTTTTGTAGCTAGTATGGGCTATTGTACAGATATCGAAACCTTTAGGTCTCCACCCTCCACCCCCCAAAGGATTAATTTCGCGACCCACCGATTTTTAAGATAAAGGTCTATAATTTGAACCAACATAAGCAATTGCAACCTTAAAACACAAATTCCCTGAAAATGGCGGTCATTTTAGAGTGTACCCGCCGACATCTTTAATTTCTTGATTAAATACAACTTTGGTAGACTTTTTTTTTTTTTTTTTTTTTTATTGGTAATAAAGAATACATACATAGAAATAATAACACACACTACAACAATATGCCGCTTAGCCAAAAGGCTAGTCTGCGGCCAAGTACAAGATAAAATAATACATAAGTGTCTTCTCTTCCTATCATCAAACATCAAATAAATAATAAGCTTGAAAATAAAGCAAAGGCAATAACATAATATCAGTGATACCAAATACACTAAATACAATATCTATACATGAAGGAAATAAATAAATAATTGAATGAATATATCAACATTGAGAGGTCAACTGGTAATTTCACTTAAAAGCCACATTTTAATTCCCATTTTAATATGCTCATATTTACTAAGATCTTTTAACTCTGGTGGTATCCTATTAAAAATGTCTGGCACAGTATACGCTAGCCTTGTCTTACCATGTTTGTTTTTGTGAGATGGAAGTTTGTAAATACCTTCAGTTTTTGCTCTCGTATCTTTCACACTGTCATGTTTAAATTTGAAATCATCGCTAAAATAATACTTTACAATTAATCTATATTCAAACAGATCATAAATACTTAAAAACCCCAGCGACTTGAACAAATCTTTTCCTACATTTGAACCATATTTTATGTGTGGTGGAGCTATTGTTTTCAATATTCTTTTTTGTACTGTAAATAATTTATATAAGTGTCCCATGGAAGCGTTTCCCCATGCCAACAATCCGTATGACAACAACGATTCCACAAACGCGCTATACATTAATTTCCGTAGATTGATAGGCAATACATAATTTAAATTATATAAAAGATAGTTACAGGCTCTAAGTTTATTACAGAGTATATTAATATGTGACTTCCAAGTGAAATGTCTATCTATAGTAATGCCTAAGTACACGATAGAATCAACTACATCAATCCTTGTTATGCATTCGTTACAAATATCTGATTCTAAATTATGTAAACAATTATGCGTGTGAAAAATAACATTAATAGTTGCATGTTTCTGTACATTAAATGGGGAACATATATGAATGAGTTTTGTTTTATCGGAATTAATAACTAAATAATTATCATGGGTCCATCTAAGTAGTCTGTTAAAATTAAGTTGCGTCTCTTCAATTGCACAATCAATGTCCTTATGCGCCGCTAGCAAGACAGTGTCGTCAGCATACATAAATATATTACTTCCATTAAATAACGTAAATACATAATTTACATAAACAATGTACAAAATGGGCCCCATTTTGTTTTTTTATCGTACCTTCCTGAATCATCGTTTATTATAAAAGATCAATAAATTGACAAAAGTGTTATAATTTCACTGAAATACAAATATTTTTGCACTTTGGACAGCCCTGGGGCCCAAAATGGCCGTCCGATTTTTTGAGGGTCTCGAAATTATGAAAGAGCGGAAAATTTCCTATAAAACTCTCAAAGGAAAAATTCTTACCACATTTTGCACTATTTTTGTGCTTATAGCCCTCACTATGATTAGGTATAGTATTTATAAATTTTTTATCTTTTAACCATTTTATAACTATTTTGACTATTACTTTCGCAAGTATGCCTACTTATGTAGTTTATATTGTTCAGTGTGACTACTATCTTAAATACATAATATGTTTTAATTGTTTTTAAACAGGTTACATGGTAGATCAACAATGACCAATGTGTTCATTATAATGTTAAATGTCGCCTTTTTGTATATACATGTGCAAATAAAGATAAATTGAATTGAATGTCTAGTAACTCCTACAACACTTGAAACTGCCCTTCTTATCCAAGTCGAGCAACGAATTTACACAACAGCAATATCGGAAATATACTTTATATGTTATCGAAGTAAAACAATCTCGTTCTACTGCTAAAGATATTAAGTATTCATAACATCTTTACTACTTCCACGTTAGAGTGGGACGGATATGTCCGTTCGGCCGAGTAGCTCAGTTGGTAAAGCTCTCGCACGGCAAGTAAGAGGTCCCAGGTTCAAGCCCCGAATCGGGTGGATAATTTTCACTTCGTACATCCCTTTAAAATTTTCAGAATTGAATAAGTGTTGATAAGCGAAACTAAATATTAAGCCCACACGAATGCAGCTTAATGCATACAATTATTGACATGAACCTACATCGAAGAACGCTACAACAATTAAATATATTTGTCAAAATCGAATAGATATTCACGGCCACAGAGCTTCAACCGACTTCGCAGGGTTCGCAGTCAGTCATGAAGCATCTTATTCTAGCAGTTCTAGGTAAGTTGCAAAGAATTACAAAATTAAAGATTTTCATTGAGAATTATCACCGTTATTTTTCTATAATCTTTAAAACTATATTATATCACTGTATAAGTGCCTGGCAATATTCCTAATCAACTGTTTAAAAGTTAGCAGAGTTGAAAAACCAAAAACCCTTTCAGTCAGTTTAAACAAAGTGACAGACGGCCAGTTTTTCAATGCTCTGCTCAATTTTAAACAGTTGATTAAGAATATTGCCAATAGCCATGGCAACAAACAATGCCGGTCCTAGAATGACCGTACTGGTTTAGCAGAGTATTGAAAAAACCGGTCCTTATTGTATTATTTCTTAGTGTTTGTTTCTTAGTGTAGTGTTTGTTCAGAAATTTTGTTTTAATTTTAAAGATCTCATTTTCACGAATTTGGTGTTTGTCTTTACAATATAAAGAACGTATTAACAACAATAGAGTGATATTTGGCATCCTTTTCTAAAATGTTTTGCCCTAAATGTTTTCAGAGGTTTTCACATTATCGGCTTTTATGAAAATAAGAGACACAACTTTTAGGACTTAAAATTTAAAGCGTTGTTCGATTCGCAAGGATCAAATTCTTTCCCTACAACTTTGTTGCTTCAACAAAACAGTCTACCTTCAACTTGACGGCCACAATTAGCTCGCATACCATCTTCTGTTCAGAACTAAATCTGCTAGACATGATACGTAATATCTGTAAGTATATGTATCATACATCATATCATATGTGATACCTTTTATAGTACATTGAGTTTTCGGGTTTTATACAAATATTTGTGAAAGCCAAAATTTTAGAGGTTTCAAATATATAGTTTTGAAAATGTCAATTATTGAGAGGAACGATTAGGTATAATATTCGGTAATAAAATATAGAACCATAAGATGAATAATGAACAAAATACCTGCTCGAGATGCTTTTCTATTTCCCATGTTTTTATGACCAACTTCCCTTGGCCGACGAAGGAAACTTTCTTCACACATTGGTTCACATTTTCCAACGTAAACAGCGAATCTACTGTATTCACATATTCTTTCTTTAGAGGCATCCTTGCTGCACAGTTGATACCTAATTCTCGTATGATTGTGTCCTTCACTATTCGCCAATCTTTCATGGAGTGCTATATTATGTATAGATAGATGACCTTCTGCAAAGCGATTCAGTATTTTGATATGTCTTCATTTATCTTCAAACTTTTCTTATCACTTACATTCTGATCAAACTGATCTTGTCAAATTGTATCATTACTCAATGCTAAGAGGGCAATACATGGGAATAACGATTCAAATCAATTCTTGAGGCAAAGGAGACAGAGCTGTCCTGGTACCTATATGACCTATACACCCAACAAATCATAAAACGGTATTTGAACGAAATGGATTGGCTGCTTGTCAGGTTCCTTGACATTCAAACAATGCTTTTATCAATGAAAACAGAGCTCGCCTACTAGAGGTATGATGCGTTAGCACAGACTTCATCGGATGACGCCAACACAATTTTAAGCCAATCCATTTATTTCATATACCGTTTTATCATTTGTTGAGTGTATATCATTTAACACATCTGTACCTCAGAGTAGAATGGCGGAAGCCCATTTTCTTGATTTTGCGTTGCACACTGGAAATGTAAACAAAATATACCGGGTGGCGCAAAAAAAACCTGATTGAGAGGTCACTATATCGAAACTATAATAGATATGATTCTGAAATGTGTACACATATTAGAAAACATACCAAAATTTAATATGTGTAAGTTTCAAAAACATTACTATTGTAGGAAAAAAGTTACAGCTGTTCAAATTTGGTTGTCAAAAAATTGATTACACGGAGCTCAAATAGCGCGTCCAGAAAACTTCCAATGGCCGGGACACTGTTTCTTCAAAACTACGTACGATATCAAGCTGAAAATTTCTAATTATATTGAAAATATATTAAGATCGATTTTGTAAAAATGTCAATCAATTTGAATGAATGGAACGAAAATTATGGAATCTTGAAGTTGAGCGTAAAATCAGAATATGTAGATTATTTCTAAACTTTTATAACCCACGTTATAAAAGTGATTCATTTCCCACTTCTGTTTTCAAGTTCAACTTCAAGATTCAATAACTTTCGTTCCATATATTGATATTGATTGAAATTTTTACACAATCGATCTTAATCTATTTTCAATATAATTTGAAATGTTCAGCTTGATATCGTACGTAGTTTTGAAGAAACAGCGTCCCGACCATTGGAAGTTTTCCATATAATCAATTTTTTGACAACCAAATTTGAACAACTGTTACGTTTTTCCTACAATAGCAATGTTTTTGAAACTTGCACATATAAAATTTTGGTATTTTTTTCTAATATGTGTACAAATTTCAGAATCCTATCTAAAATAGTTTCGATATAGTGACATCTCAATCAGTTTTTTTGCGCCACCCGGTAAATGCCATTTGACCGACGTCAACAAACAACGTCAACAAAAAACACGGATATATCCCCATTTCTCTTCACATTTTTGACTTCACTACTTTTTCTTCTAAGACAATGAGATACGCTTTCAAGTTCAGATGTATTTTTTGAGTGATTTGTTTGTCATACAAAAGATTACAAATTATTGTTTGTCAAAGGTTTGTCCATAATTCACGGTTAGCTTATCAACGTGTAAGCAAATCTGGTTGAATATACAAGGTCGATTAGCACTGGATGATACAGTCAGTCTTCGTATGTAGGTATTGTTTGGTGGATATAGATTTATGCTGATCCCGTACCTACAATGAATTTCACATAAAATATTTTATGTCAGACATTGTGTTTACCGTTTAATTTTTACAAAATAGTACCTATACATTTAAAATAAAACTCAATTTTAGATTCATCTGCATCTGTTCAATCCGCCCAATATTTGAAAACATTGCTGTTTCAAATGATTCGTCAGATCATGTGTTCTATTACCTACACAACCTATATATTGGATTTAGAGTCAGAAATGATAACAGACGATAAGAATGATTACAAAACGTGTTACCAAAATACGTGTTAACTTATCAGTTGCTTGACAGATACCCGGGAATTCAGTGCATAACTGCAGATAACTGCAAAGTGAGCGTGTGATTTCATTTAGAAGTTCGAAATTGTAGGATGGATTCAAGTGAAACTTTAAATGTGGGGATTTATAAGCTATGATTAGAACAAGGTTAGAATTATATTTTACAATAGTCTGGTAAAATTGACTCAGAAAATTCTAAATCAAAATCAATGTCATGATGAGTATTTAATAGGTAATGCATCTTAACAATAATTATTTTATCCCCTACTATGATACAAACTATTTTCTAAGTAGTTTGATTGCATTAACTGAATGCACTTTTTGATACCGAATGCCTGACGTATGAGATATTAAACTAATCGATTGTGATGATAACAAAGATTACAATTAGATCAATTACTGGATGGTATTAACTTGGAGCTATATGGCTGACCATGGATCGAGATTGTATTTTAAGGCAACTAGCAGCTTGATTTACATAGAATCTGTTTCTCCTGAGAACAACAGATAACGTAGCTGAATATGACAAAGTACATATCAAGCTACAAATAGTTCGACAGGAAGAAAATGGGCGAATCAACAGGTATGTGACGTTTATTACAAACAACATAACATTGTTAGCGTTCACATGGGCGTTTAAAGGGGTGGCGAGGGGGGGGGGGGGGGGGGGGGGGGGGCACTTGCCCCCTGGAGTTCATGTATACATTATTTTTTGTGGTGTTTAACGTATAACTTCATTTTGTAAACAAAAATATCGAAAAAAACAGTTAAAAGTGTCATAAAACCAAAACATTCCCTGCGGGGCAAGGTGTCAAATTTTAAAAAATATTGAATTTTTCAACAAAATACACCTCAAAACGTCTCAAAATTGATTTCATAATGTCCAAAAACCAAAAAACGCCCTGCGGGGCGGAGTGAGGGGTGCGCTCCCCACACCAAAATCGTTTTCGTTGCCTTGCCTCCCCCCCCCCCCTGGCAGAAATCCTGCGGACGTCCATGAGTGTCTTGAAATACTGCTTCATGTAAAAAATATTTTAATTTAAAATCACTAAAAATTTATATTGATATTTGTTCGTAATATTAAAATTCGATATTACAAAAGAATATGACTTCATACATTTATTAGTTTTGTACATGGTATTGAAAATAACGCCAGAGTAAAACTTTAAAAGATTATATTGCAATATATCCAGGTTCATCGCCTTCCCGCTTGCCATCGCGACGGACCCTCTTCATCGGCGTCCTCGGGTTCTGCGTCGGCATCTGCTTCTCCTACTTCGTGATCCTCCAGACGACGCCGACGCCACACTGATCTTGTATTGCAATGTATCCAGGTTCGTCGCCTTCCCGCTTGCCGTCGCGACGGACCCTCTTCATCGGCGTCCTCGGGTTCTGCGTCGGCATCTGCTTCTCCTACTTCGTGATCCTCCAGACGACGCCGACGCCACTGATCTTGTATTGCAATGTATCCAGGTTCATCGCCTCCACGCTTGCCGTCGCGACGGACCCTCTTCATCGGCGTCCTCGGGTTCTGCGTCGCGTCTGCTTCTCCTACTTCGTCACCCTCCAGACGACGCCGACGCCACTGATGTTGTATTGCAATGTATCCAGGTTCATCGCCTCCACGCTTGCCGTCGCGACGGACCCTCTTCATCGGCGTCCTCGGGTTCTGCGTCGGCGTCTGCTTCTCCTACTTCGTCACCCTCCAGACGACGCCGACGCCACTGATGTTGTATTGCAATGTATCCAGGTTCATCGCCTCCACGCTTGCCGTCGCGACGGACCCTCTTCATCGGCGTCCTCGGGTTCTGCGTCGGCGTCTGCTTCTCCTACTTCGTGATCCTCCAGACGACGCCGACGTCACTGATCTTGTATTGCAATGTATCCAGGTTCATCGCCTCCCCGCTTGCCGTCGCGACGGACCCTCTTCATCGGCGTCCTCGCGTTCTGCGTCGGCGTCTGCTTCTCCTACTTCGTGATCCTCCAGACGACGCCGACGTCACTGATCTTGTATTGCAATGTATCCAGGTTCATCGCCTCCACGCTTGCCGTCGCGACGGACCCTCTTCATCGGCGTCCTCGGGTTCTGCGTCGGCGTCTGCTTCTCCTACTTCGTGATCCTCCAGACGACGCCGACGCCACTGATCTTGTATTGTATCCAGGTTCATCGCCTTCCCGCTTGCCGTCGCGACGGACCCTCTTCATCGGCGTCTTCGGGTTCTGCGTCGGCGTCTGCTTCTCCTACTTCGTGATCCTCCAGACGACGCCGACGCCACTGATGTTGTATTGTATCCAGGTTCATCGCCTCCACGCTTGCCGTCGCGACGGACCCTCTTCATCGGCGTCCTCGCGTTCTGCGTCGGCGTCTGCTTCTCCTACTTCGTCACCCTCCAGACGACACCGACGCCACTGATGTTGTATTGCAATGTATCCAGGTTCATCGCCTCCACGCTTGCCGTCGCGACGGACCCTCTTCATCGGCGTCCTCGGGTTCTGCGTCGGCGTCTGCTTCTCCTACTTCGTGATCCTCCAGACGACGCCGACGTCACTGATCTTGTATTGCAATGTATCCAGGTTCATCGCCTCCCCGCTTGCCGTCGCGACGGACCCTCTTCATCGGCGTCCTCGGGTTCTGCGTCGGCGTCTGCTTCTCCTACTTCGTGATCCTCCAGACGACGCCGACGTCACTGATCTTGTATTGCAATGTATCCAGGTTCATCGCCTCCCCGCTTGCCGTCGCGACGTACCCTCTTTATCGGCGTCCTCGGGTTCTGCGTCAGCGTCTGCTTCTCCTACTTCGTGATCCTCCAGACGACGCCGACGCCACTGATCTTGTATTGTATCCAGGTTCATCGCCTTCCCGCTTGCCGTCGCGACGGACCCTCTTCATCGGCGTCTTCGGGTTCTGCGTCGGCATCTGCTTCTCCTACTTTGTCACCCTCCAGACGACGCCGACGTCACTTATCTTGTATTGCAATGTATCCAGGTTCATCGCTTTCCCGCTTGCCGTCGCGACGGACCCTCTTCATCGGCGTCCTCGGGTTCTGCGTCGGCGTCTGCTTCTCCTACTTCGTCATCCTCCAGACGACGCCGACGACGCATCACGCCGTCGACTTCGGCATCGAGCTGATGGGCATGGAGAGGAAGGAGATGGAGTACCATTACAAACTCAGATATAATAAAGGTGCGCTGTGTTAACTCCTTCCATTCTATCGTAATCTTTCTAATAAAAAAATAAAAGTAAATTACACTCAAAAGAAGAGATAGTAACTTACTTTTTATAGTCAATTTACAGATAAAAATCCACAATTGTACATTCCATTGTGAGAAGAGCACGATTTCCGAAATATTATGTTTTCTTTGTTTCTTTCTTGTCTACGGTTTCTTTCCTCTAAACTCTTCCATCAAGATACGGAGCTTGTTGACTTAAAAACTACTACTCTCTGGACTTGAACTCCGGATGTCCCGGGTTTGATTCCCGCTGTTGCCGTCCTGATTGAAGTTATTCGTAGTTTACCTCAGTCGAGAGGCAAATGTGGGGAAGGTTTCTTACTAACAGCCCTCGAGCAGTCATCGACCACCTCCTTCCCATCATTCATGCACATTCTTCACCATCACCATCCGATCTCTTTCATCAGTCGCCATTAGCATAGTTGCTGAAAAGTGTGATGTTTACACTATTAAATGGGACGCCGATGTGACCGCCTCCTGTTCATTCTAACAGCAATGTCCTCCTACAGACGAGCCGAAGCCTAAGCTGCGCGTGCTGTGCTGGATCATGACCTCCCCTCTCAACCACATCGTCCGGGGTCGACATGTCAAGGCCACGTGGGGACGCCGATGTGACCGCCTCCTGTTCATTCTAACAGCAATGTCCTCCTACAGACGAGCCGAAGCCGAAGCTGCGCATGCTGTGCTGGATCATGACTTCCCCTCTCAACTACATCGTCCGAGGTCGACATGTCAAGGCCACGTGGGGACGCCGATGTGACCGCCTCCTGTTCATTCTAACAGCAATGTCCTCCTACAGACGAGCCGAAGCCTAAGCTGCGCGTGCTATGCTGGATCATGACCTCCCCTCTCAACCACATCGTCCGAGGTCGACATGTCAAGGCCACTTGGGGACGCCGATGTGACAGCCTCCTGATGATGAGCTCCTGGAACGACACGGAACCGGGAGCGGTGGCACTGTCTGTGGAGGATGGACGGAAATATCTCTGGAATAAGACAAGGGAGGCGTTCGCGTATATTTATAAACATCACTTTGATGAGGCTGATTGGTTTCTCAAAGCAGACGACGACACGTGAGCTATTTTATTCTTTATCTGCTAGGATAACGCTCTGTGTAACGCTCTGTGTAACGCTCTGTGTAACGCGTTTATTGTGTGTTGATAGCGCTAATCGATAAAAATTCATTCATTTGATTTAATTTAATTCACTTTTTCATTTAATTCATTAATGAATTTTAATTAATTTAATAAATCAGCTTGATAAATATTGACTTTCATCCAGGTGCGGTGCATTATTCTTTCCCCTAACAACAAGATGACAAGTATTAGTTACCTACGATTTAAGTTCTGAACGATTTCTCGTTTTTTTTTTTAAATATGTAGAACTTTGGTCTTTATGGCATTGACAGAGTTAATGCAGTGGTTAATTTGGAAAATAATAAGTTGGTGGACGCTCGGCGCGCGATTGTCTGGGAAACGTATTTGACTACGAAAACAATGAGGGGTTTGGGGGGAGGTCCCCCAAAAGAATGCGAGTCCGGGGCGCCTAGCCCCGGGAAAATTTTGAAATCCAGAAACAAATTTGGTGCATTTTCACGCGATTTGTACACAATTTAAAGACAATTTTTACTTCCATGAAAAATAAGTGCTGGGACGCTTCCGCTCTCGTCCACCCCCCAAAGTAACCACTGTTAAATGTCAACTTCATCGGAAAATCTTGACTTTTCTATTCCGATGACACTGTGAAGTAAATTTAAGTAAAACGAAACGAGTGGGTTTTAAATTTGTAAATTGTCAGCTCTATCTGAGAAACGGAGGTCAAAAGTTTTATTATTTTTTGTTCAGTTATTTCAGGGCAGAGGTGCCAAAAAGACTCATAGTTGCCCATGTTAGCACTTCCTCAAAACGAGAAAAATCATTTTTTAATTTTTTTCGATTACTAGAGACACAGATATACTCTTTATCTCTGCTGTTAAATTTTGAAAACAATCGGTCAAGCCGTTAAGAAAAAAGTAGGGGCCGCCTTTTTATGGTTTTTTTGTGGTTTTAAATATTTGAATTAAAATAACTTACTTCACAGCAGTATATGCAACATGCAACACACGATTAAATGTCACAAATGTCACGTACAACCCAGAGCTAATGCATTTTCATGCATTTCTAGGATTTTTTTTACATCGGAATCGAAATTTTCTGTGAGTCTTGTCGACTCTTAAAAGAACTCATTCTAAATCTAAGGACATAAATTTTGCTAAATTCTTATCACTTCCACTGATCTTATCAACTGATCTTCTTCCCGTCAGCTACGTGGTAGTGGAGAACCTGCGTCACCTGCTGTCGTCCTACGATCCCGTTGACCCTCTGTTCTTCGGCTGTCGCTTCCACCCGCCCGGCATGAACAGCTTCATGACAGGCGGCGCAGGATACGTGCTCAGCAAGGAGGCGGTGAGACGGTTCGTCGAGATCAGCCTTGTGGACAACGCGACCTGCCGTCCGGGACCAGCCGGGGAGGAGGACGTGGAGATAGGTAACACATCGTCAGTGACACTACTAGGAAAACGCTACGTGTAACGCGTTGGGGAGCGAGCCTTCGTACTGCATCCGATTTGATATGCGTTTCTACAGGCCTTGGAACTGAAGCATGATGGCGATGAAGAAAATATAGTACATATTTTTCGAATATTTCAAGATTTTAAAATAAAATGTATTTAAAATGACAATAACTTTTGAAACTAATCACAGATAAGTCTTCAAACTGGCAAAAATACCTAAAATGTTGGTACCAATGGCCATGCGATGTTTTAAGTTGATCAGTCAATCGGTTTAGTTTAAATGTCAAAAATCACAGCAAAGATGGTTTTAAATTTTATCCAATGGGAGGATTGGGCTGAAACTTTGTACGATTAAGGTCAATGGTGGTCGTAATGGCATGTCAAAATTTCAAATTTGGACTAACCAATCGAAATAGATTTTTTTTAAAATTGAACCAATCCCTCGTATTTATATATAAAAAAGGGTCTGCAACGCCCAAAAATGGTCCGTACATGTGTGAAAAATTTCATCTCGTTCGAAGAAAAACTGTGTAACAGAAAAGTAACAGTAACAGAAAAAAAACAGAGTTCAATTCAATTGGCACTGGAAAACATTCATTTCGATACTTCATTACTGACAGATATTAAAAATTTCAATAAGTTCATACGTTCTTAACTGATTGAGATGAAATTTTGTAAAATAAGAGACAATGTTGGTCTTAATGATAATGCAAAATATGAGTTTGATCATAATTATCGAAGACCGTTTTCATTTTTTGCCTATCAGGAGATATTTATTTAAATTTTTACCAATGAATGAATTTCAAAAAAAATTAGGGTCAGCAAACTGAAAAGGTTGTCTCTACATGTGTGCAAAATTTCAGATCGATCGGTGAAACGGTGTGACTTCCATTGCTCCAGGTAACAGCCAAAAATAAAAACAAAAAAATACAAAAAAAAAACAGAAGTCCGTGCCAAAAGAGCCAAAAGGAGACGCTCGCTTCGCTCGCTCAATAATCTACCAACAGGAGAATATCCCAATCAAAACGATTCTAGATAGCAATCATGTTCCAACTCTCCCAACCATCTTCTTCCTCCAGGACGCTGCTTGAAGAACGTGGACGTGGAGTTCGGAGAGACTCGGGATGAACTGGGACGCGGCCGCTTCTTCCAGCTCTCTCCCGAACAACACCTCGTCCCGGGACTCATCAGTCCCAAGAGCTGGATCTGGAAGTACACCACGGACAAGAACACCGTCGGACCCGACGGCGTCTCCGACTATACGATCTCCTTTCATTACGTCAGTCCGACGTTGATGTATGCCATGGAGTACTTCATCTACCACTTGAAGATCTTATGACCAGGAGGTCTATTCTAGAAAGATTTTTCAATTCCATTCTGATGGAATTCAGTCACGGCCATAAGGATTAACATTGTATGGAATTTAATTCTAGTAGAATTGGGAATTTAAAAGTTTTAGAATAGGCACCGAGGGTAGACTCTCTTTTGTTTCTTAAAATGAGCGACATCGCGATGTGTAGCAAAAATTAGCAACTCTTGGTATGATCCTCATACCCTTAGTTGCAGCAGTTAGTAAACATTACTCATTGTATGCATTCTTACAATAATACGCCAAATGATATTTCGCTGGGCAAAATGTATGAAGTGTAAACAATTCCACTGAATCTGATAAAATTATTAGTTTGCTAATTTCTTTTACCAATTCTGAGCTATTTTGAGTTCTCTGTGGATTTTTATCGGTTGCTATGGCCACGGCCAATGAGAGATTATGAAATTGCTGATTCTTCGCCGCACAGTTTTGCCGATTTCTCTCGCTAGTGGTGCTGGGGGTATGAACTCTCGGTGCCTATAGGGTCCCAGGCGACGCTCTGGACTTGCACCCAGGACAAGGGCGTATTCAGGGGGGAGGGAGGAGGATTATTTAAACAAATAAGCACATTTAAAATAATATGTGAAAAAAAATTAAATATAGACAGATCATTTCAAAAGCGTTCAAAAATGGTTAGAATCGAGAAAAAAAAACAATAATTTTCCGGGGTTTTGCGCACCGGACTTGCATATTCTAATAAGTTCAATAAATTTACCGATTCTTAAATCTCTTAGACCAATTTTTGGATATTTTGTGATTTATAATTCCCCAAAATAGCTATACACTGCGATTCAAAATTGTACCTAAACGAATGTCCTTGTTCCAAATTTTTCTCGGGGGCTGTGCTTCCGAACCCCTGTTTCCCACTGTGAGTTTTCAAAATATTAGTAAATTCCGCCCCCCTCCCCGAAATTTTATCCTGGATACGCCCTTTACCCTGGAGGACCCAGTGTTCGATTCCCGCGGCTGTTTTACCTGCCTGAGATATTTTCGTGCTTCCCTTCAGGCGAGAGGCATATCCTGGGAAGGCCTAATAGATCACTACCGCCTCCTCCTCATATTCTTCATTATCATTGCTCTTTCATCTTCATACTCATTCTTTCGGCCCCATTACCCTAGTTGCAGAACAGTGCGTAGTTAAACACCACTATAAGTAAAACAAAACTATGAGGATCTAAATTTTGTGTCTAATTTTATTTACCATTTCAAGTGAAATCTCTTCCACGACATACTCAACTCAACTCATAAACAAAGTGAAAAAGCCAACGATTTTCAAATGTACCGAAACATCGATGGTGATGAATGATGATATATCAAAGA
The DNA here is from genome assembly GCA_934045905.1 of Leuctra nigra. NCBI lineage: Eukaryota > Metazoa > Arthropoda > Insecta > Plecoptera > Leuctridae > Leuctra > Leuctra nigra. Next base: position 19,509,178 of record OW203771.1, read on the forward strand.
GTTGATAAGAAAAAAAGTAAAAGTAAAAGTAAAAAAAAAAAAAAAAAAAAAAAAAGTGATATTAAACTTATTCTATTATAGAAATTAGATTTGAGGTTATATAGATTATGAAGATTGTTTGTATGGGCATGTTCAGCGCATGGAATCTCAGAGGTGGCCAAATGATTAGAGGCTTGGATACCTCCTGGTAGAAGAAGACGAGGGCGACCAGAAGAGGATTGGAAGAAACAGGTGCTGCTGGACATGTCAAGAAGAGAAATTGACGATGATGAGTGGATGGACAGAGAGTGGTGGCGTCAGGAGTGCGGGAAACGGCCGGCTTAGAGCTGTAGACAACCCGCTATTATTATTTTTATTATTATTGTTATTATGCAGATTCTATTATATAAATAATTACACAAGTTTCACACACAAGTTACACACAAGTTACACAAGTAATTACACAAGTGCTTTGCTTCATCATTGGGTTTCTACGATGGTTATATACCATTGTTGTGGTGGACATTCTCTTCAATCAAATATTAAATAAAACTCTAAAAACGATGACGAATAATCTCTTTCACTATATCGTTGTAAAATGTATGAATTTGTTTTACGTACCTATGTAATAATTTATTTTATTATGTTATGAAATTCGAATAATTTTGTTATTATTGTTGATACGTAACAATAAATTAAAATGTGTACATTTGACTCAGTATTCAAACAATACTCTCGACTGTTCCTATGGCAACTGTGAGATGCGATTGTGTCTTGAAAGATGTGTTCTCGAACTCCTCCAGCGTACCCCGAGAAGATCAAACTGGCAGCTGTGAAACGCAGTATCTTCAATCCCTACCAACCCTCCTTCCGCTCCCGCGAGGCAGATGCACAAGTGGGCAAAATGTCCGGCGATCAACGCGTCACTACGCTTCCACTCGGTGTTGGTAAATACACTTGAAAACTACTTGGAAAAAGTAGTTACAAGTTACGAGTTACGCGGAGCTCGGCCATAAATCAAGGATCGTCATTCAAAGCTAGACTGATGCTGCTGATACTATTGGGAATCGTGAATTTGCGACCTATTTTCCAATGTTTCTTTTTGAGTTACAAAGCAATTCAATGATTCAAATTTGATTAACTATTGAGGAAATGTCCGCAATGATAAGAACTCGCAAATTCAATTATCACAATTTGTATAATTTTTGTGTGTTTCCTCCCTAAATTTATTCATTTGGACGTTTGCTCCAAGGGAATGGAAATCGAATGATGATGTGAAACTCAACATTTAAAAAAAATATGTTTCAATAAAATACATGTATACGCACTACGCAGGAATATAGAAGTAGGTTATTAAAATTATGAATTAATTCATTAATGACAACAAACTACCAATATAGTTAGTGCCTTGTAAACATTACATTCCCAAAGAATTTCTCTAAAACTACAATTGCTAGTAGAACAACCGTCCTCCTCTATCTCCTTAAACTTCCCACCCCTCGACTCTTCCTTCCTTGTCCGTTGCCTGCAGATCGCCTCCCATCCGACAACTTCCGGGAGTTCTTCCCCAGCAGCCACTACGCTCTGAGACACCACATCGTCTTGCCTCAGCCTCCTGACTGCGTCGTGCCGACTACGAAGACGCAGGAGGACGAGGAGGTCGTCGAGAGAATGAAGCACTTGGAGGACCCGTCTTGGGCCGCGTGCATCAGCAGAGTGCCCTATCCTGAGGGCCGAATAGTAGGGCTCAAGAAGAACAGGTGATCCATGGTGGTTGAGAACATTTTCTGCCACGCGAGAATAAGTAGCAAGCTTTGGAAGAGAAATGCGAACTTTCATATATTTTACAAATGGTGGCATATGTGGGATTTCCTTGTTGTTAATTTATTTTAATTTGTTTTTGATTAGGCTGGATGGATTTCTTAAATACTAGACGTAATTAGTCTCAAAATGGCACCAAAAATTATTTCTGGGTTATAAAATTTTCTAGAAGGTTATGCCTCGAACCCCCTTTATTCGGAGATACTTTTTAATAATAAACATCTGAATACATTGACCCCCCCCCCCCCCCCAATTTTACTCCATGGTCCATACGTTCAACAGCCTTGCATATAATAAGCAACAGTGTACCTACCTTCATTTCAAAATCAAAAGAAAGATTAAAAATCGGTGCGAAAACGAATAGAAATGCACCAAATTCAATGAAGAAATATCGTTTATTTACGGGTTACGCCCCGGACCCGCGTCTTCTGTGAGGCCCTCTCCCCGACCCCAATTGTCTTAATCGAGGCCTCAACGCAGACAATGGGGGTCGTTAACCTACTCCCCTCATAATATCTCCTGGTAATCGTATTTATTTTGTGGCCCGCCATCATATTTAATTTCTCAACGCGGCCCTTCAGGCAAAAAGTTTGCCCAGGCCTGTCCAACAGTGTACTACAGAAGCGACATCCGCAGCATTTGAGGAAAATTCAAACGACAAGTCTTTCTACCATCAATCTTGTGTTTTTGATGATAAATAACTGTATGTGTTCTGTCCCCCAGGGAGATGCTGTACGGCAACTACTGCGTGCGCAGCTTGAAGCCCGAGTTCCTGACATCCTGGCGTCGCCTGCTGACGTCAGACATTCAGGACATCTCGTCCTGGGAACCATCTGGGCACGTCACAGCTGTCGAGGTCGTCAAGGAGACGCAAGATGATGCCCATATGACAGAGTCTGAGGATCCTTGTCCACATGGATCAGAGAAGAAAGGATTCACGCAGGAGTTCTTGAAGAATGAGAAGCGTTCATGTCCATGTTAAAGACTTTTCGTACACCAGAAGACAGTATAAAAATATGTATATTTTTAAGGATAAATTACAAAGTGTTAACTATAAATACATTGTGGAGAAATTAAGAAATTAAACATTCAAATATGTAACAATACACTCTTTAAGATGGAGCTTTTAAAAATGGGTACACTTGTAAAAAGAAAACATTATCTGTAAACAAATTTGAATGACTTCTGGTCAGGTTCCATAACAATCAATGCTGGTTATTATCTATGAAATGAAGACCACTTACAGGTGACAGTGAGACAAGGAGATCGCATAGACTGACATCTGATTGTGCGATCTAAAACTATTCAGTCAATTATATGTATTAAAACATAATTTTTGTATTGTAGAGTGTTACATAACAACAATTTATACATACTCATTGGTTTACAAAATTAAGTGTGCTAATTACATGCAACGATTTATCAAGATTATTTATAGCAAGTTGATATATTTTAATCAAGATCTGCTTGTAAATTGAAAAAAACTAAAATTTAATCGATAATCTTACATAACTTTCTTATCTTATGTTATCATGAAAAATAAATGTTTGCAATTATTTATCAGCAACTTGAAATGAAAAGAATGGTCGCCGAATGGACTCGAACCAAAGACCTTTGGGTTGGTGTCCCAAGTTGCTAACCAATTAACAGTGCTACGCCGATCTTCTAAATGGAATCAGCAGTTTTCGTCTACTCTACGAATATTCTTTAGATTCGAAGTTGTTTGATAATCTTACTGAGGCCTTCAGAAAGACTGTTCCAAGCATTGTTAGAAATAAAAGCATGTTAATATTTCTGAGGATATTACAGTTCCTGTGGAACGCGTGATAATAATTATAAATGATATCTTATGGACATTTTTAAGATGATCAGAAGAGTGAAAATACGTTGAGGTAGGAAACAGATTAGACCGTGGAATCAATCATCAGAATCACAACAACATGAAATGTCTTTAAAACATTGACTGATAACGGTTGGAGAAGACGCTTTAGTGACGTCCTTGTTTTTAACTTCATTGAATATCATGATTGGCGACCGTTCGGAGTAATTTAAGGCTTCCCTGTCACCACCAGCCTCTGCAAGAACTTTCAGCAACGCTTCGCATCCCTCACTAGCCGCCATGTGCAAGGCTGAATCCCCTTCCCTGTCTCTCTTGTTGACATACTCCTTCTTCTTTACTGTGTCCTTGACGCTCTCCAAGATCTTCCTCACTAACTGTTCATTGCAAGCCCTCGTTGCATACATCAACGTTGTAGCTCCTGTTTTATCAACAATTGTGACATCCGCACCCTCAGTGATGAGAACTTCAACTATATCGGTGTGACCTTGGGAAGAAGCGTAGCAGATGGCCGTGTTTCGTTCGCTGCTTACCGCGTTGATGTAAGCTCTTCTTATGTCTGTGTCTGTGATATTATCAAGCAACAGCTGAACTACTTCTTTGTGCCCATTGAAACAAGCTGTCATTAAACAACTCTTGCCTTTCTTACTTTTACCATCAACATGTCCTCCTAAATCAATTAGCATTTGGATGATTTCTGTGTGTCCTTTCTTACTGGCGAAAAATAAGGCAGAATTTCCGTCGTTTGCTTGAATATTGATGTAATCGGCTTTCTCTTTACTGTCACCAAAACACAGAAGTAATCTTTCAACTACAGTCTTGTGTCCTTTGACCGAAGAAGAAAATAACGGTGTCCACCCCAAGCCATTCAATTCGTCCTTCAGTGCAATTTCGCTCCCTGACTTGATAAGACTGTCCACTATGTCCAAACATCCATTCCAAGCAGCCAATAATATTGCCGTATGACCTTTGCTACTCATTTTGTTGACATATTTCACTTTGGCATCCATGTCTTCGAAACTTCCAAGTAAAATGTACACAACTTGTTTGTGACCGTAACTACAAGCAGATATTAATGGAGTCTCTTGTTCATCATCTTCAGCACCTACGTCTCCTCCATTTGCGATCAGAATTTTGACGATTTCATGGTGACCCATTTTGGCTGCAAGAAACAAAGCTGTACGCTTTCTTAGGTCACGTCGGTTTACATACTCAGGGTTGCGGACATCTGATTCCAATAGCAACTTCACAACATTCTGACGACCGTAGTAGGAAGCCGACATCAATGGATTCCAGCCTGTGTAGCTATCCTTGGTAGCCACATCAGCGCCATGACTAAGAAGGAATGAAATAAGTTGATCATGGCCCCCTGCGGCTGCAAGGGACAATGCTGTATTGTTTTCTTTGTTTTGTTCCCTGATGTATTTACGTTTGATATTTTCTTTGTCGGATCTCTCGTCTAAGTCAAGTATTAACTTGTTTACTTTTCCAGCAGCGAAAGATACAACTCCCAATTCTTTACTCTGCTTTTTGGTATCTTTGGACTTGACATTGTCCTTGGACACAATTCTGTCAAGTAGAAGTTTGGCAACAGATTGATGTCCGTTAGCAGAAGCCTTCATGAGGGGAGTCCAATGGGAATAATTCTTATCGGCTATGTAACTTTCTGATTGTATTAGATAATCAACTACATCATGGTGACCCTTTTCCGCAGCCAATGACAAAGCCGTATTCCCTTGATTGTCAAGAACATTCACATACTTTTCTCTTGGACTTTCACCGAGAATATGTCGACACGATGTCTTCAGATCAGTTTCAACGAGTTTCTTAGCAACTGAATGACGATTGTTCTCTGCAGCTCTATGGAGCGGCGTGGCATTTGTTCGGTCGGTTACTCTCACGTTTGGTTCAATCCTGATCAGAAGGTTGACGATGGATTCGCTACCAAGTTCCGAAGATTTGTGTAAAAGTGTTGATCTTCTGTTGTCAACAAATCTGGAGCGATGTGACACTTCCAGATCGAAGATCAACTTCATAATATCTTCACGATCATCTTTGAGGACAAGCTTTGCAAAGTCTTCGGTAAAAGCCATCGGTTTGGCGGTGTTTTTCAACTCGTTCTGTGTTATTTTCTTCTCTGGGTTCCTTTTCCGGACTAGTCCAATTGCTTTCCAAAAACCAGAGGCATCAGCGTAGTCCAATGGAGTGTTCTCATTTAAATTGTCTTTTATTTTGAAACATTTATCAGAATCGGACTTTAACAACATGTTCAGAATCTCAATGCGTTGATTCTGTTCCGAGGGATTCTCAGAGTACGCTGTCATCGCAAGATGGAGGGCTGTTCTCCCAGCTTTGTCTGTCTCTTTCAAATCGACGTTTTCTTCCAACAATGTCTTTACCCCTGCTACATCAGAGTTCAGTACTGCAGTGTGGAGCTCCAAGTCCTTTGCTAGGATTCGATCAAACAAGTTACCAAAAATTCTGAAAGTGTCGCTGAAAAGATGGGCTTTGATGAAATCAATTGCTTTGTCATAGTTTTCAGCGAACCATTTTGCTGCAAAGTACTGAATGAAAATTCTATGCACGAATATAGGAGTTTCCTTACAAAATGAGCTAATAATTCCGGTGTTCGCTTTGTCTCTTTCGATGTGATCGAGTAAATCGACAAGCGTGTTGTCTATCATCACTATCACCTGAGCCTTTTCTTTTCCTTCCGCATCCAAGAGTTTGTTCAGATCACCGTCGCGAAGATCAAGAGCTACCAACGCAGCTTTCGAGTGCACATAATTGTATATTCCATGGATTTTATTGCCCGGTTTCTGGTCATCAATGTCACACACTCTTTTTATGTAAAAACTCCGTCTCTTTTCAACAAACTTCTCAATCAGTTCAAGTAAGTTCCATTTCTTTGGCACTTTGCTCTTACCTTTACTTAAATTAGAAACTTGGCCATCTTGATTGTTGATGTCATCGTGGTAGACCTCCGCTAACATTCGAGCCTGCAGAGGGTTTCCCGTGAATTGCTTTTCCTTGTCGTTAAGTGACTCAGAAGTGGTATTCAAAAGCTCTGAAACGTAGCGTTCAAGTTCGTCCTGGGGAAGGTTCAATGATGTCCAATACTTCGATAGGAAACTCTTTTGGTCGACTTCACTAAAAGATTTTAGTGAGATAGCAAGTGTTGACAGAGTACTTTCCAGGACATCCTTCATCGACGGCCTTGATGCAACCCAGATGTATCTAACTTTGCTCTTTAAGAGGCTTTTCAACAACTCGCAGCACTGTTCAACATACCCAGGGGCGATTTCATCTACGCCATCCAAGAGCACAGCCATATTGCCAGATGTGCTCAAACAATGAGTCAGTAACTCGTTTTCGATCGAGTCCTCTTCGACGCGAAGAGCTGATGACAAGAAAGATTTGATATTTATTTCAGAAGAGATTCTCGATAACAAGGCGGTGTGTTTACTTAGGGCAATTGACACAACCCACATGTTGGGATTGTCTTCTTTGATTCTCTGGGCAATGTGTGTCAATTGTGTAGACTTCCCCATCCCAGGTTCAGCAACTAGAAGAGAAACCCTCTGAGTGTCCGCAAGATGGTCCGGTTTGTCATCAAGGTACCTCTTGATGAATTCAATGTTACCACTTGACTGTTTCCAGAGTAACCTTCCATCAGCCAGTTGAAGAGTGTGGATGTCATTGCTGGAACTCTCAAACATTTGTAATGTTTCGCGATCATGTACATCTTCGACTTTCTTAATCCCTACATTTAGATTGGTTTTACTACTCATCAATTCAGTATCTTCAATCTCTCCAGGTGTCTTTGCAGTAGATGAACGAGTTACTCTAAATTCTAGTCCAGTACCGCGCTCCTCGAATCTTTTCTCCTTTCCGAGCATGAACTGTCGAACATTTTTCAACTCAGCGTTTTCGATCACGATTTTACCCTTGAAATTCTTCACTGAAAATATACCAGGATTTACAACATTTTTCAAATGTAATATTCGTGGTATGAAGAATTCGTCAACACTTTTCAATGAATCAGCTAATGTGTAAGAATCTTTCTTTTCAATGTTTTCGAAGAATGTATCTTTAAAGGATTTCGACAAAGCGGAAAAGTCACCTTTGAACAATGAACGCAACAAACTCGATTGTCCTTGAAAACAAACTACCTTGTCAAGGATATTACTAATCGAGTCAGGATTGATTTGTGATGCTTCGAATCTTTCTTGAATTTGATTTTCCTCGTTGAGCTCCAAACTTTCCATTAGTTCTCTTGCAAGTGGATCGTCTATCGTTGAGACAAGTACGACTTTCTTATTTACCCTTTCTCGAAGAACTTGTACCAATTCTTCACGCAGGAAGCCTACATCACTTGTTTGGTCATTCACAATCACAGCTATGTCGTTCGAACTACATTTCCAATATGTGAGAAACCTACCTCTCTGTTCACCGCTCAATGCTTTCGTTCCCGAGAAAACGTAGGAATGATCTTCATTTTCCAGAACTTGAATTACCTTAGTGGCGACAATTTTGATTGTAGAATCATCCGTTACAACACGAATAAAACTTTCTCGTTTTATGAGGGATGTAACAAGTTGCTCTGTTGACTCCTTGCTGAACGTGATGTCAAACACCAACTCTTGCTTTTGTTTCTTGGCATGATCTTCAAGTATTACTGATAGATAATCGGACTGTGCCTTATCGAGAATTTCTCTGTGAATACAATTCTCGTGATCCAATAAGCAAGCATCGTTATCGTCCCACCATTTCTTAAAAGCTAGCTCATATTTATCGTACATTGTGTCGATGTAACTAATATTGTTACGTTCACAATATGTTTTCAATTCAGATTTGATGATGTCATCCAACTTGTCTTCCTTAGGTTCTCTTGTATATAATCTCAACTTCTTCAAGAAATCCTTTGCTTTATCTGCTTTGTCTTGATTGAAGGAAGAGAAAATTTTATTATCTTTTTCAGTGAAGTTATAAATGAACTCAGTACTTTCCCCCATTTTTAGAAACATGTCAATTGGGCTCTCATTTACAACATTATTTGAACTTGTTACTTTATTATGAAGTGGTGCATTTGTGAAGATCACAAAGTGGCATAAATCAAACTTGCTACCTTCAAACATGTCAGGCTTGTCTTCATCATTACCTGTCATAATCTCCTCAATATCAACATACGATTCAAAATATTTCTTAATAGAAAAGTCTCCTGATCCGGCTATCAAATTATCTTCTCGTATAGAAGCCTTTTTCCCTGTTTTGTGCTTAAGCTGTATAAAACAGGTCTGCCATACCTCAGGATTCTCCGGGGATTTGAATTTGAATACAATGTCATCAAGGGCCCCGGCGCCTTGAACATTTGTAGCAATTTCAAATTCACAGCCACTGTTGATACTCCGAATGTACAGGAGGGCCGCCATTTTCACCTCGTACCACTGTCCACACATGTCGGCACGTCTGATAATCTTTGGAGGATGGACGGAAGATCTGGAGCTCTTTCTGTCTTTCACCTGAAATTAATAATCGTAATACAAATCTTGTCGCAGAAGTAGCTGATATTAGTGAATATTTGTATATTTGATTTACTTTTAAAGTTTTATATACAGTGTTGAATTCAGGCATACCTGAGGGGGCGAGTGACACCCCCCCCCCCCCCCCCCTGGAAAAATATTATATTTCCACTATAATTTGATCAAATTTATTAGACAATTTAAATGAAGACGTATCACAAATTGTTGCTCATATTGGTAACTAGGAAAACGCTTAGTGTAACGCGTTGATGAGCGAGCACGTGTAAGTGCAAATTCTCGAACCGGAAATGCGTACACAACGCACAGAAAACATAAACATCCATATTGAATTGAAATATGATCACTCAATCAACAACTCAATTCATCGAAACTTGAAAATAGCATCTAAGCACCCTTACATATAAGACCATGCAAAATATGAGTTTGCTCCGATTTGTCGAAGACCATTTTAATTTTTCAGCCTATCAGGAGATGTTTACTTAAATTTTAACCGATGAATGGATTTCAAAAAAAAATTGGGGTCAGCAAACAGAAAAGGTTTTCTCTACATGTGTGCAAAATTTCAGATCGATCGAAGAAAAACTGTGACCTACAGCCTCACCCAACAGAAAAAAAAGAAAAAAAAGAGGTCCGTGCCAAAAGAGCCAAAATGAGGAACTCGCTTCGCTCGCTCAATAAATTTCATGCCTGATCAAATATCCTCACAGCATTTCACCTCCTTCTCCAAAATAATTTCAAACCATACTTTTTACCCTACTTTGACACCTTTTTTGCACTGTCAACTTGTCATTCTAGACCTCCTTTAGATAGCAGATCTGACTGACTCAACACGTTCTAAAATGATTTTAAACTAATCTAGTGGAGCGGTCGCTCCACCCAGCCAAGTCGTACTATACACTCACAGTCACTCAACATACCGTAAATGCCTAATAAACTGAGGAGCAGACCAAACACTTTTACTGTAAGCAACAACATGGCATTTTCGGCCTACTGGATCTCAAAATTGGTAAATCTCACATTGTTGCGAAATATCTTAATTTCGAGCTATGGCCCACCCCACTACATATACCAAATTTGGGAACAATAGGTTATGCCATTTGCGCGCTAGAGGACCGAGAAAACAGTGAAATTACACCACTTTCTGATTCTGAAGATGATGATGATTCTGATGATATCACGAAACGTCGCTATCACCGCCACAGCCTAAACGGCTGAACCGATCGACCTGAAATTTTTACCACATGTGCACTTTTGGCGTCTGAGGTGCCAACCGGTAAAACCAACCGGAAGCCGCCATTTTGAAACCGGAAGTGACGTCATAACTCAAAAACGTCTGGACCGATTAGAACGAAATTAGCGCCATTCGATTTAGATGGTCATCTTTATGAAGTATCAATAAAAAAAATATTATTTTCTTATTTTCTAAACCGGAAGTGACGTCATAAATACGCAATATTTAACTTATTTCAACAAATTATACTTAAAATACGTACATAATTAACTTACATTGTAACATAGACAATACAATTTATATATTCAAGGTAGCAGTGTTCTCGGCCGCCATTCCTGAAACCGGAAGTGACGTCATATATCTAAAACGCCTGTACCGATTGCAACTGAACTAGCTCCTGCGTATTCATTCTGCTATTTATTTGAAAAATCAATTGTGAAAAATGAATAAATAAATTAATGGTACCGGAAATGGCGGCAGGAACCACTAAATGAAACCGGAAGTGACGTCATATATTACAAACGGCATGACCGATTTTACGGAAATATAGGGATTAGGAATTCAGATGGTCGTTCAGAAGGTATCAACTAGATAAAACTAGATTGTTTTCTTATTACCTATACCGGAATTCGGCCGCTATTTCAAAACCGGAAGTGACGTCATGTATCGAAAACGGCTGGATCGATTATAACGAAACTTAAGCTATTCTTCTTGGATAATCATTTTCATCTTATACCAAACGCAACTTTTCATAGTAACCAAATCGGTTGAGGCGTATTTTTTTAAAGAAATTAGTCCCTGCTCGGACATGTGCTACAAGCTGTATGAATAAACTAACAAAAGAAGTGATATCCCAGAAAAAACACTCCGTGTAAAAATACCAGCCAAGTCTCTTTAACTATAAAAAAAATAGAAGAAATCTAAAAATTCAGCACTGAAAAGGAGTGATATCAAAAAAGGAGCCAAGTCAACGAATTTTCCAAATTTTAATCGTACCATTGAAATAAAAATATCAACCCCCGAGAAATACTTAAAAAAAGGACTTGGCGCATCGTTTTTTTAAAGACATTTTTCTATTCTTAAGCTTATGCCACTCACATACTACGTAGTTCAGAAATGCCTAGAAAAATTGGGACAAAACTTTCAAATTAAATATTGAACATTCTGTAAAATATTTTAATTTTAAATATAAGTACGCAAAGAAACATAGCATTGTCTTACAAGCAATAAATACAGAACAGTTGTGTTTGTGATTGGTAGGTACCTATAGTTTTGTGGGTACATCAACATACCTACTACAGCATTATACTTTGAACCTTCTCGCCGTGTAATTAATTGCTATTAATTAACATTTTATACCAAAAAAATTCATAAATTACATAACGTATTACTTTAGATAAAAATCTAGTCAGTAATTATTTGAGCAGCATGGCTCAGTGCACTAGTCACTTATACAAATCTCATTGACGGCCTTCTTGTAATGAGCGCTTTCGCTATTTCCCTCAGTCACGATATTGAGAAGTATGATTGATTAATATGACCCTAGAAATAGTGGCAATAACGAATAGACTAGGCCGCTTCCGTTTATTCGTTATTCGTTTATCCGTTTATTTCCTCTGAATATTGACAAAATACCAAAACTGCCAGTAGGTAAGAGTACTAGTTATATTAAAACGTAGTATGATTCGTCGATAATGAATGTGATATACTCAGGAAAATATACTTGTAGAGTTCTTCCTATACTTTTAGGATAGAAAAGTGTCTTTAAAAAAACGATGCGCCAAGTCCTTTTTTTAAGTATTTCTCGGGGGTTGATATTTTTATTTCAATGGTACGATTAAAATTTGGAAAATTCGTTGACTTGGCTCCTTTTTTGATATCACTCCTTTTCAGTGCTGAATTTTTAGATTTCTTCTATTTTTTTTTATAGTTAAAGAGACTTGGCTGGTATTTTTACACGGAGTGTTTTTTCTGGTCTAATATACTAGTCAGTTTTCAAAAATTTCGTTGCGCGGCAGTTTTCTGAGGGGGAAAATCTCTTGAATCCAGCTGAGTATAATTTTGTATTTCTTGCATATTCATTTTGCCCCCCCCCCCCCCCCCCCCCCCCTCAAGATTTACCAACTTGAATTGTGCAGCGCATTCCTTGAGTTATATTATTTATTGAAGTGCAAACACAAATTTTGGTATAAAAATTAAATTTTGTAAATAAAATATGATGATCGTTAGCTTAAAAAGATTTGCGATTAGTTAGGTGTAGTCTATTTTATGAACAACATGGGCCCCGGCGGAATTCCTGTCGTGGGGGGGAAGAGGGGGGGAGCAAGGCAAGGAAAACACTTTGCCACGGAAAAGGGGGTAGTGGCGCACCCCCACTCCCGCCTTACATCCCCCATCCAGCCCCGCAGGGAGTTTTTTGACACTTCGAAATAAATTTGGAAACGTTTTGGGGGAGTATTTTGTTGATTTGTTGTTTTACTGTTACACTTTAGGGTTTAGGGAGCATGCCCATTTACTTGCCCCACAGGGAATTCTTGTTTTTTGACACTTTGAATTATTTTGTACGTTTTTTATTACAAAATACAAAATACGTAAAACTCCACAAAACTACTTTTATTTTTTCCTTACATCCCAGAGAGTGGGGCAAGCGCCCTTCTTGTCCCCCCCCCCCCCCCCCCCCCCTCTCCGTCACAGCGCCATGATGAACAAGTTATCTAAGTAATTAATTTTATGAATTCATATGACGCAGATGAAAATACAGGGGGGAAGTAAAGAAGTTGATTCTGCAAGGTAAAAGCAGTTGAAGCATAAACTAAATGCTTACCCTTAAGCCCGAAGTTAATGATTCGTTATTGTGAGCTCTAAGAGAGAAGGCTGAAAACCACGTGACATCAACTTACATGATCATTCTCCTTCTTTGTGCCCGCATGCTGTGACGTAGAATCCCTCAACAGATTGTCAGGAGTCTCTTGTTGGTCCTTGTTTCCGACATCACGTGACCGCAAGATGGCTGCTGGTCGATCCTGCAGGACTTCTCCCAGGTCTCCGTCCCGGAAGAGCCAGGACATTGCCTCGTCGTCTTCTTCATCGTGTTCGTCCTGTGGGATTGAAGTCTCTGGATCCTGGAGGACCTCTCCCAGGTCTCCGTCCCGGAAGAGCCAGGACATTGCCTCGTCGTCTTCTTCATCGTGTTCGTCCTGTGGGATTGAAGTCTCTGGATCCTGGAGGACCTCTCCCAGGTCTCCGTCCAGGAAGAGCAAGGACATTGCCTCGTCGTCTTCTTCATCGCGTTCATCTGGATCCTGGAGGACTTCTTCATTGTTCTTATTGTTTACTTCCGTCTCTGAATGGTCATTAGCGCGTTGTCCAAGGACTCCATTTGATGGGAGTGGTTTGGGGAGTAATTGATCAAGTTCAATTGTTTCCGTGTAATCATTTGTGCTCGCCATTGCAGTCCGATGTGCTGAGAACGAATAACCTTAATTCAGTTCATTTCTCTGACGGAGATCAACAAATAATCAAATCCCGTTATCATTTACTTATCCATTTAAAAATAAGACTCGTTTCAGTACAAATCGTACGATGACATGATTTAAATAAGGGGTAAAATCATTTAGTACATACCTACTGCCTATGTTTTGCAATTAACATGACATTTTATTTAATCATTTATTCAATCCTTCCAAATAAAAATTGATTAAGGGGGTTATACATTCTAAAATAACAGTTTTCAATATATCACTAATCAGCTCATTTATAAAACACTAGCTGTTTGTACCCGGCGTTGCCCGGTAATCAACACTCCATGGGCGTTTGTATTGAATAGGTAATTATGCAAAGTTAACGTGTCTATTTTTTGTGTCAGTAACCGTGAATTAGGGGTTGTTTGGGGGTTAGGGTGAGTACGCCCACATCAAGTGTGTTGGTTCCCATCATGTTGGTATTCCCATTGAACCTCCCTTCCAAAATGGTCCTGCTTGTTCGCTTAGAAAACGCGTATATAATTTTTTTCAAATTAGGGGTGGTTTTTGAAGGAGTGAGTTAGTACTATCCTATAATATGGGCTGGATCCCATAGAATGTCTGACAAATTTTGCCGACATTCGGTCAAGGGTCGTGGGAGTACATTACCAAAAAATGCTATATTTTTATGTTGTTTTTAAATTTTATGTTTTTCAATTAAGGGTAGTTTGAGGAAGGGGGTGTCTAGCCTACTATGTGCGAGGGCTCCCAAAGTACACCTTTGCAACATCTTGCTGAGTTCGGTCAAAGGGTGTAGTAATAGGAATGTAGCCAGACGTGAATACATTATTATTTTATTTCTTCAATAGGGGTGGTTTGAGGGAGAGGGTGAGTAGCCTGAAATGTGGGCAGGTTGTCGAAGTAAACGTGTGCATAAATGTATTGAGGTTGGTCAATGGTGTAGGCGTATATGGCCGAAAGTGTCAATTACATTTTTTCGATTGGGGTGGTTTTTTCAGTTAGGGGTGGTTTGGGGGAGGGTTAAGTTCCCTACGATGTGCGCAGGATCAGTTAGAATCTCCATACCAAATTTGGTTAAGATCGGTCAAAGGGTGTAGAAGTGTATATAGAACATACAGACAGACAGGGATACATACATACATACATACAGACATTCTACTTTATAGATATAGAAGATAGAAGATTGAGAAGAAGAAGATCCTAATAGGTCCTAATATTACTATAAAACAATTTCTGAACTTTCTACACTTATTAAAACCGTGCGTTCGACGGAATTTTTCAAGTATGAATCCAAAAATTCATACAATATCCAAAAATCCAAGTATTCATACTTGACAAAGTCCGTCGAACGCACGAGCGAATATCGCGTTTTTTAAAATCAATCTAGTGGAGCGGTCGCTCCACCCAGCCAAGTCGTACCGTACACTCACACTCACTCAACATACCGTAAATGACTAATAAACTGAGGAGCAGACCAACCACTTTTACTGTAAGCAACAACATGGCATTTTCGGCCTACTGGATCTTAAAATTGGAAAATCTCACATTGTTGCGATATATCTTAATTTCGAGCTATGGCCCACCCCACTACATATACCAAATTAGGGAACAATATGTTATGCCGTTTGCGAGCTAGAGGGCCGAGAAAACAGTGAAATTACACCACTTTCTGATTCTGATGATATCAGGAAACGTTGCTATCACCGCCACAGCCTAAACGGCTAAACCGATCGACCTGAAACTTTTACCACATATGCACTTTTGGCGTCTGATGATACCTTGCCTCTTGTGATTTTTTGTGCCGCCATTTTTAAACCGGAAGTGACGTCATAACTCAAAAACGTCTGGACCGATTAGAACGAAATTAGCGCCATTCGATTTAGATGGTCATCTATATGAAGTATCAATAAAAAAAATATTATTTTCTTATTTTCTAAACCGGAAGTGACGTCATAAATACGCAATATTTAACTTATTTCAACAAATTATACTTAAAATACGTACATAATTAACTTACATTGTAACATAGACAATACAATTTATATATTCAAGGTAGCAGTGTTCTCGGCCGCCATTCCTGAAACCGGAAGTGACGTCATATATCTAAAACGCCTGTACCGATTGCAACTGAACTAGCTCCTGCGTATTCATTCTGCTATTTATTTGAAAAATCAATTGTGAAAAATGAATAAATAAATTAATGGTACCGGAAATGGCGGCAGGAACCACTAAATGAAACCGGAAGTGACGTCATATATTACAAACGGCATGACCGATTTTACGGAAATATAGGGATTAGGAATTCAGATGGTCGTTCATGAAGGTATCAACTAGATAAAACTAGATTGTTTTCTTATTACCTATACCGGAATTCGGCCGCTATTTCAAAACCGGAAGTGACGTCATGTATCGAAAACGGCTGGATCGATTATAACGAAACTTAAGCTATTCTTCTTGGATAATTATTGTCATCTTATACCAAACGCAACTTTTCATAGTAACCAAATCGGTTGAGGCGTATTTTTTTAAAGAAATTAGTCCCTGCTCGGACATGTGCTACAAGCTGTATGTATAAACTAACAAAAGAAGTGATATCCCAGAAAAAACACTCCGTGTAAAAATACCAGCCAAGTCTCTTTAACTATAAAAAAAAATAGAAGAAATCTAAAAATTCAGCACTGAAAAGGAGTGATATCAAAAAAGGAGCCAAGTCAACGAATTTTCCAAATTTTAATCGTACCATTGAAATAAAAATATCAACCCCCGAGAAATACTTAAAAAAAGGACTTGGCGCATCGTTTTTTTAAAGACATTTTTCTATTCTTAAGCTTAAGCCACTCACATACTACGTAGTTCAGAAATGCCTAGAAAAATTGGGACAAAACTTTCAAATTAAATATTGAACATTCTGTAAAATATTTTAAATTTAAATATAAGTACGCAAAGAAACATAGCATTGTCTTACAAGCAATAAATACAGAACAGTTGTGTTTGTGATTGGTAGGTACCTATAGTTTTGTGGGTACATCAACATACCTACTACAGCATTATACTTGGAACCTTCTCGCCGTGTAATTAATTGCTATTAATTAACATTTTATACCAAAAAAATTCATAAATTACATAACGTATTACTTTAGATAAAAATCTAGTCAGTAATTATTTGAGCAGCATGGCTCAGTGCACTAGTCACTTATACAAATCTCATTGACGGCCTTCTTGTAATGAGCGCTTTCGCTATTTCCCTCAGTCACGATATTGAGAAGTATGATTGATTAATATGACCCTAGAAATAGTGGCAATAACGAATAGACTAGGCCGCTTCCGTTTATTCGTTATTCGTTTATCCGTTTATTTCCTCTGAATATTGACAAAATACCAAAACTGCCAGTAGGTAAGAGTACTAGTTATATTAAAACGTAGTATGATTCGTCGATAATGAATGTGATATACTCAGGAAAATATACTTGTAGAGTTCTTCCTATACTTTTAGGATAGAAAAGTGTCTTTAAAAAAACGATGCGCCAAGTCCTTTTTTTAAGTATTTCTCGGGGGTTGATATTTTTATTTCAATGGTACGATTAAAATTTGGAAAATTCGTTGACTTGGCTCCTTTTTTGATATCACTCCTTTTCAGTGCTGAATTTTTAGATTTCTTCTATTTTTTTTTATAGTTAAAGAGACTTGGCTGGTATTTTTACACGGAGTGTTTTTTCTGGGATTTGACAATACCAGTGTAGAAAGTAGAAGATGTTATATAGTAATCAGCTTCTGTTATAAATATAAAGATCCTGGTGCAAACAAATGATCTTCTAGACCCATTTATACCTATTCGTAGTTTACGGCAATACAAATAAAACTACATCAAGTAGTATACCTACTTATGTTGGTTGTGAAAATGTTTATACCTAGAGCCATAAAAGTATAGTTATAGGTATAGTATAGGTATACGAGGGGGGGGGGGGGGGGGTCATTAAATTCGCGGACTCAAAGGGTTATCCTAGCGGTGTGTGTTTCTAGAGCACATAGTTCAATTGTGTGACCCTTTTTAGGCATATATACCAAATTTTAGTATAATTGTGTCATTATTGTATGTTATCCCCGAATAAGCAAATCAACCTCCAAGAACATTTTAATCGTCAAATTGAGTGTCGCGCAGCCATCAAATTCATTCAAAATCAATTAAAAATACCTCAAACCATCTTTGGAAGAGATTTTAGTGTTTATACAGGGACTGTTTCACGGTTTTCCATAGAAAAATCTTTTCCAATACTGTTTGAGGTGTTTTTTCTTGAATTTGAATTAATTTGATGACTGCGCGACACTCAATTTGACGATTAAAATGTTCATAGAGGTTGACTTGCTTATTTGGGGATAACATAGGTATACAAGAACTGAGGCGTCAGTTGTCAAATTCATTTAGACTTAGTATTTTATTTTATGTTAAGTATACTTCATTACCTACTATATTTGATTATTAATAAACTGTACAAAATATGCAACTAAACATAAGTTACTTTTAAGATACCTACTTGATAAGGAGATCATCAATATTTTTAACCTCATATTCATGTGTACATAATATTCTTTCCATGCTAATCTTAAGATTACTTTCCATACACCTGCACACTGATACTTGTATCATAGGGTATTATATTTGTTAAAATGCTACATCTGTAATGTAATAACAAATTTGGAAATAAAAACTACTACTACTACTACTACAATAATGACACAATTTTGCTAAAATTTGGTATATATGCCTAAAAAGGGTCACACAATTAAACTATGTGCTCTATAAACACACACCGCTAGGATAACCCTTTGAGTCCGCGAATATAATGACCCCCCCCCTCGTACCTATATTTTTCGACATCAGATCGTAATTTTAATCTTTTTCTCGTTTCATTGAAAGTATAAACTTTTTTACGTACACTCCCCCAAATAATAAACGGTACTTGGTACAAAACGTATTGGCTGTTGGGCCGGTTCCTTGACAATCAATCCTTGTTATTATCAATGAAATCAAAGCTCACCTAAAAGAGTTAGATAATGCGTTAGCACTGACTTCATGGGATGATGCCATCAAACCTTAATCAGTCAATTCATTTTCTTTCGAGTACCGTTTATTATTTGGGGGAGTGTACCAGTTTATTAATACATCCTTGTTGTTTATACAATACCGGGTTTCGTTTCTTCAACAATAATTAGTAATGCAGATTGTTGCCTGTAACAATACAAAACTGCATCATAGAAATTACTTTAGGACAATTATGCAAGCAAAGCAATGCAATCATGGGCGTCGAGATTGTGAGATTTACATTTTTAAATTTTTACAATCTTTGTCATTCAGACAAATCCATGTTTATGTATATGTTCTTGTATAAGTTTACATGGTTCAAAGTTCAATTGAATTCATTTAATTCAATAATCAATGCATTGAAGGCAAATATAACATGTACTAAATGAAACGTTTTGAAGTCAAGTTTTGCTTCAATTTCGAGTCTTACAGAAATTCTCAGTTAAAAATGAAACACTGAACCTTGTTGGTAATTTGTAGCTATAGCTATACGCTATCAAGTTTTCACACCTGTAGGTACATTATCATGTTGACAGTTAACAATTCTATAATCTCTATAGTAATATTACTAGATAAATTATCATACCTTTCTGTTTTGTAGTCGATTATTAGGTATTGAAACAGGTATAAATAGTTAAAAAAAAAAAAAAAATATCTAGGACACGAACGAATGGTTGTAAACCATTGATCAGTTTGGTATGAGTCAGCTGGTTTCACTCAATTATACCTGGTATCGATCTAAAGGAAGTCGATTATTGACATATCTAATCGATTGTAGTTTATCAGTAGGTAGAGGCTACGAAAAAAATTATATCACAATTCAACCTATTTGACACCTCCAAGTTCCTGAAATAATTCAAAACAATAAAAATAAAAATGCCAAAATAAATCATTAAATAAATCATTTAATTTATTGTTATTGTTGTAGAACAATTGATTTATGGTAATTCCGCTTAGGTATACCTAACTAATGAATAACAAATCTGTTGTTTTTACATAATATCTGCAATGATTATGAGTTATAACAGATTCTATGAGTATAGCTTTACAAATCAACATCAGAAAACAAAATATAATTTAGATCTTGACAATATTAAGATGTTATCATCAACAGACGCGTAGGAAGGAGGGAGGGGGGGGGATGCTTTCCCCCCTGATTCAATAACCCCCACGCCCTGTGCAAGTATGTCAAGATAAAAAATATGTGGTGCAAGCGCAAGCGATTTTGCTGCTCGTTGCAGTGAAGGCACTTTTTTTGGATACGATTGGAGACAAAATTGGTTGACGAATGATTTGAAATTTTAATCATGAATGACAAACTTAGGGTTTCATTGGGTACATTTTTAATTTATTGCTTTGTTACTAATTATTTGCTGTGTTTTGGTGAAAAATTGTGTTTTTTCATGTCATCGCTGGGTGCCGAATGAAATTTAATTTTAAAAATGTGTCAAGTGATAATTCACTAAGTTTGTCCTTTATCTAATCATGATTAAAATATTAAGAGTAGTGTACAAAAACGGTTGTTCCGTACTTGTCCTGGAATCAAATAAAATCATAGTTAAAAACAATGTGAAAAAACAGGTTAAAATTAATAGGGAGTCCTTAGTCCTTCTCTTAGATAAGAACTCATCGATCGAGTGGAATGAGTTGTCTAGTAGAAAAGTTTTAACTTTCGACTTGAAGTGAGTGTCGTCCTTGATATCTTTGATGTCACCTGGGAGTGCATTGTATACAGCCTCCTGCCATTCTGCAAAACGCCGACAGACGAAATTCTGAGTCGGCAGAATTCGTGCCGCAGTTCAGAGGCTTGTCTTGTGCGATGGGGAAGGAGCTCGCCGTCGGAGAAGAGATGCAGATTGTTCCTTGTGAAGACGCACATCGCCAGAATGTAAAGGGAGGGGAGCGGTAGGATGTTAAATACTTTGAATCTTGGCCGGCACGATTGCCGCTGAGGGTGAAGCTGGATTTCCGAGTGTTGGTGGTAGGGCATACGGTAGGTAGCATGTGAATTGGGATTCAATCATGTTAATAGATTTAATGAAGGTGGTGGATTTAATGCACGTCTCTACGTTCAGGTATGAAATTTATGTGTTTCATCCTCCATTTCTAAGCAGACTCCTTGCTAATGCTGGATTGCATTACCATTATTTCACTGTTCCCAGTGAACACTAGGACGTACCTGGGACGTCCCCAGGACAGACTACTTACTTAGGTAGGACATCCCCAGTCCGTCCTAAACTCGGCCTAAAATGATCCCCAGAGTGTCCCCAGAGTGTCCTAATTACACAAGTTTTTCGATCCCAGGTACGTCCTAAATTAGGCGGACCTTCCTAAAAAAGGACGACACTGCCTAATTTAGGAAATCCATTGTCCTAGTTTAGGACGTCATTTCCTAATTTAGGTCGACACTTTTCCTAAATTAAGATGAAACTGCCTAATTTAAGATATACATTGTCCTACTTTAGGACGTCATTTTCTTATTTAGGTAGATGCTTTTCCTAAATTAGGATGAAAATGACAAATTTAATATATAATTTTTCATTATTATTATAATAGAATGGTATTTCCTATGGAAGATAATTTTCCCCTATTGGGATGCAATTGCCATATTTAATAGACAGGTTCTATTTGCACAGACACCAATTCGCACGATTCGCATTATTCATATTCATTAATTCAGTTATCGACGACGATCCTTGTATGACTAGGGTTTATGGCCCTATTTACTATCCCTGCCCCGGGTAAAAACCCTTTTCAAGGCTAATCATTATTTTATTTTAAAATCCCATCAATTAATTTAAACATGACTTTTGCAGGGCTACCTGTATTAGCGATATTTAAGTTTAGGAAAGTAGAAGTAATAAGTAATAGGAAGATGAAATGCGTACCAATAAATGGAGTCAGGCGGATAGATTGCTAATGTAAGTTGTGGCGTACTGTACAACGAGGGCAGTACAGGTCAATTATGTACACGACATATAATGAAGTGAGTCAGATATTTTAGAACAGGAAGTGTAATACAATTATAATTTATCGCTGAGCGAAGTCAAGAGTATAAGAGGAGTCTTAGTGGGTAAAATAACTAAATATTACGCTATGCGCGTATTATAGTCATACGGTATGAGTCGCTAAGCGAAGTCAATAAGAGGAGTCAGTGGGTATAAAAAGGATTACGCTAGTGCGAGTCAATCGTGTCCTGTCAGACGTCGTTTTTATAAATACTGACGCCCGACAATAGATAAAACTTAAAGCTAAAACTATGCTAAAAACCTTAATCTAAAATCTTAATCTTAACAGAAATCATCGTAATGTCAGTTTAAATTAAGCACGTCTTTAGACGTTTGTACTTTGTTACGATGTGTTCATCATAGTCAGCAACTTCCTTAATTAATTTATTTGGTACATTCTCTATGCCACTGAAGAACTTGACAGCAAGGTCATAGATTGCTTCATTTACTTGCTTAAGTTCGAGGTCTCGATGGATGTCATCGTTCTTTACATACCATGGGCTGCGTGTAATAATACGGGAAGCTTTGTTTTGGATTGTTTGAAGAATGTTGATGTTTGTTTTTGAAGCAGTTGCCCATATTGGTGCTGCGTAAGTCATGACTGGTAGGATTAGTGATGTATAAATTATTAGTCCGTTCTCTATGCTGAGGTAGCTTCGTCGATTTATTAAAGGGTATAACATGGCTAATCTTCTGTTTGACTTATCCGCAGTGTCCTTTATGTGAGGTCCCCATGTAAGCTTTTTATCCAGAATAACTCCTAAATATTTGCACTCCGATTTTCATGCTATTTCTTGCTCAAATAGGGTGAGAATGTTTGTTTCAATTTTAGTTTTCCTCCGCGTAAACAGAATTGCATTGCTTTTTGTTACATTTATTTTTACTCTCCAGTCCTCATACCACAACTCTAGCTCATCAAGCGCTTCTTGCAGCTTTTTTGATGCTTGGACACCTTGCCATGATTGTGCTATTAAGGCCGTGTCATCAGCATATAGACCTAGTTCGACTCCAGGTGTGCTATGCATGTCATTTATGTAAATGTTGAATAGAGTGGGGCCCAGGACAGAACCTTGGGGTACCCCAGCTCTGACGGGACGGGTAGTAGATACTGCATTTTGAATGTGCACTTCAAATGACCTGTCCGTTAGGTAGGATCGAACCAGTTTTATTAGATAAGGCGGGAATTTAAGAAGACTGAGCTTATGGATCAGGCCGTCGTGCCACACTTTATCGAAAGCAGTAGCTATGTCCAGGAACACCACCCCTGTCGATTTGTTGTCGTTAAAGCCTCTAACTATTTTCTCGCTAAGTCTCATGAGTTGGTGTGTAGTCGAGTGTTTGGCTCTGAAACCGCACTGCTCGTCCCGGATGATCGAGTTCTCGATTAGATGGGATTGGAGCCTTTTAAGCAGTAAACGTTCAAAGATTTTTGACATTGCCGATAGCAGACTGATAGGACGGTGGTTTTGAGGAAGCTGAGGGTCTTTTCCGGTTTTTGGGAAGAGGATTACCTTTGATTTCTTGAAATTTAGTGAAAAATATTGAAGTTTGAGCATGGCGTTATATAATTGGGTAAGAAATGTTAATGATTTTTTTGGCAGGTGCTTGAATGCTTCATTTGGTAAGCCATCTAGCCCCGGAGCCCGTCTGTTGTGCAGTTTTTGGATAGCAAGTTGAACTTCGCCCGGGGAACATAGTGAGATATCCTCAATTTGAGTTGCCATGGTATCAAGCTGGCGCGAATGTAACTTTGCTTCGATAATCTTTTCAATATTGGACGGTTCGTCGTTTGGGGAGAAGGTAGCCTCAAGTGTGTCCGCCATTGTGTTGGCCTTATCCTGGCTGCTGTAGGCTAGCCCATTTTGTCCTATTAGTGGAGGGCACCTTGTAGGTATCTGAAGGAGTTGCTTTGTGGCCCTCCAAACCGAATTGTCTTGTATATTTAGTGATTCTAGTCTGTCCTTCCAGCAGTTGTTGCGATATTCAGAAATCATGCGTTTAATGTCACTTTGCATCGAGTTTAACCGTATTTTAGTTACTAAGTCTCTGTGTTTTTGCCATTGCTTTCGGACTCGGTTTTTTGAGGTAATTGCTTTCTTTATGCTTAGGGGAAGATCAAACATTGGCTTCAATGAGGAGCGAGGATTAGGTGTACTATCTTTCAGTGCAAGGAGCATTGCCTCAGTAATTTTGGTTACGTGCTCATCAACATCGCTGACCGACTGTATTCTTGGATTGCCATTGCAAATCGTATTGTTCATGGATTTCTGAAACTCCTTCCAGTCCGTATGCTTTGTGGACATTCTGTTGTTTATGCATTCCTCAGCAGCCTCGTTGCCATATGTAATAGTCACAGGGTTGTGATCTGAGCTTAGTTCGGTCAGAACATCAAGTTGGATCGACTTGTTTATGATATTTGTTATTACAATGTCAAGGACATCTGGTAGGTGCCGGCTATTTGAGTAATAAGTGGGCTTTTGAGGACCGAATATAATGTAGTTGCGTCTGGAACTATGCAATAACAAACTTTTTCCATTGGCATTGTTGGTCCTGGAGTTCCAGGATGTGTGTTTGCAGTTTAGATCTCCTGCCATTATGGTTGGAACTGGATCAGAGAATATTTTGTCAAGATCTTTGGTGTCTAGCACTGTTTTTGGAGGTTTATATACTGAAATTAGCCTCGTTTTCCCATTGGGTGTTTCGAGAATGATGGCACTTGCTTCGATGGAACTCAGCGCTGGCAAGTCGACAACATAATGCTTCATGTTATTTTTAATTATTATTGCGGTGCCACCTCCTTTTGTGATTCGATCATTGCGATAAATTTCCATCCCATGCAGACGGAATTTATCTTGCTGCTGGAGATGAGTTTCGCAAACCAGTGTTACATCAATTTTGTTTCTTGTTATAAATTCGTAGATTTCATCTTTTTTATTTTTTATGCTATTGGCATTCCATGAGACAATAGAGGTAGATGGGGTGAGTCTACGGTGTGCTGTCATGTTGGTTCAGTAATGGCTTAATGAGAACGAGTGGCATAGCGTGTGAGAGTATCACTTGGAGACGGTTGCTAGCTATAGTTTTGTTCAGGACTTGCAGGAGGTTTATTGCCCAGTCAGTAATGGCTTTCAGGGTTTCTGCTTGGATGGGAATGTCCTCAGCTGCTGGTTGAGTTATCGGATTCTCGCTGTGTGTGTGACGTGATCCGGGATAGTTGTTTAAGTCCGGGAACTCACTATGATTATCTGAGGACTGGGGCTGTGCGGTTCTGTTGAACCAGGGATTCTGCTTGGGTGGCGGAGCAGGTCTGTAGTTCTGGTGATTGTTTTGAATTTTAGGATTCTGGCTGCTAGCTGTACGAGTCTTTTGGTACATTCTGTCCCGTACACTTTTATAGAAAGGACATCCCCTGTAGCTGGCGGTGTGTGGTCCTCTGCAGTTTGAGCAGCAAGCAGGGTCATTCTTCTGTTTAGTACACAGAGCTGAGGGATGGTCGCCACCACATTTCACACATTTGGGTTTAAGGTGACAGTAATTTGATGTGTGGCCAAACTTCTGACAACGATAGCATTGCGAGGGACCTTTTGGAGATTTGTATCTTTCTACCGAGATTTTGCAGAAACACAGTCTTGTGAGGGTCTTGACCCTCTCAGAGAGATCAGGAGTCACCTGGATCACAAAAAGAGGCAGCAGTCTTTTGTCAATATTAGACTTAAGTTGAGCAACGGACTCTACCACAATACCTAGGACAGTCTTAATGTCGTCTTTGATTATGTCTGGTGTCAGGCTCGGGTCCAGGCCGCGTAGAACCAGCTTTGTCAGTCTGTCTTCTCGAAGCATAAACGTGTGGTGTTCGAATTTTGCATCCAAAAAATATGGCTCCGACTCCAAGGTGACAACTAAGGTTCCAGTACAAAATAAAATAAATACACATTTTTCCTATCATCCAATAGGACATGTCTCTTTTTGTTATAATATCTTATAATACTTGGCAGATTTTGGAAATAATATAACTTACTTAAAAACAAACGATAAAGAGATATGCTGAAATTAAAAATCTATATTGTGAAGTCGAAGGGCAGAGTACTCTGTTGACAGTTGTAGAAACTTTTAAAAATATTTCAATAGCAGCCATTTTTAGGACAATTCTTCCTAAAAAAGGCAATTGCCTAATTTAGGAAGAATTGTCCTAAAATAGGATTTCAGTAGCAGCCATTTTTAGGACAATTCTTCCTAAAAAAGGCAATTGCCTAATTTAGGAAGAATGTTCCTAAAAAAGAATCTTCTTCCTTTATTAGGATATCCCAGGGAGGTACCCAGGACATCCTAGTAGGATGTCCTACTTTAGGCTAGGATATCCTAAAAATAGTCTGTCCCTGGGACGACCTGTGTTCACTGGGGTTGAAAAGTCAAATTAATAACCACAATAATACATCTTCTCAATATTAAATATCTGTCCTACAAAAAGTCTAAATCCTCAAAACACGTTATAAGTTTGGATATCAAAGTATGTTTTATGTGAACACACATCGAGAATATTTAAAACTCACGTAAATTTTAGTGTATGAAGATAGTCATTCAAAGCAAAGATCAAACCTTAAAGATAAAAATATCAGCTTCAATGAATTCAAAACTAGTCTTAAAACTATTTGAGTAGAAAAAGCATATTATTCAATTGACGAATATATGCAGGACAAGAAATGAGGCCATCAAATTCATGTCACATTCATGTCAAACCTGTCAAATTCATATAGACTTGCTCACGGTCTACTACATATTGTATTACTATTTAACTAACTTACAACTTTAAACTAAGTTATTTTTAAGTAATTTAATATAGACATATTCATACATTGTCTGAAGATATTAATCTTAAGGACATGTTAATTTTCCATACGCCTGCACACTGGTACTTGTATCATAGGTTATTTATTTGTTATATATTACATCTGTACTATGTAACAAATCTGGAAATAAAAAAACTACTACTACTACTACTACTACTATGTAGTATGTACTATTAGAGAATGGTATGACATTTGCATGGAAATTAATATTTTTGGAAGGGGCAAAAACCTTAAATGGAAATTTTAGAATAACCCTCCAGGGCCCTCATTCACGAAGCGGTGTTAGCTTGGGTTAGCTCGTAGTGCCATAAGAAATAACATTATAACCCTAGCTACCCTAGCTTACCCCATGTACGTGAATGAGGGCCCAGGAGGGTTATTCTAAATGTCATTGTTAATTTCCTTGCCAATTGTAGCGTTAAGGCAAGCGAGTAGTACAGTATCGATAACAACCAAAACTTGTACACTTATTGTCTCCGTGACAATTGCGCATTTTATTATTACCGCAACATTATTAACTTTTTATCACTATGGATAATCTTTTTGTTTCTTTGGATATTCTGGATATTCCTACAAAACAATATAAATGGATGTACTGAGATGGAAAGCTCTTCAAGTATACAATTACCATCGTTAACAGGCGCTTACGAGTAAACTGAAAAGTCTATTTTCTTTCATATTTAAAATATAGAGCTGAAATTTGCTGACATGACTATTAAACCAAAGATAATTAAAGCAAGAAGATGTTTCATGTAATGTTAAAATCTGTCTGTGAGAATTTGCGAAAAAAATCAAAGTCCCATGTCTCATAATAAACCTCACCAATAGAAGTCTCTGATTCATATGTCTGTCTCTTTCCCACTTATGTTATTGGACTTCAAAACCCTCAAATACAATGTTGCAATGTCTATCTAATACAATTCACAGTTTACCTTGAAGTAGTCCAAGCTAGTTCTGAAGTTGCTTTAACTTCCATGGCTCTGGTAATCGCCATTTACTAATTAAATGTAACATTTCATATACACAATTTCGAGCTGAATAAAGTGCAATTGATCTCATGTCATTTCGTTATGTATTGAGAGAGAAATTAAATAAAACCTAACTTTTCATGGCAAAGAAACTTTTGTTTGCTATTTTTAATTTTAGCAGGCCAAGGAATATTTCATATGAAAATGCTGGTATAGAAAGTTAAAAACAGTCTATGCACCTTGAAATCTTGAAATGCAGTGCTGCCAGAATGATCCCCAAACACAGAGACATCTATTGGTGAGGTTTATTATGAGACATGGGACTCTGTTTTTTTTCGCAAATTCTCACAGACAGATTTTAACATTACATGAAACATCTTCTAGCTTTAATTATCTTTGATTAAACCGTCAAAACAAATAAATAAAAAAACATTTTTCCAAAACAACGCACACTTGTTGTCGTTTCCAAGACAACAAAGAGGGGATTTTTGTATATCACACTACACTGAGTCTAGGATTATCAAATGGCATCTCTTCAAAAAAAGAAGTTTGCATCGGTCGTATAACAGACTAAATTTTGTATATGTTGTTACAAACAGTCCAAGCAAACCACAATTCAAAATAAGTCAAAATAAAACCATCGGAACATGCCCAAAACACTCAGGAGACTCAAAAGGGGGATCTAAACCCTAAAACTTAAAATCGACCATAACTTTTTAAATTTCAGTCCGATTTACACAATTCAAAAATAAAAATGTTCAAATCAACTATCTTAACATAGGAAAACATAATGTATGTCCATTTTTGGAAATAATAACGTAGTCGTTTCGCTAAAAAAAAATGTGCCAAAATGGAAACAAAAAGCCAACATGAGGCACTTTCGTTTGCTGCTGCGTCCAATATATATAACTATAATTTCAAAATTATTTGCATCATAAATTAGTCCGATCTATTGCCAACAAATTCCTCACTGGACATTTTTCCTAACGTGAAATCCACAGCACAGGTTTTGCATTTTCCCGAACTCCGTCGCTTCGCTAAGCCGATATTTAATCTCATTTCAACAGACTAATTGTGCGGTTGCTAAGCAATTACTTAACTATTTCGCGGGCTGCGAGAATTTTTCTGGCAAAGACTTCGTAAATGGGAGTAAATTGACTGTGACAAAAACTCTAATAACTTACTTGTTTATACAAATAGAACTATGATTTAGAAGTGTAGTATACATACTGTGTTCTGACAGCTATTACATCAGTAAAATGAAGGATATATTAATAGTTAATATGCTCTATTTCGAATTAAAAAATCGAAAATTTTTCACTCTAGAGGGTTTTCACGACCCCAATTTCATCCCAGAACTATCGTAAATGACATTTGAAAACATGATCTAGTTGGATCGACCATTTATTTCACTTCAAAAATGTTAAAACTGGAATTTTATAAAAATAATTTTTTCTCCCATTTACGAAGTATTTGCCAGAAAAATATTCGCATACGGCGAGTACATAAAATAATCCTACAAATTGAGATAAGAAGATTCCACTTGGCACACATGTTCATTGGTCCATTAGAAGTTATTTTAGACCGGAAGGCAATCTGAAATTGCGTGGAAGACTCTGTGGCGGCCATTTTCCAAGATGTCATATTTCCATATTTTTGGTGTATTTTGTTAAACTTGATGTTTTGGGAATGGAATTTAGTCAATAAGCACAAAGTTTTAAACAAAATATATTGTCAGAGCAGTACTTTGGCTGTGAAAAGATAATTTCGATGTTAACAAATTCAGTTACATTGAAGTATTCTCTTGCACAATAACCTATGTCACCATTACAAATACCCCCCAACGGCTGCCACCTCAGCGCGGTGGTGGGGTTTGTGTCGGCCAATGATCCATTGCAGCTACGCCGGCGAGCATATATGCTCATGTGTAAGGGCTATACCCATGCCGGACAGATCAGTGGTGAGGCCCAGACAAAGAGCAGCCAGGGTTGACCTATCCATGCCCTCCCTTGAATTTGCAGTCCCCATCGGGCCGGCCTTCCCCCTCGAGATGGTGATCCCCCTGAAATCGAGTTCTGCTGGCCCGAATCCTCACACCCCTCGGTCCGTCCCCATTCCGGCCTGGCCTTCCCACCAGTGCTGGACTCCCCCGGATCGGGACCGTTAGGTCGACCCCTCCCAATGTCATCCACTTATCTTCAACAAAGTTTAAAGTAAAAATTAATGTGAGCAATATAACCTCGTCGTTGACGCGCCGTTAAACCAAAATAATCTAAAAGAAAATCCATTACAAATATGATTGGATGAATTCAGCTCAGAATTACTGGTTTTTGAGCTCACTTTAAGAATCATTGTAATTGACTACCTCTACTTAGGTACCTTTCAGTGTATACAATGTAAAATTAAAACATTAATGTTCAAAACCTTATCAACAGTAACTTAACGTCGTTAATTTGTTTCAATAAGTCAATTCACACCACTCTAAGTAAATAAGAAACGAAGGAAAATTATTTCCTAAGAAAATATATGTAACAACTCAATCGGCTTTGGTTTGATGGGTTATGGCCCTCTATGAAATTTTGAGCAAGAAAAATCCGAAAAATAACGGTTGAAGTTTCTTGCCGTGATGACGTTTTCAATATAATGTTATACGGGTTTGGACAGTTTTTGTGTTAAAAAAAATGTGTTTCATACACAAAAGGATAAGGTATGCGTTTGAGGTGTGTTTAGGATATTTATTTATTTACAAAAAGCAGAAGACGTAATTTTAGACGTGATCGACAATGAAACGCCGTCCATTTTATAGAAATTGAGCGTGATGCGCGCGGCGGCGTTCGCACAGACAGAATCACAGACAGAATAATATGCGTCATGTAGTCCCATCGGCACATGTCCGATACCACGCCATTAATTTATCCGTTTCCGATGTTCCGAGTATCAGGTGCCGATAAATTTGCTTTTGACTGACTTTTTTTTTATCAAAATATGGATTTTACATTACTCCTTACGTCCTTCACATCTTTGTTCGGGAACATGGATGTTTATTAAAACTGTGATATTATGTGACGTGTCTCTCGATCTGTCAACATTTGATCCAAGAAATGTGTTAATGCCAGTTTTAACAGATTTTCCCACGTGTCACTTATTAGTAGTTAAACTCTTCTGAACTCTGACTAAATGGTATTTCTTTGTCCACAGGTTCTGCGAGCAGCTCAGCATGATGCAACTGCACTCAGGATAACTCAATAAGATTAAGGAACACCTTAATTCCTATTTCGTCGAGTTTAGTTCCATTTCATTTTGAATTCAACTCAATAAAATTAAGTGGCGATGATAATTCCTTTTTGGTCGATTTTAGTTCCATTTCATTTTGAGTTCAGCTCAAATGATTTAGATGGCGATGATAGTTCCTTTTTGGTAGAGAAGTTCCTCTTAATTTTGAGTTCAACTCAATAAGACTAGGAAAACACTCTGTGTAACGTGTTGATGAGTTCAACTCTATTTGGTAGAGTTTGGTTCCATTTCATTTTGAGTTCAGCTCAAATGATTTAGGTGGCGATGATGGTTCCTTTTTGGTAGAGTTAAAAGTTCCTCTTCATTTTGAGTTCAACTCAAATGATTTAGATGGTTCCTATTGATGATAGTTCCTATTTGGTCGAATTTAATTCCATTGCATTTTGAGTTCAACTCAATAAGATTAAGAGGGCTTGGTAGTGAGCGTGGCCTTGACGAGTTTTTTAATCGATTTTTATCAATATCTTTTTCCAGTGTAATTGTTAACAAAATAGGGCTATGGACGTGAATTCAGAACAGTTCAATGAAAATAATTTCATAGTTTGGAATAAGCTATTAGTTTTATTGTGTCCAACAGGTGTTTAGAACCCGAAAATTACTAAATTTTCGGGTTCTAAACACCTGTAGGACAAAGTAAATCAAATAAACCATTCCAAGCTATGGAATTATTTTCATTGAACTGTTCTGAATTCACGTCCATAGCCCTATTTTGTTAACAATTACACTGGTAAAAGATATTGATAAAAATCGATTGAAAAACTCTTCAAGGTCAAACTCACTACCCAGCCGTCTTAAGTGTCTATGTTAATTCCTTTTTGGTAGAGTTAAGTTTCATTTCATTTTGAGTTCAGCTCAAATGAATTAGGTGGCGATGATAGTTCCTTTTTGGTAGAGTTAAGTTCCTATTCATTTTGAGTTCAACTCAATAAGACTAGAAAGACTGTGAAACGCGTTGATGAGCGAGCACGGATACGTGCTAAACCTCGAACCAAAATTCGGTCTATCGAAAATATCAATAAAAGTAATTAATTCTTTAATTTCGTCACAGACTCACTTGAAAATTGGTTTTACATTTTGACAAATGGGAGGATTTGGTTGAAACATTGTATGATTGGGGACAATGTTGGTCGTAATAACTTGTCAAAATTTCAAATTGATCGGAACAACCAATCGAAATATATATTTTTTTAGATTTGAACCAATTACAGGATCCCTTTCAAAAACGATCCCAGGGACCGCATAGATTACGTTATTATGTGTACAAAATTTCAGATCGATTGGTTTTGTGCGGTTTGACCTGGGCAGTGCAGGCAAAAAAAATACGCCGAAAGTGTCATAATAGTACCGTGGTGACGCTCGCTCAATAAAGTGTAGATGATAATTCCCATGTGGTGAGTTTGGTTGCGGTTTCTTTCTTGTTGCAGTAGGTATCCTGAAGGGTCTCTTATAGCGCTTGGCCGCTAGCAGAATTGCAGTGCATTCTCTCTTGTCTTTGTGCAAGAGATTAGCAGTAGACATTGACCAGGCGGAAGGAGCCACCGAGAAGGATCGAGTGGTCACGCCCCACTGAGAGTGGATGGATGCGACATCCTCGGGTGCAGCTGTACCCGAGCCACTTTCAGTCCGGGGGGAGGTGGGTTCGATCCCCATGTATGAGACCTTCCGCCTGGTTTGTGTCCTACAGCTGCGTTCTGATGAAACGCAGTCGGAAAGAAGAAATTCACTGTGTAGCTCTGACATGGGACGAGCTGCCTGCAAAACCACAGCAATTGGTATGTATATGTATTACTTTCTTCTTACTGTCAAAATTGGCAATTAACACATGGATCAATCCTTAAATTGCAACTGTATTATTTCAACTGGCTCAATCATTTTGAAATACAACATCTGATCGGTTGTTTTGACGTGAGGTCGTATAGATTTGACAAAATTATCATTTTGAACTATACAACATCTGATCGGTTGTTTTGACGTGAGACGTCGTATAGACTTGGCAACATTATCATTTACTGATCGGTTGTTTTGACGTGAGGTCGTATAGACTTACGTCTATGTTGTCGCGCAACGCAACGCAACGCAACGCAACGCAACGCAACGCAACGCAACGCAACGCAACGGAAGTGACGTCGACAGATGTCCAGACAGTTGGTGCGCCCTCACGGCGGGGCTGATGAGTGATGACCAGGGGCGTGCAGTGCAGCCTAGGCAAACTAGGCACTGCCTAGCCAGGCAGTTGCCATCCTAAGCTTAATTTTTATTTTACCCAATAATATTTAATTTTCATTAAATGTATTTTGTAAATGAACGTACTTTCTTTATGGTATAATATGCGCGAGATGCTTAATATACACATATAGAGCGTGGCCAGTCGTGCCAGCCAAAATTGCGATTTTTTAGGAAATGTTTTTAGAACAGCTAGTAGCGAGAGGACTAGGCTAATCGAGCTCCGCGCCTGTGTTATTGTGGACGGGGAGGGGAGGAAGAGTTTCACTCACACTGTGACGTCACTCACGTCGCGTCATCAGACTGAACACCTACAACTGATCTCCATCTCTCTCGCACTAATGTTTCAAAGGTGTATCTCTCTTCTCACTCCAACCAATGCTCCAGCGATATCTATCTTCTTTCTCGCTCCAACGCAAAGGCTACTCGGCTAGAACAGGCGCTAACCTTGGCCGAGGCAAACTCAAAAATGCAAGTAAAGCATAAAATGTCTGGAAATGTGGAAATGCCTAGTCATGCTGGAAAACCACCGCACGCCCCTGGTGATGACTCAGCTATATAGCTGCGTGGCATTTAGCGTTGCATTTAGTTGTGAGTAGAGAGCTGACTCAGCCAGCTTCACGTGTTGTTTTGGAATATACTAGATACTTTTACATGTAGGTAGTGCATGTAATTGTGTATTGTTAGAGTATAAGGTACTTTAGTATACATATACTATAGTATACTCAGAGATGGGCAAAGATACTTGGAAAAAGTATCAAGATACTAGATACCTACTGATACTCTTAAAATTTTCAAATAGATACTTGATACTTGATACTTCATTAAATTTGAGTATCAATTGATACTAGTATCAAAGTATCAAAAGCTACTTTGAGTATCAAAAGCTACTTTGAGTATCAAAAGATACTCTCAAGTGATTTTTAGACGACCAATGGCAAGAAAGAATTTGGTCAGGTGAGGGAGGGGGAGATCAGTTCACAGACGAGAGTGTTCTTGGATTTTGGTCATCATCAGTGAACAAAAGTTAGGGGTTGGGTGAAAAAAGGGTATGTATGCCCTGGCAAAAAAATCAATTGGCTAGTGAAATGAAATTTGAAATGATGTCAACTGATATCAATAGCTACGAAATACTATCAACTGATGAGAAATGTTACCAATTGATCCGACCCATTGGTATGAAATATTATCAACTGATCCTAGCAACTGGTAGAAAACCAATTGATGTTACATCAATTGACTTCAATTGGTACGTGATGATACCAATTGACCCACCCAGCAAACACAGGAGCTCCCTGGGAGGTCCTAATATAAGGATGATGCTCCTTAAATAGGGATATCCTTACAAGGATGTACTGGGGACCTCCCTGGTACATCCTAGTAAGTAAGGAGGACTCTTCCAAATTCAAGATGGCTTATTCTAAAAATGGCAACTGCCTAATTTAGGGAGGAATATCCTAAAAAAAGGCAGAATTCTTCCTAAAAAAGGCAGAATACCTCCTAAAAAAGGCAGACCTTCCTTTTTTTAGGACGGTTCTCCCTAAATTAGGCAATTGCCTTTTTTTAGGATATATTACACTAAAAATGGCCGCTATTGAAATATTTATATAGGTTTCGTTAGCTGTCAACAGAGTACTCTGCCCTTCAACTTCAATATAGATTTATGATTTACTCAGATATCTTTATTGTTTGTTTTAAGTAGGTAAGTTTTATTATTACCAAAATCTGGCAAAAATTATAATAATTTGTAACAAAATGAGACACTTTAGTAGTTGTCCCCTGCAAGTTGTCCCCTGCACTCCGATCCATATTATATGTAGCTACAAATAATACCTAGGTATGATGCATTCAAACTATAAATGAATGAATTCCTTCAAAGAAATGAATGATAGCAGCTGATCTGACGCTGTCATGTTGGTGTTTGTTGTCGGTAGTGATGCAAAAATGCTTCACTTTTTTGGTGGAATGAGCCTACCCCTGTCCTGTCAGTGTTAGTGTATATCTATCGATCTATATATTATATCGCTCTGTCGTGTATTACATATATTAAATAAGGCATTTTGAAAAGGCACTCATCGTAATATCGTGGAAAATGATCTACCTAATCTAGGAAATTATGTCCTAATTTAGGAGATGGATATCCTAAAAAAAGGCAGAATTCTTCCTAAAAAAGGCAGAATACCTCCTTAAAAAGGCAGACCTTCCTTTTTTTAGGATGGTCCTCCCTCCCCAGGATGTACCTGGGAGCCATTTAGGATCCCCATTAGGAAGCTGTGGGGAGGCTTTTAGGATCATTTTAGGAAGGACTGGGGATATCCTACATCCTTAATTAGGAGGGACTGGGGAGGTCCCAGGTACAACCTTGTGTTTGCTGGGCAGCCAATTGGTAGTATGTCAATTGATAGACAATCAATTGATATCAATTGATACAAATTGCAGCCAATTAACACAGCCAGTTGGTAGAATATCAATTGATTGTCAACAATTGATACCAATTGATCTTATCAAATTGATTATGTCATACAATTCATATCAATTTGCATCAACTGATACCAATTGGTCCAGCCAGTTGGTAGAATTTTAATTTGCTTGATCATAATTTATATCAATTACTTTGGTAACAATTAATCCAATCAATAAGTAATAAATTTATTTGGTAAATTTATTGGTAATGAATTAGTCTATTAATGAAAAAGATCTTGAAAGATTTTTCAACAG
Source organism: Leuctra nigra (assembly GCA_934045905.1). Classification (NCBI taxonomy): domain Eukaryota; kingdom Metazoa; phylum Arthropoda; class Insecta; order Plecoptera; family Leuctridae; genus Leuctra; species Leuctra nigra. Next base: position 19,545,209 of record OW203771.1, read on the forward strand.
GTACTTCGTGCCATCAAAACTTATACAATATTTGTGAATTGAACAATTTTTATTCACCAAAAACAATTTAGGTATACAATTAATCCAATCAATTGGTAATAAATTTATTCGGTAAATTAATTGGTAATGAATTAGTCAACAATTTATGTTGGTCTATACTGCTGAAAGATTTTGGAAGACTTTTCAACAGGTACTTCATGCCATCGAAACTTATACAATATTTGTGAATGGAACAATTATTATTCACCAAAAACAATTTAGGCATACTATATTGGTGATATTGGTAATACTATCAGACAATTTCAAATTAATTGGTCGATAGGTTAAACTATGGGGATAAAAATAAAAATTAATTAGGTCTACTTTGTATAACCTTGTTTTATAACAGCTCGTAGCACATTGAACACAGCTACAGCGGTGATAGCACCCTTATGAAAATTTACTGCTGCTGCTCTAGTAGTTTTCAGAAGTTATACTACTAAAAACTACTAGAATTGAGTAGTTTGTCTGTAGTTAACTACTCACAAACACTACTTGAGTAAGTAGTATACTACTGGTACAGTAGTATACTACTGGTACAGTAGTACACTACTAGGTTAAAACTACTTGGAACTACTAAGTGTCCAGAAGTTTACTACTCACGCACTGGTGTACTCACTGGTGTTAGCCGTTAACTTCTGGTGCAGAAGTGAACTACTAGCTTTGAACTACTGGGCGAGTAGTTTACTACTAAGGTCAGAAGTGTACTACTCATAAGGAACTACTGAGTCAACTACTAGCTTAAGAAGTAAACTACTAAGTTAGTAGTTACCTTCAAGTCGAGAATACTTCAAATTTTGAGATCTGAGACATCCAAGAAAATACAACATTTATATAAGTTTAATGCCTGATTGTGAATAGAAATCATAATTTGCTGAATATTCTTTCATGAAAAGAAAGTAATTAGATTTATTAAAAATAAAATAATATTTCGCTAAATTCCTATTTACGAATATTTAGTTCAATTAATATGAGGTTAGCGCACTGCACAAGCAAACGAGCTGTTCAATATTATTATTGAATTATTATTATTATTAACAAAATACACAACGAAATGAGAACGTGTTTTGAAACGAAAGTTATTTAAAAACTCGCGCGCTGCGCGCAGTCCTTTCCTTCCTTCCGCTTCCGCCAGTGTCGCCCCCGTGTGTTTACTGTTTACCACCATTGTCAAGCGGCTAGCAACTGAATTTCGTTTTTAATATATTTGTGAATCACGAGTGATCTGTGTACAAGAAAATAAAGGAATAAAGGTGAGTTTTACATTACAATTACTCTATCTGTAATTATAGTATCGGGAAGTAACAGAAATATGCATGAAACTTGAAAGATTCTTTCCACAAAGGTAACCTAACCTGCTAGTGCGACGCTATTAGCTAGGTTTTGTTTTACTTTTACAAACGTAGGTAGTATACTAACCTATTGAATGCTAGTATATCTAGTAGTACTTATACACAATATTAGGTCCAATTGTTCTCTTACAACATTTCGCATAGGCTACCTAGGTACCTACTTACCGAGAAAATACAAGTGATTATCTTCTAGACAAGCCAGTTCGAGCCCAGGGGGCTTATTCTTGAAAAAGTTATCACGTCATAACTCCAAGTTATGATGTCATAAGGAAATTTGTCCTATCTCTCACCATGTTAATATTATGACTTTCTTATGAGTCATTACTTATGACGTGATATCAATTTCAATTTCAATTTATTTAGTACATCTTACAATATCTAGTGGAGCGGTCGCTCCACCCAGCCAAGTCGTACCGTACACTCACACTCACTCAACATACCGTAAATGCCTAATAAACTGAGGAGCAGACCAACCACTTTTACTGTAAGCAACAACATGGCATTTTCGGCCTACTGGATCTTAAAATTGGAAAATCTCACATTGTTGCAAAATATCTTAATTTCGAGCTATGGCCCACCCCACCCCATATACCGAATTTGGGAACAATAGGGTATGTCATTTTCGTGCTAGAGGGCCGTGAAATATGTAAAATTACACCACTTTCTGATTCTGAAGATGATGATTCTGATGATATCAGGAAACACTGTTGACAGCGCCACAGCCTAAACGGCTGAGCCGATCGATCTGAAATTTTTACCATATATGCACTTTTGGCGTCTGATGATACCTTGTCCTTACGAATTTTTTGTGCCACCATTTTGAAACCGGAAGTGACGTCATATCTTAAAAACTGATGGACCAATTTGGACGAAACTAGCGCCAAACGATTCGGATGGTCTTCTCAATGAAATATCAATAGTCAAAATAGAAATGTACTTTTACCGAAACCGGAAATGACGTCATAAAAATGCCAAATTTGAATGAAATCATCTCTTATAACAATAACTACATATTCAGAAGGCTTATAATGTTACATAGCATTTAAAGACACAAATTTTAGGTGGCAGTGAAGTCAGCCGCCATTTTGAAAACCGGAAGTGATGCCATAACTCGAGAACGGCTGGACCGATTGGAACGAAACTTGCGCTATACTTTATAGCATATCATTTATGGCATATACATAGTAACAAGCACAACTTTTCTTAGCAACCAAATCAAAAAGGCGTATTTTTTTAAAGGAATTATAGTCTTTGGTTCCACAATATATGCTACAAATTGTAAGAATAAACTGAAAAAAGGAATGATATCCCATAAAAAACACTCCGTGTAAAAATACCAGCCAAGTCTCTTCAACTAAAAAAAAAATAGAAGAAATCTAAAAATTCAGCACTGAAAAGTAGTGATATCAAAAAAAGGCCAAGTCAAAACTTTTAAAAATTACTTGGCGCATCGTTTTTCTATGGGATTATAGATATATTTTATGTATAGATGAGTATAGGTATTTGATTACCGACCTACTTCTATACTATTTATATGCACGATGCGCCAAGTAATTTTTAAAAGTTTTGACTTGGCCTTTTTTTGATATCACTACTTTTCAGTGCTGAATTTTTAGATTTCTTCTATTTTTTTTTTAGTTGAAGAGACTTGGCTGGTATTTTTACACGGAGTGTTTTTTATGGGTGTAGGCTACTACAGTGGTAAGGTATTATATCAACAGTAGTAATAAAATCAGTCACATGAAGACAGCAGTATGATAATGTCCACAATAATAATAATAGTCAAAATCATTGTAACTTGTCATAATAATAATAAAATATTCCAATATTAATGCTATTGACATTGTCACAATAATACTAAAATAATAGTATTCTAACATTAATACTAGTGCTAAAATTGATGGTAATTTATATAGTAATCTTATAGTAAAGTAATAGAGTGGTAGAATAATAAAAGTTGCTTAATAATAGTAGTAAATCTTAAATCTTGGGAGCCGTAAGTCACCCCGGTAGCCGCGCACTGCAATGATACGTTCTGCTGGGCCCAGGTTACTGCTTATTGCTTCGCCGTATCCATCATATGCCGGAAGCCAGACACCGACATATTGGTGAGATTGGATGTGATCTTGTCGTCGAGCTTGTTCCAGTCCCGAAGCGTCCTGTTTAGTTGCGAATATTTTCCGACGTCGGTCCTTGACCATCTCTCCGATAGCTTAGTGCTCCTGGCAGAGACGGCAACCTTGTCCAGCCATTCCCTCCATCCCTCAGTGCCAGATAACGCTCGGTGGAGGTTACAAAGTCTGGCTTTACGTCGTCTATCCTGGAGAGTTTCCCACCCGAGTATGGAAAGCATTTCTGAAGGGCTTTCCCTGATTTTCAGTGGGTCCTTTCCATCGCTGTCAACCATTCTCCATCTCCCATTTCGTCCCAGGACTCTCCGTGCCGCAAGTCTCTGGATTTGCTCCACGTCAGCGATCTCTCCGGTTCGGTAGGGGTCCCACACTGTGCCGCCGTACTCTGCGATGGGTCTTATTAAGCTGAAGTACGCCTGTTCTTTGACTTGCGTGCTGGCTCCTCGAAGCGATCTCATGACGAAGTTCAGGTTCTTAATGGCTTTGGTGGTTACCCTATCCACCTGACGCCTCCACTCCATCCTCTCGTCGAACCAGACTCCCAGATACTTGAACCCATGTGACTGCTGCACAGTGTGGCCTTGGAGCTTGTATTCTGTGGCCCTCTTATGTTTCTTCCTTCTGAATTGGACAAGTTCACACTTGCTAAAATTTAGTTCCATTTTGGAATGCGTCATCCAGGATGTTACTTCATCAAGGTCGTTTTGAAGCGCCTGTTCGTCCTCCTTACTTTTGATAGTTCGGTAAATGACGCAGTCATCTGCGAAAAGGCGATTGCTGCTTTTGATATTCTGCGTCATGTTGTTAATAAATATGAGAAACAACAAGGGGCCGATCACACTCCCCTGCGGCACGCCAGATGTTACATTGACCGTAGACGAAGTCTCACCCTCTACTCTCACTTGTTGCGTCCTATTCCTAAGCAATTCCTGGACTATGGAGACCACCGCCTTATCGTCCAGCAGGTCGTTCAGCTTCATGATCAATAGGGAGTGGGGAACCTTGTCGAACGCTTTGCTCATATCGAGGAACACTGCATCTACTTCGCCCTCACCGTCGATCACCTCACAGAGTTCCTGGCTGAGGGCTGCCAGCTGTGTCTCGCAAGAGTGATCCTTGCGAAAGCCATGCTGGCTTGCCGAGAACCACTTTTTGTCTTCAATTACGTTGCTTATGTATTTGCATAGCACCTTCTCGAATACTTTACATATTGCACTAGTGAGACTGATGGGTCGGTAGTTATTAGTTCTACCTCTTTCACCTCCCTTGAAGATAGGTATCACCATCGCGTTCTTCCAGTCAGTTGGTATAGATCCTTCACGTACAATTTTGTTAAATAGTGTGTCGAGGTATATGGCAACATCTAGACCGCACTTCTTTAGAAATGTGTTTGTTAGCCCATCATTGCCAGGGGCCTTGCCATTCTTGAGTGTCTTAATCAACCTTGCGATGTTTCCTGCCCGTATGGCAAGGGGCTTGCTTCCTCTTCTCTCGCTTTCTATTGTTATATTTACAGGATCCTTCTCAGAGAATACTTTGGCGTATTGTGTGTTTAGGGCGTTCGCTTTGCTGAGGGGAGTTGAGTGGAGTTTCCCTTCGTCGTCCATTAGGCTTGGAAGCGTTCTGTCGGTTCCCTTGACGCTGCGGATGTGCCTGTAGAGCTTGTTCCATCCATCTTTCGCATCCCCTTTCATGATCGACTTGAGGTGTTTCTCTCTTGCAATTCTTTTCTCCTTATTGAGCTCCTGTCTCTTCAACTTTAGTGCATATCTGCTCATAGGCGAGAACTTGATGTTGTTGTACAATTTTCGTGCTTCCCTCTTTAGCTTAGCAATCTTCTTCCCATAGTATGGGGGGTCTTGGCTGCTTCTCATTTTCTTTCGGGGAATGAATCTCTCCATAACGTCCCTGAGAATTAATAGGATAACTATTCTTTCTTGATAACTATTTCAAGAATAACCATCCTGGTTCGGTCTGATATTTTTAATTTATTAAGCTATTCCCTTCAAGGCTGCAATTTATGGTAGCTACCTAAGTTTACTTATGGTTTGTAGGAGTATGGTCGTGGAAATGTGTGTCGATCACCCTCCTTCTTCCCGTTCCATGCATTTACGTTCGATTCCCCGCTCTCCGGCAACCAATAGCATGGTAAACTGGTTTGAATGTGGTGGGGGGGGGGGGGGGGGGGGGTGAATGGATTGAGGGTGAGCGACACACAATTCCCAGACTGTACGCTGTGCAAAATATCCATCTGAATCCGGAACCTTTTACTTCCCCGTTTCGGTTTGATATTTTTCACAACTACATCATTCATATCATCATCCCGACTCCATGGAAGTTTCCACAGAAAGCTAGGTACATTTTTAACCTGTGGTTTATATTTTTTTAGTGTCAGTGAGGCACCTCTCAGTCTGCTGTTATCCTGGAAGCGGTGGAAATGGAAATGAACCTCGTCGAGTCGTCTGTGAGCGCAATGCAATGCGTCGTGCCGGGGCCGAGGACTGCGACTGCTCAACTGCCGTAATATGGAAGAAAGTGATGTGGAAGTTGACGTTGACATTATAGTGAAAAACTGATATGACCTTGTAGGTGTCACTACTGGAGTTCAAAACTGTGATTTCTATTTTTGTTTATTAATAAATTTATATGATCTATGAATATGAATCTACCTTACGAATCTTTTTACCTATTCGATTTTTAGTAGCTTTTTCATTGTCCGACAATTTGCTTCAAATTCAGTAGGTAATAATTTATTTGTTAATCATGCGCTATTAACAATGTAGGTACTAAATGTACAATTTCTAATTGGCCCCTAGAAAGGGCCTACTATGACGTGCCTACTAGAAAGGTAGTTTTATCAAGCTATTTCCTACGGTTTTAAGGTGGTGCAAGCGCGAGCAATTTTGCCGCTTGTTGCAAGCACTTTCTTTGGATACGATTGGAGACAAAAATGGGTTGACGAAATGTTTTGATATTTTAATCATGATTCGATAAAAGACAAACTTAGACATTTCTAAATGTCTAATTTTTGCTTTATTACCTAATTAGTAATAATTAGTAGTTGATTTTGGTGAAAAATTATATATTTTCTTGTCTCGCTGGTGCCGTAGGAAATAAAATTTAAAAAATGTGCCAAGGGATAACCCTAAGTTTGTCTTTCATCTAATCATGATTACAATTTGAGATCATGGTTAACGGGTTTGGTCTCCAATCGTATCGGAAATTTCATAGTTTTGCGCAGTTTTGTTAATTAACCGACTGTCGCCTAATTAACAAGGCATGATGGAAAAATTAAAAAGTGCTAACTAATATACAATCAGACTGATCATGTGAACATCCTATCAAAGTTACACCCACTTATGGAACAATTATTCTCTCTCAATTTGCTTTAACGGCCGGGCGCTTTAATCATCGTTGTCTTTCCTTCACTATGTAGTGAAATCGAGGTAATTAGTTGACAAATTAAATATGCATGTATTTTTAGAACAATTCAAATATTTAGTAAGACCAACATGTAAAATATTAATTTGAACATGTCTGTAGTGTCCTATTTTGTTCTTGTGTTGAGTATTATCAACTCATTGCATCATGTGAGACTATTATATTTATCTTGGTTAATCTTGGTTTATTTAGTGATCAAATTAACGAATACTCACATGATTCTAGTATGAATGCAAAATAAGTACTTCAAAACTTAAAATACTTGAAATGTTCAAAAAAATGGGTCTTATGACTCATCTGATTAGAATTGACGTAATTCTAGTCTTCGAAACGTCTCGAGACCGATCCTCTTCAGCCAACACAACACGCAACGGAACAAACCAAGTCACTGCCATCTCCAAATGAGTAGTAATTAATTATTGAATGATTTTAAATTAATCCTGAAATGGGGATTTAGATGCATTTTAAATTTGTTTCAAATCATTTCGACATAACAACAATTACCTTATGAGTATTTATAACACTATTTTCACTCCCAAAAATACAATTTTTACATTTGCAGAAAATACTGGCATAATGATATGAGTGTACTTTATTTTAAGGTGATGTTGAATAAGTACCAATGCGCAGAAGTTCATCGAGCAGCGAGCTGACCCTGCAGTTCTGAGATGGTGGCTATACAACTTGAATTTTTAAATGTGTGAGGTGTATGAATGTAGCATCTGCCATATGTAAGTTTTGTACTATATGTACAACTTGTTTTATACTTCATCACCTGTCAATACTTCCATGTATTAGTATTAGGTGCTAATTTTTTTGTTATAATAATGATTGTACTAGATGGCAACCAATATGCAATTACTTGTTTTATTCTTAATCACATGCCAATTTTTCTTGTATTGGGTGCTATTGGGTGGGTGCTATTTTGCGATGTTGTAATGATTGTTTAGGGGAAACAATATGTACATACACTGTTAGAAATATCAGGGCAAATCTAACTTCCATTTGAAGTAAGAATTTTCACCGGAATTTTCTCTCATCAAGCCCGTAGGTACCTAGTTAAGAAAATGCTCTTAAGGGCGGTCATATACTTTTTCCCGCCAACGGTCGGTTTTGAGCAATTTTAGGGCAAAATACCACCTATAAATTGCCTTATGAATTTGTCGGGCACGAAAACGCTCCGTCGCTCACACGGAGCGTTTTCGTGGCCGACAAATGCTGACCACATAGGAGCAAAGTTATGACAGTAAGCGATGAAAATGTAGAGGTTCAATACATGTCACCTTTCAATATTCATAACCGTTTGCCAAATTTGGCAATTTATATTTTGTATGTTGGCTCAAAACCCGCTCAAAACCGACCGTTGGCGGGGAAAAATATATGACTGGCCTTAAGCGGAGCTGTCTTCACTCTTAACCTAGTTGTTAAATTGAGTGAACTGCTTTTCCGATGGCAATCGGCTTTGCTTATATCTTAATAGAGTTAAATATACACCGAACAGTGTTCAATTTCTCACATTGAAGTAACATTCACACTTGATGGGAGTCAGATTCAGACCGATAGCAGTAAATTGATATGCAACTATTTTGAAAAACTAATGTTTAGTTTTTTATACAAGAGATTAATGGCATTTAAATGTATGTGCGACTATCATACTAAGTTCCCACTATGTCTTTTTCATCAGTTTAGCTAATAACTGTGTTTGTTATTAAACTTCTTGGATTTTGCATTGAAATCAACTAGATTCCTGTACTGTTTATTGCTTCAATAAATAGTTAAAAATATTTACTTCTTTTGTGTTTTAAATCTTTTTTTCCAGAAGGCCACTTCAAACCAATTTTTTTCGTCAATTGAAACCTATTGACATCAATTGATATGACCAATTCAAACCTATTGACATCAATTGATATGACCAATTCAAACCTATTGACATCAATCGATATGACCAATTCAAACCTATTGGCTTCAATTGATATGACCAATTGAAACCTATTGACATCAAATGATATGACCAATTCAAACCTATTGGCTTCAATTGATATGACCAATTCAAACCTATTGACATCAATTGATATGACCAATTCAAACCTAATGACTTCAATTGATATGACCAATTGAAACCTATTGATGACCAATTCAAACCTATTGACATCAATTGATATGACCAATTCAAAACTATTGACACCAATTGTTATGTCCAATTGAAACCAATTGACATCTATTTACCATACGCTTGTTCTTGCCAATTGGCCACCAGCTGAAACCATTTGGCGACCAATTGATATCATTTCATCAATTGGCGTTCCAAATCTCAGCTGGCGGCCAATTGGTCAATTTTCAATTGATGTCAATTGATTTTTTTGCCAGGGTGGGCGGAAGTGATTCCCAGAAAAAAAATACCGGAGGTTCTAAACTGAAACATTTTTGTGCTAAAATCAAGTTTTTGCACATCTAATACAGGTTTTGAGAGAAATGTGAATTATAAAGTATCAAAAGTATCTTCAGTAAAAGATACTTGATACTTTTTGAATATTAATTGATAATTGATACTGATACTGACTCCAAGAAAAGTATCAAGATAAAGATACTGATAGTATCAATCTCTGTACATACTATACTATAGTATACTATACTATATATATACTATAGTCAGGGCATCGAACCCGATCGTTTACGAGTTCAGGTTCGGGTTCGGGTTCAGGCAAAAAATTAATAAGGGTTCAGGTTCGGGTTCGGGTTCAGGCAAAAAAATAATACGGGTTCGGGTTCAGGTTCGGGTTCAGGCAAAGCAATAATACGGGTTCGGGTTCAGGTTCGGGTTCGGGTCCGGCTCTACACTTAGATTAATCAGTATACCTTCATATTTGTGTTCCAAGCCAATAAATTTTCTGGTGTACATATTATTAAATTTGAATTATACAACAAACTTCATTTAATTTAAAATTTTAATTTTTTGTCAATTCTTTATCATTTAACGCATGTCGAACTGACGTATGGGACTCATAGTCGTACCTATACGCAAGATAAATCATTGGGGAAGGGGGGGGGGGGGGGGGGGAGGGGCTGCTTGATTAGTCTGAATTTACGCGATTTTTGGCATATAATTTGTAAAGGCGTTTTGATTTTCTAAAAAAATTTGGTTGACAAAAAAGTATGCTGGGTTATGTATATATAATTTATATATCCACTAATAAAAAATTTCGAGTGGCCAATACAGAGCTATTATTCAGAAAAATCATAAGGAATTTCCCGTTTCGGGGACGAAACCCCCAGAGATATTTTTCTTTGTCATTAATTTGTGTGCAATTTTGAGGCATTTTGAACCAAGGTTTTAGGAAATTGAAACACACAATATTCATTATAAAAATCATATTTTTTAAAGGAATTCTAGGCATTTAATTTAATATAATGTTATTTTTTAAATGCTTGTTTTCTATAAAATTAGTACTTAGATCCCATTGAAGGGGTAGAATGTGTGATGACGTGATGATTAATGCGAAATGACGGCAGAATTCGGATTTCAAACATCCAGTTTGCCCCACAGGGAGATTTTTCATTTTACTCCCTACTAAAACGAATTTGGGACACTAAAGGCCACGAGTTACCCCCCCCCCCCCCCTGTTGTGCACGCCTAATATGGGACTGTAAGTCGAAAATGAGACAAAGTGATTTTATAATAAATCATGTTAAAAATATCTCGAATAATACTCCTTTTCTTCTTCCCCATTTAAAAATTCAGAGCGGAGAATCAAGACAAAACTATTCGGTTAGGTCATTGACAACCACAGCATTTGGTGGTCAATGGTTAGGTTATTTGGCGTGGGTACACAAGCTTATTATAATTAATGTTTTGTAACCTCATACAAAAAACATAGTATACTTTGAAATTGAAATATGAATTTAAATTTTTTATTCAAATTATTAAATTTAATGTGCATTTTTTTAAATTTGAAAACCCATAAAAAAACCCTTAAAAATATGGGTTCGGGTTCAGGTTCGGGTTCACAAATATTATTTATAAGGGTTCGGGTTCGGGTTCAGACAAAAATGTAATACGGGTTCGGGTTCGGGTTCAGGTTCACAAAAAATACGGGTTTTTTCGGGTTACGGGTTCGGGTTCAGGTTCGGGTTCGATCCCCTGACTATAGTACTATAGTACATATACTATGTAGGTACATACCTACATTATGGTAATTCCGCGTAGGTTGACCTACTTGCATTACAAATCTGTTGATTTTACAGCTGTGGCCCTTTCAATATCAAAATCCTTCCGCGGAGAGCTAGTTTAATAATATCTGCTATGATTATGATAGTTATAACAGATCTTATGAGTATAGGTTTACAAATCAACATCCAGAGAGCAAATAAGATTTAGATCTTGACAATATTAAGATGTTATCATCAACAGACGCGTAGGAAGGAAGAAGGGGGGATGCCCCTCTCCCCTCCTGATTAAATAACCCACCATGTGCTATTATATTCTTTGTCAAGATAAAAAATAGGTGATGCAAGCGAGCGATTTTGCTACTTGTTGCAGGCACTTTTTTGGGGTACGATGGAGACAAAATTGGTTCACGAAATGATTTGAAATTTTAATCATGATTAGATAAAAGACAAACTTAGTGTTTCAATGGTTACATTTTTATAATTTCTTGCTTTGTTACTAATAATTTGTTGATTTTTGGTGAAAAATTGTGTATTTTCTGTTCTCGCTGGCCGTATGAAATTTAATTTTAAAAATGTGCCAAGTGATAACACTAAGTTTGTCTTTTATCTAATCATGATTAAAATTTGAAATCAATTTGTTAATGGGCAGGTTCGAAAGCTTTATGGAATGAACATTTTCCCCGGAGGATAAAGTTAATACTCTATAATTTATATTATATCCCAATATTAACTTATGGATCGGTGACTTGGACGATGGGCTGGAAAGAGAGAAGTAGAGTGCAGGCGGCGGAGATGAAGTTTGCGAGAAGTACTTTGGGAGTGAGTAAGTTGGACAAGATTCGTAGTAGAGTGTTAAGAAAAGAATTGGGTGTCGAGTCTGATCACCGACCACATACACGACACCTGGGGGAAAAACAACTGGCCCACCAACGCCCAGCACGGCTTCCGGAAGAATTTCTCTTGTGAATCCTCACTAATTGGATTCACGCAGCAACTTGCAGACTATATTGACAAGGGAACCCAAGTGGACGGTTTATTCCTCGATTTCTCCAAGGCCTTTGATGTTGTCTCGCACCGTATCCTAATTAAGAAATTCTCCAAAATGAACTTGGATGTAAAAGTTGTTCATGGATTGAAGAATTTCTAACAAGCAGATCGCAGACTGTCAAGGTTGGGCAGTCATTATCAACACCAGTCAACGTTACTTCTGGCGTACCGCAGGGGACTGTCCTTGGCCCAGCGCTCTTCATCGGCTTCATAAATGATATAGTCGAAGGATTAAATAGCCCGGTACGGCTATTTGCAGACGACTGTATTATCTATGCTCCCATCAACTGCAAAGCCGATGAACAGTCCTTGCAAGACGACCTTAACAAGATCCATCTTTGGACGACAACTAACGAGATGAGGCTTAATGAAGACAAGACATGCATTATAAGTTTCACTAAGAAGAAGATTGCAATAGACTCTCAGTACACCTTAAATGGACTCCAACTTTCCAAATCAAAATCCTTTAAATATCTTGGCATTAACCTCCATCAAAATCTATCCTGGAATAATCACATCAACCTAACCCAGTCAAATGCCAAACGGAAACTACATTTTGTAATGCGTAACCTTAAAGGGAGTCTGCCAGCAACTAAGGAACACGCTTACAAATGCCTGATACGTCCCCTGCTGGAGTACTGCAGTGCCGTTTGGAACCCCCACACTGAGAATATGAAATATGCATTAGAATCCATGTTAATCGTACAGTACTTATAAGTAATTTTCTGTTTAATTTTGCACTACGCGTGTTATTTTCCGTGTGTTAGTGTGTGTGACCTGCCACTTGCCAGTGCCAACCTCCCCCCCCCCCCCCCTCAACGCAACCCCTAGTGTCTCTGCTAATGAGCCGTGCTACTGCCACCCTCGAGTCCAAGACGTCCAGCTCCGCACACGTGTTTAACATCATGACAGTCACGTGCGAGCATTGTGACCGCGTCGTCAAGCCGAGAGGATTGAAGCTGCACATAATGCGTGCTCATCCCGAGCTGCGGGTAGCCAGTTTCATCTCGGCGTCGGCAGCAACACCTTCCCCGACGCCGGTGAGTAGCACGACGATGTCAGCGTCCACACAAACGCCACCCATGTTCAATACCACCGAACAGTTGATGGACGAACTTGTCGCTAGGTCACTCGAAATGAAACAACAAATAGAAATTCAACACCGTGTAATTCATCAGCAAGCAGAAACCATCTCGCAACTGACTCTAGACAATATCTACCTCCTTAATCGCAGTCCCATTCAAGCTCTCGACCTCTTCCAGCTTTATAATATTCCACCGCCAACTCCAGAGTGCTCTCCCCCACAGAAGAAGCGAGTGTCCGTGTTCGCATGCAGTCACGGCCGCGGACTCGGAGCTGCTCTGACCAACCATCTCGGTCAGAGCACAGATGTCAATGTGTATGTAAAGACAGGCGTTGAGGTGTCAACAGTTTGCGCCGACATTTCGTCCCTGACATCTGACTTTGGAGATCAAGATCATATAATCATCATGGCAGGCAGCGATGCAATTACCAAGGGGTCTGACATCAGTACAACGAAAACAATAGTTCATCATGTAGCAACAACACTATCTATACTTCCTCTCACCAATATCACAGTAGCGACTATACCTCTTAGATTCAATAAGCACCATTCAATAGTTAATAAATTAATCAGGACGACAAATGATCAGTTAGCAAAACTCGCCGAATTCTATGAAAATGTTTCGATTCTCGACATGTCCGTTTTTCAAAGACGTGATTTCACCCCTTATGGTTTACACCTCAATCGTGAAGGAAGAGCCACCCTCCTAAACACCATCGCCAACGTCATCGTGCCCCCTGCTTCTCCCCCCGCTCCACCCCGCCCTCAAGCACCAGCTCGCCGGCCGACCGCCGGGCATGCCGAGGACGCCGTCGAGACCACCCGCCACGCCTCCAGCAGCCCAGCCGAGTCCCGAGCAGCTGACTGTCCAGCCACCACGCGGCCGCCACGTGCGTGCCAAGTGTCATCGAGCAGAAGAACACGACGCCGAGCTACGAAACCCGCAGCGCGCAGGCGCCACAGCAACACAACATCAGTCACAACACCAGCGAGAACAGATAGGTTCCATGTAGCTGTTCCTTCTGAAGATGATGTCGCTGTTCCATCTGAAGATGATGTAGCTGTTCCATCGCTGTCCCATGTCGCGGTTCCATCTGAAGATGATGTCGCTGTCCCATCGCTGTTCCATGTCGCTGTTCCATCGCTGTTCCATGTCGCTGTTCCTTCTGAAGAATATGTCGCTGTTCCTTCTGAAGATGATGTCGCTGTTCCATCGCTGTCCCATGTCGCTGTTCCATCTGAAGATGATGTCGCTGTTCCATCGCTGTCCCATGTCGCTGTTCCATCTGAAGATGATGTCGCTGTTCCATCGCTGTCCCATGTCGCTGTTCCATCTGAAGATGTCGATAAAGCTGATGTTCCACTAAGGAGGTCTAGGCGGACCACTGTACCCCCAGTGGCTATGTCAAGCCAGAACCAGATCGCTGAGCCACCGGTTAGACAGGTGAGAAAATCAACTCGTATAAAGGAGGTCCCAGCCAATAGGAACAAATGACAGCGACTGGACACCAGCATAACAGCACCCACGTCAGGACGCCACCTGAAGATTGCTGGTATCAATGTCCGTTCCATAGAAAGTGGGTTTAACGAATTCAGGGACCTATTCCTAGACAGTGATTATGACGTCATAGGCGTGAGTGAAACTTGGCTAACATCAGATACATTAGATGAAAACGTCGATATCCCAGGATACTTCTTTCTTAGGTAAGATAGGAAATCGCGAGGTGGCGGTATTGGACTTTACATCAAGAAGTCACTCAGATACACTCCTGTGGAACTCAACAATACCTCAGTTGATGATGCTTGCGCCGAGTTCGAACAGCTTTGGATTAAAGTCCAGATTAAGAGGAGAAAAATCGCTGTTGGCGTCGGGTACAGACCTCCAAGCCTTAATTACAGTAAAATCAGCTCGCTTGATGAAGCGTTGGCGGTGCTTGAGCCTACCGTGGAGAATATTATTTTTATGGGTGATATTAACATTAACTTTCTTGACAAGACATCGCCTGGGACCAAGTATCTCATCAAGTATCTGAATAAAAATAACCTGGAGCAAGTAGTAGTAGAGCCCACCCGTGTCACAAGTAACAGCGCCACCCTCATTGATCACATGTACATCAGAGACACAGATCCTATTATATCAACTGAGGTCGTAAACACCACCCTCTTGTGTGACGACAGAGGCTTAAGTATAACTGACCATAACATGACAGTATGCACTCTCAAATACTGCACACCCAAAAGAGTGGAGCGAACGTTGACATTTCGAAACTATGCTAATATAAACACAGATGAGCTAAATACGTATGCTGGAGGTTTACGATGGGAAAATATCCAAGATGGAACTGACATTGAGGCTAAGGTGCAGCAGCTCACTGCAAATATATTAGATGTCGCCGATAGATTCGCTCCACAGAAAACAATCTCAACTAGGAAAGTAAGCTCTCCTTGGTTAACGGAGGCCATTCAAGAAGCTATACAGCTAAAAAATCGCGCACTGAAGAAATATAAGAAGCAAAAAAGTAGTCAAAACTGGACTGTATATACTGAAATACGCAACTATTTAAATGGTATGATAAGGAGAGAGAAGAGATCTTATATCGTTAGTAACCTCACCTCAAGCAGACATACACCCGAGATTTTCTGGAAGAACCTCAAACGTTGGGACATTCACAGTAAGAATAAAGAAAGAGCAGATATACCAGAAGAGCTGGGCAGTCCTGATACCATAAACCAGCATTTCATTCAAGCAGCGGGTAACTTGGACGTGCTTAAGGAAACTATTAACGCATGGACCTTAAAAGCATCAAGCAATACTTCTATAGAGTTCAAGCTCTCAGAAATAAGTACTTCTGATATTTTGGGCATTATTGGTAGAATTAAATCGAACGCCATTGGGGCTGATGGCATATCCCTAAAAATGCTGAAACTCTGCTTACCGCACTGTGCAACTACTCTAACAGATATAGTAAACCAATCATTAACTAAAGGGATAGTACCATCTCTCTGGAAGGAAGGGTTAGTGCGACCTCTTCCTAAACTCAAGCACCCGAAAATTCTCAAAGATCTACGACCAATTACCATACTGCCTACGATGTCAAAAATATTGGAGAAGGTGGTGTGTACACAACTCGCGGACTTCCTTGAGAGCACTAATGCCTTACCTGATGCGCAGTCTGGCTTCCGGAAGAACAGAAGCACCACTACAGCACTACTGAACATCACTGACGACGCTATCAGAGCTATTGATAGGGCGGAGGTTACATGCCTTGTTCTCCTGGACTACAGTAAGGCCTTTGACACGCTGAACCACGATCTGCTCCTGGCAAAACTCAGGGGAAACCATCTACACGACAGCGCAGTGGACTGGTTCCGCAGCTACCTTAGCAGCAGGCAACAGCGAGTGGAAATTCAGCGCAAAAACGAAACACTCATCTCAAATCCCCTCACCATCACATCAGGGGTTCCACAAGGATCTTTACTTGGGCCACTGTTGTTCATACTATTCACGGCTGAACTCCCAAGCTTAGTGAGTGAGTGCAAGTTGCATCAATTTGCTGACGACACCCAACTCTACATCTCATTCAAGCCAGAAGACTCAAGAGCAGCATGTGATTTGATGAACTCTGCGCTTGCCACAGTAGTAAAGTGGTCTAAAGAGCAAGCACTCGTTTTAAATACATCTAAAACGGTAACACTTTTACTTGGAACCAAGAAGCAGAGAGAAAAAGTGTTATTGCAGGATTTTGACATCCAAATGGATACCTGCTCTTTGCCGCTCTCTGATGAAGCAAGAAATTTGGGCCTTCAAATAGACAATGGTTTGACCTTCGATAGCCATGTCACTCATCTAAAAAGAAAATCAATAGTTAAGCTGAAAACTCTATCCAGATTCAAGAATGTTTTACCCATCTCCGCAAAAATAATTCTCGCTGATGCCCTTGTACTTTCGAGTCTTAACTATTGCGATGTGGTGTATGGTCCGAACCTCTCAGCAAAGAATTCCATGATCGTGCAACGCATCCAAAATCAATGTGTACGATTCATTTACGGTCTCAGACGTCAAGATCACGTCACTAAATTCATCGAGAAGGCCGGATGGCTGAAGATGTCCGAACGCCGTAGACTGCATACTCTCAACCTTGTTCATAAGGCGATGTGTACGGACAAGCCCGAGTACATACGACAAAAGCTTGTACAGAGGAAGGACATCCATTCCGTTGCAGTGAGAGGAAACACCAAGCTTCACTTGATGAGACATCGTACATCCAAATTCAAGTCATCGTTCACGTACACCGCTGCAATGTTGTATAACAGTTTACCTGAAGAAGTAAAAAGTTTGGGAGTAAAAAGTTTCCCAAGATTCCTCAAGATGAGTGAGAAGAAAAAAAATCCGAAGATTGAATGAACACTCTTCCTCTGTTCGTCTGTTTCCTCTGTTTCTCTTTCTGTTTGTTTTGTGTCTTTCCTTTGTTTCTTTTTCTTTCTTCTCATGAAATATTATAGATATTGTGATAGCTGCAAATTATACAATATAAATATGACATCATACCCTTCTTCTTCAATCTTCTGAATTATCATATTATCATTACTTGTAATTGTATTGTAAATTATATTTTGAATATATATTATATTCTATTTTGTAAATATTCAAATTATAGTCATAGAAATATTACTAATAGTTAGGAGGTTTGCATGGAACAGCAATGTAATCCTAGGATTAAACATTGAATGCCGCCTTTTTTGTAAACAAACAAAATAAAGATGCTGAAACTGAAAACTGAAACAAAACAAAGCGGCCCGCTATGTTGTGGACAATCACCGCCGATGGTCAAAAGAGCTGAATCGACCATGTCTTAGCGTCAGCAAGACTAAAGCAAAACTCAAATGGGAATTGCTTCACCGGCGAAGATCCCGAGCTGCCCTCCGTTGTCTCTTCAAGACCATGACCGGCCTCCCTGCCTGGGAAGATGTAGCGAAACTCATCACTCCGGCAACGTACCAGGGAAGAAGCGATCATCTACTGAAGATCTTCATTCCTCGCTTCAACTCGGACACGGGACGACACTCCTTCCTGGGTCAAACTACCCGTCTGTGGAACAATCTTCCTAAAGATCTCATGGATGTCTTGCCCCCCAAACTAAACATGTTTAATGCCGTTATCAACTCTGCTGTTTAGCCCTAACATAATTTACAACTTAATATCTTATCCTAACTCAGCTCATATTTATTTACTTTTTTTCTCCTGTACATCAATAACTATCATGTCACCTCATTCATTGTATATTACATATTAACCCTTGTATTTTTAGCTTGTATGTTAATCAATTTACCATTAATTACCATGTAATTACCATTAGTCGACTAGCAGCCACTGGAATTTGTAACTGGCTCGTGTTATTGTTAAGATAATATCTGTAAGTGATTCCTAAGCTGTTATTAAATAAATAAATAAAATAAATAAATAGATTGAACTTCAAAATTGGAAGAGCGAGGCTGCAGTGGTTCGAACAGTTAAGCAAAATGGATAAGGACAGAATACCTAAGAAAGCATATGATAAGGAGCATTTGAAAAGGAGGGTGGGTAGACCAAGGCAAAGATGGAAAGAGCAGATAAGATTGGATGTTGAAGAGAGGGGGCAGAAATATGATATGGTTGAGAATGAAAGATGGTGGGAGGATGAAGAAAGATGGCAGTGTTTGGTGAATAGTAAAGAAGAAGAAGAAGAAGAAGAAGAAGAAGAAGAAGAAGAAGAAGAAGGAGAAGGAGAAGGAGAAGGAGAAGGAGAAGGAGAAGGAGAAGGAGAAGGAGAAGGAGAAGGAGAAGGAGAAGGAGAAGGAGAAGAAGAAGAAGAAGAAGAAAATGCTAATCAAATTGATCAAGTGAACATCCTATCAAAGTTATACACATTATGAAAACAATTTTTCTCTCAATTTTGTAAAACGGCAGTGGCAGAGCGCTTGCACCACCTAAAAAAGTGTTAAAATCGCGTAGAAATGCACCAAACAAAAATATCAAAAATTTCAGGACACATCTTAATTCCCAGTGAACACAGGTCGTCCCAGGGACAGACTATTTTTAGGATATCCTAGCCTAAAGTAGGACATCCTACTAGGATGTCCTGGGTACCTCCCTGGGATATCCTAATAAAGGAAGAAGATCCTTTTTTAGGAACACTCTTCCTAAATTAGGCAATTGCCTTTTTTAGGAAGAATTGTCCTAAAAATGGCTGCTACTGAAATCCTATTTTAGGACAATTCTTCCTAAATTAGGCAATTGCCTTTTTTAGGAAGAATTGTCCTAAAAATGGCTGCTATTGAAATATTTTTAAAAGTTTCTACAACTGTCAACAGAGTACTCTGCCCTTCGACTTCACAATATAGATTTTTAATTTCAGCATATCTCTTTATCGTTTATTTTTAAGTAAGTTATATTATTTCCAAAATCTGCCAAGTATTATAAGATATTATAACAAAAAGAGACATGTCCTATTGGACGATAGGAAAAATGTGTATTTCTTTTATTTTGTACTGGAACCTAAGTTGTCACCTTGGAGTCGGAGCCATATTTTTTGGATGCAAACATTGATAACTGAATTAATGTATATGAATAATGCGAATCGTGCGATTGGTGTCTGTGCAAATAGAACCTGTCTATTAAATATGGCAATTGCATCCCAATAGGGGAAAATTATCTTCCATAGGAAATACCATTCTATTATAATAATAATGAAAAATTATATATTAAATTTGTCATTTTCATCCTAATTTAGGAAAAGCATCTACCTAAATAAGAAAATGACGTCCTAAAGTAGGACAATGTATATCTTAAATTAGGCAGTTTCATCTTAATTTAGGAAAAGTATCGACCTAAATTAGGAAATGACGTCCTAAACTAGGACAATGGATATCCTAAATTAGGCAGTGTCGTCCTTTTTTAGGAAGGTCCGCCTAATTTAGGACGTACCTGGGATCGAAAAACTTGTGTAATTAGGACACTCTGGGGACACTCTGGGGATCATTTTAGGCCGAGTTTAGGACGGACTGGGGATGTCCTACCTAAGTAAGTAGTCTGTCCTGGGGACGTCCCAGGTACGTCCTAGTGTTCACTGGATTACTGGATGCTTTTTCAATATTATCCCCTCCCCCCTTGCATATTTAGTTCCTACGCGACTGATCATCAAATTAAAATAATAATAAAAAAAATGTAAATTAGGTTTAGTAACAAGGTATCTGTACACTGTTTCATAGGTTTCATCAATGGTTTCATAATCAAATATATTCCAATGTTTAAAATTACCCGCTCTCCATCATATTATACATGTTGGCCAACATGACGACTCCCAAGGACATCAATGGCAACAGGTTGACAAACATACGCAGACACCACCATCCACCAGTCACCACACGTGAAGAAACATAACCTAGTCGGCAATAAAACATTTGAGGTGTTTATTGGTTACATTAATCACAAACAGCATAATTTGTAAGTATTTCAGTTCATAATCTAAAGATTGTGTGTAGGTTAATACATTTTAGGCAACTTGAGTGCAACAAGCCGGCATGTATTAGGTCTGCAACCTACCTAGGTAGGTATCTACCTACCTACCTACTAAATTTGCCACCACCTCAAGTGCATTTATTGCTCAGTAGTAACTAGATAGTAACTTTGTAATTGTGTTGTCCAACGTAATAAATGTTTAGTTAATATTTAACACACGAATTGTTTTCCCCAGGACATGTCATTCCGTGGACGTGGCAGTCCCAGCGGTGGTTTCAACAGGGGCGGAGGTGGTCGAGGATTCAGGGGCGGCGGCGGTGGATTTAGAGGTGGCAGAGGAGGTGGAGGCGGCGGTTATGACCAAGGACCTCCTGAAACAGTTATTCCGCTTGGATTCTTCACCCACACAGCTCAAGATGATCTTATATGCAAGGTGGGTTTTTTTTACATGACACTTAAGATAATCGTACATGGATGCAACAGTTACACTAACTGTAGGTATAGTACGTCCAGCGAGCGTGTAGCCTTTCCTTTCATAAGATGAGCAGTATTGTTCGACCCTTGTTCGACAGTTAAGCTCTGACAAGACAAGATACAACTCTTTTTATGACCTGCCACCCCTTCCACCTACACTGTTGCCATTTTAAACAACTTTCCTTGAATTTTAAAAGCCAACTGCATTGAAAGATATTTGGCACCACAACAAAACAACCCATGTTCCAGAACACCTGCAGTCGTTGAGAGATATTTACAACCGCACACGCGTCAAAACACTCAGGATTACAAGCTAAACCCATTGTTGAATTTTACACAGCATTTGCTGAACTGGCTACACGCTCACTGGACGTACTGTACCAAGAATGAATAATGGTCTTTATTTCTTTGGATATAGTAGCCTTGGTTTACCTACCTACCTACTCAATTAATTGTGAATGATCGATAACAAAATAATAATAGAATCAAGTAGGTACAAACTATTTTCTTAAATGTTATCAAAGCTATTTTTAAGTAGGAGACATGAAACTTTTGTACCTACTGTAGTTGAATGTAGCCATGGTTATAAAAGTTGAGAGTCTTCAATATAGAAGTTATAGGTTCATGTTTGAACTAGATCTAGATGCATTAATATTGCCGTAAGGGACGACATGTCAGTCAAATGTACCTTCAGCAACAATCCAGACTCTCTACCTTAAGCTTCTTTATTGATTAGTAGGTACTCTGCAATCAAGACATTAAACCTTGGTGTATTATTATTTTACAGGTGGAGCTCGAAGACGTGCCGTATTTCAACGCACCGATATTCCTCGAGAACAAAAACCAGATCGGGAAGATTGACGAGATATTTGGCAACCTACGAGACTATTATGTATCAATTAAACTTAGTGACGACATGAAAGCCAGTTCGTTCACGAAAAATCAAAAGGTACTACGTAGTGTAAGATAGTGTAACCTCCGAGTGCCAAACTCTACCACTTATTTATAGTACCTAATGTTGATTTGATGAATGCTTGGAATAGGTACACTCCCCCAAATAATAAACGGGACTTGGTGCAAAACGTATTGGCTGCTGGGCCGGTTCCTTGACAATCAATCCTTGTTATTACCAATGAATCAGAGCTCACCTAAAAGAGTTAGATAATGCGTTAGCACTGACTTCATGGGATGATGCCATCAAACCTTAATCAGTCAATTCAATTTCTTTCGAGTACCGTTTATTATTTGGGGGAGTGTACCTACTGGGGGCCAATTCTTGAGATTCACGTATTGAAACCGTGTTGCGGTTTCATTGTTTAAAACATAAAAAGTTGAAGATAACCAATAGTTGTCAACTGTTTCAATCAAGTTTTATACAATGCAAACGTAAAATGGTTTGAAAATGTGAATCTCGAGAATTGGCCTCCTGTGCCAACAAAGTATAAACGGTATTTGAACAAAACAGATTGGATGTTTGTCAGGTTTCTTGACAATCAATCCTTCTTGTTAAATGAAATCGGAGCTCACGTAGTAGGTACTCGAGTTAGATACCTTTGAAGTGTGAATAGACTTCATTGGATAAATCAAACTTCATTAGCCAATCCGTTTCTTCCGAATATACTACCTACTGTTTAAACTTTAGCCAACTAAAGTACATTTTAGAATATGTAGTCATAATTCAGCCACAGCTACCTACTTAAGAGGCGAACGGGAATCGCAATGTTCGTCAGAGCGTTTTTTTGTTGAAATTTTGTCTTTCCACAAAATAATTTTAAAAAGTCAGATACCACTACCAGTATCGACTCATTACAGCCTAATAGACTAAATAATGCCACACACTGGAGTACTTTATGACCTCTGGTACGACCTCAAAATGTTAAAAAGGTACGAATATTTACCATATTTACCATAAAAACTAGTTAGTTACAAATGTGCAACATCTTGTTCCAGCTCTTCATAGACCCCTTCAAGTTGCTTCCCCTGAAGAGGTTCCTGCCTCAACCCCCTGGCTCAGTACAGAAGAGAGGCGGAGGAAGGGGAGGTCGCGGGGGCGGTGGCAGAGGTTTCGGCGGGCGGGGAGGGGGCGGCAGAGGAGGTGGACGGGGCTTCTCCAGGGGCGGTGGTGATCGAGGAGGCGGACGAGGGTTCGGAAGAGGAGGAGGAGGAGGTGGGAGGGGTTTCGGAGGGGGCGGACGTGGGTTTGGCGGGGGCGGCAGAGGGTTTAACAGGTGAATCTGAGGATCTGAAGAAGTGTTTTATCGATGATTTACTGTGGGACATATTTTTAGTTTGCAGAAAGTTAATTGTTACTTTTATACTCAAATTTTCTTTCAATCATGAAATGAATACTCTGGAGTATTCTGTTTTCTATCTGAATTTACCTATTAATATTGTACCTCTTACATTACAATAAAATTAACAAGTTCAACAAGTGGTTTTACAATTAAATTATTTATTTGACAAGCACAATTCATTTCCTACACTACATACTTTTACTTGACTTCTTGGAATGCATAGGTACATTTTGCCAAGAACTTCAAGTTGTGTCCGGGGACCAGTTAAATTCCAGTTAAAGTTCGTTCACGATAAGAATTTCACTGACGTTTTAGTCAATCACGTCGTTCATTGGTCAGTCACTTGAACACTGCCCTGTCAATGGCAAGACTTTCTTCTTTGTATTATTGAAATTGTATAAATTATGTCAAATACACTATTTTTATTATTAGAAAATATTAGAAAAATTCAATCAAATTGATTTATTTCCATCTACAGTCGTATTATACATAGTTTTGGATTATTCTATTGATATTTTCATATGTAGGTATACAATTGTTCATTTGACTACAGTAGTATCTACACGGCCGCCATTACGGCTTGCAATTCTAATCGTGAATGAACTTTAGGTTGCTATGCTAGTTAGTCAGGTCAGGTCTATACCACATAAATATCTGTAAAATAACTCGATTTTTAGTTCTCACTATGGCTGGATCAGTCTTATTCCGATCATATTCAAATTTTTTACATTTCTTTTTAGATTTCAATTAAACATGTCATACTTTACTATGTAATTATCAGTATTCAGTAATATACAAGAGTAATTTAGAAGGTTTTAAAACAGTTTGTGCTTTAAATTTCTCAAATTCAGGAGGATCACCTGTATTTCATAATGTCCTAATCAAAATTCATGAATGAAAGCAAAGAAAGCACACAAGGTCACTTCACTCGTGGTCATGTTCATCGAGATGTTTCCCTAGCGCTTTCTTTGCCTTCTTTAACAACTTATCCCTCCCCCTCATCCCCTTCTTCCTCCCCACCACCACCCTGGTCTCTGTCCCGAGTGATCTACTGCCAGTACGTCGTCTCCTCATCGTCGGTCAACAGTTCCGACGCCAGGCGCTTGGCAGAATCTGCGGCGCCTTCCTGGTACAGCACTTTTGCATGCGTTCGAGCGCTCACCTGGGAAGCAGATTGAGTATTAGTTTATTGACAGTATCTAGTATCCTTGTAAGGATCAATAAATAATTACAATAGGGAAGTCTCCTCTAAATTAACCTTGTTTAAAACAGTAATATCGACCCGACATAATCTGGTCCATTGCCATGACAACAAAATCTCCACTATTCTCTAACTAACACATTGCTGGGAGGGGACTTATAAATTACATAAATGTTTTTGAGGCTTGCGGCATGCCCCCCACACCTTATTAGTTATTGGAGTGAAAACTGAAAAATTAAAAAAAGGAAAAAATCAAAATAAACCTCATAACGTCTCAAAATTGATTTCAGAGTGTCAAAAAACTAAAAATCGTCCTGCGGGGCAACGTGTGGCAAGTTTTGTTCCTTCACTTGCCCCCCTTGGCAGAAATCCTGCCAGTACATCCCCCCATGGACAGACTTCCAATTTGACCACTGGTACCCGTCCACATAGGACTGAAATTTACTAGTTCAAGCCCCCCCCCCCCCCCCCCCCCCCCGCGATGTCCTTATGCACATCCCCTACACTGCATGTCACATTTAGCTGTCCGCAAGGCTGCCTTTTGAGCCTTTTTAGCATTTCATATACCTACTTTCTGAAAATCCTGATTCTCAAGGATTAATTACAGTCCTTCTTGCGACGTTTTAGGTGTGAGGCACGTCGAAACTCGAAACATGAAGTTTTCTTGAGTTTTATGTCCACCTTGAAAATTAAATCCCAATTTCAAGACAATTTTAAGCATGTTTTATTTTTTGGAATCATCCATGCTGTGTATTTCTGTTTTTAATTTTTTGACATTTATTTATTTAAACTATATTGTAGGTACTTTTTGCCTTGAAAAAGAGATCACCACAGACCTCGATAAATAAAGTTTGTTTCATACACGATAAAAACCCATTTCTTTTCTATTATTATAATTTATAACACATTGCATTAGGTATATTCTAGTATGGATGTATGGAAGATCAAGGACTCAATTGTTGTATACAGGCCAATTGTGTAACTATTTTAAGTGCTCAATAAAATACATTATTATTATTATTATTATTTAGTCTATTGTGGCTACAAAAAAACTCTTTTTGAGCGAGCGTAGCGAGCGTCACCACGGTACTCTTACGGCACTTTCTCTGTGTGTTTGTTTTTTTTTTTGTTTTTTTGTGTTCACAGCCCAGGTCAAACGGCACAATCAATCGATCTGAAATTTTGCACATATGCTAACGTAATCTATGCGGTCCCTGGGATCGTTTTTGAATGGGCTCATGTGATTGGTTCAAATTTTAAAAAAATTATCTTTCGATTGGTTGTTGCGATCAATTTGAAATTTTGACAAGTCATTACGACCAACATTGTACCCAATCATACAAAGTTTCAGCCAAATCCTCCCATGGGTAAAAATTTAAAAAAATCTTTCATATGATTTTTAAAAATTTAAACTAGAACCGTATGACCGATCAACTTAAAACTTTGCATGGTCATTGGGACCAACATTATCTGTATTTTTGAAAATTTTCAGACTTATCTGTGTTTAAATCCAAAAGTTATTGACATTTTACGGACATTTTGCGTGTTTGCTGTGAAATTACTCGAAAATGTTGATCACGGCTACTTCGACTCTTTATAGTTCCAAGGTAGTTAGAGCAGAAACTTTCAATCGTATGAAACTGATATGACCGTTCAACAGATCGTCTAATATTGTGTAAGTACACACACTTTTATCAGTAATTTTCCCGGGGTCCTATTCTATAACATTAGCATTCCCGATTCTGCGGGATATGAGTGGTCCCAGGTATATTTTTTTTAAATAGATCCTATGATTTTTGAATATTAACAAGAAACATTTTAATCATAAAGGTTCAAATTATTACAACCAACTATTGGAAACCTGGTATTCAATTTAAAAGCCACACATATCGTCTAATTACTAGCCAGAGTAATGTTATGTTCGATGAGTCATGGAGGTCTTTGTTGACTCCTGACATCAATAAAATGCTTCGTAATTAATTAATCTGTGATATAATGTGTACCTGACTCATTACCTTTAGTTATTAGGACGTAATGTACTTTTAGTTTTTGACAGAGGTGAGTCATTGTGTAGCGGTTTTTTGATGAAAAGGGGGAAAGCTGGCGAATGTCGTCAGTTGACTGATGAAGATGATAGAATAATCATCGAAATATTGTTTTAATGTGTGGCTTTTAAATTGAATACCAGGTTTCCAATAGTTGGTTGTAATAATTAGTATACTAAGTGGTATATAATCTCTTCTTGTTTTTAATAACATAAAGGTTCAATTTGCATGCTTATTGGGACTAATAGTAATACTACAGGTATATTTGGAGATTTTCATACCAGTCTGTGACGAAATTAAAGAATTATTGGCTTTTAATGACATTTTCAATAGACAGAATTTCGGTTCGATGTGTTGCGCATATCCGTGCTCGCTCATCAACGCGTTACACAGAGCGTTTTCCTAGTAAATAAACATAGTAACTGGAATCTTCATGTATAACATTCACTATCTTATCCACAGCCTTCTCAGAATGTATTCAAATTTTACAGCCTCATATCAGCACCTTCAACTACGCAATCAACTATTTGATATCTTTTAGTAGGTAGTAATTTGATATGCTTTGTTTTTAACGTTGTCCTTCCAACAATGTTGCTTTTCTTGTACATGCTCTTCGGAGCAACAATTTTGTGCAATGGTGCTGAGAAAATTACATCAAATCCTTTTATTACTGTCGGGGGTTGTCTCTCCACGGGCGATCCTCAGAATCTACCAATGGACTATTATCAAGTTCACTCCGGAGCTAATGAAACTATTCTCAAGTTGGCAACGTATTCATGTGGTAGGTAAAAATGAAATACTTATTAAGGTGGCTGGGGCTATCGGGTCATGACTCGGAACTTAACAACTTTGTGTGTAGGTACTTATTATTCATACCATACACCAGGGATCGACAACCCGCGGCTCCTTGGTGGTTCTTAGATGGCTCTTTATAATTTAAATCAAGATCTGGAATCGAAAAATTTGAAAATTTGAAAAGAAAAAAACTCCCTGCGAGGCAACAATTGGAATGTTATTTGACCCAGTTTGTTCATTTTAGAGTCCCAGAATCACTTAATTCTAAAATAACGACCTGCAGGGCAATAATTGGAAGGTTATATGATTAATTTTTTTTATTTTCGAGTCCCAGAATCACTTTCAAATTGTTGAAATTCTTAAAAACGACTTGCGGGGCAATAACTGGGGGGCTTTGTAAAAATATCCAAATAAACTAGTAATTCAATTTATTATTTTTGGTGTATTATATTTGATTGCCTCTACTGCGACTCCCATTAATTATCTAATTTATAACATTTTGGGAAATTGGCTCCTTCACCAAAAAAGGTTGCCGACCCCTGCCATACACAATTCCTCAAAAACTTTAACAATTCTCGTGTCTTGTTTCTAAGATAAATTGAGTTGTCTCCCCATGTGGTTACAGCAATGTTAATTGAGGGAGTGTAGCAAGCGTCCCCATGGTACTCTTATCTTATGGCACTTTCTCTGTGTTTTTTTTGCCTGCACTGATCAGGCTAACTGCACAACCAATAGATCTGAAGTTTTGCACACATACTGACGTAAGCTCGCACATCAACGCGTTACACTGAGCGTTTTCCTCAGTGTAATGGTGTAACGGTTCTACGCCAAATCTCGAGTTTCATATTTTGAAACCATTTTAAGTTTCCATTCTATAAAACTTAAAAAGTTGAAGGGGGCTGTGCATAAAGGAAGTCACGCTAAAAATGGGATATTTTGACACCCCCCTCCCCCCTGTCACGCTGTGTCACACTTTTCGAGACCCCCCCCCCATAAAAGGACGTCACAAATCTATATCTACCCCCCCTTAAATAGAATATTTTTGACAGTAAAATGTATCAGAATTTCTCGTTTTTAGTGAAATTTTCGGTCCCGACGTATCAACTGAAATTTAAAATTCTTGAAAATATCTAGATCAAAACGTGACGTCCTACTGCCTCCAGTACCCCCCCTCCCCCCTGTCACACTGTGTCCTATACTGGTGAACCCCCCCTCCCCCCCTGAAGCGTGACGTCCTTTATGCACAGCCCCAAGTTCTAAATGACGGAATTGTTTGATATGTCAGAAAATTACCACAATACAAGCAATACCACATTAAAAGATGTAGGTAGTCGCAAGAGCAAATGGAAGTGAACAAGCCCATTGTCTAGCACAGTGGTACTCAACTTTTTTGACTTGCGGGCCAATAATACGAATCTGATTTTGTTGGCGGGCCGCATTTTCTTAAAACGTACAATAATGCTCACGTGATCAGGAGGCCAATTCTCGAGATTCACGTTTTCAAACCGTTTTACGTTTGCATTGTATAAAACTTGAAACAGTTGACAACCTATTGGTTAGCCTTCAACTTTTTTACGTTTTAAACAATGAAACCGTGACACGGTTTCAAAACGTGAATCTCAAGAATTGGTCTCCAGGTAGGTTCATTCCAGGCGTGTAGGAACTACTTTTTGAAAGCCCCGCAGAGCGTTTTTTTAGAATTTAACAATTTAAAAGTGATTCTGGGGCTTTCTAAAATGCACGAACTGAAGCAAACTACCTTCCAAATGTTGTCCCACATGGCGTTTCTTTGGCCCCCCTCACCCTCCCTACCAACGTGCCTGTTTCATTCAGTGTCTTTTGTTTATTTAGAAACGAATCGAACAATGTTTCACACGCCAAAACAAATCTCTCAAAACATACACTCTTTTACAATTTTTGGAATTGGTAAATGGCTTCATTTTCGTTGCAACAAGTAGCTAATTTGAGAAGCGTTTTTTTTAGCCTGATGCGTGGATCCTAAAATGACAACTCTCAAAATTTCTCTCAAATGAAATGGGATTTTTTACATTAATTTCACAGTGAAGACATTTTGTGAATAAGTAGGTATTTGAAGCATCAACTGGGGGGCCACAAAACTTTATGCGGCCCACGGGCAGCAGTTTGAGTACCACTGGTCTAGCATTACAGTGTTGTGTGTAAGTGTGTTCAAATATAACATTGACGCTGTTATTTTTTAAAAATAAAATAAATAAAAATAAAAAATTTCAGATCCATATAACACATGCACCAAAACACTTGCTGCAAATTCAATGTACTTGGAGATGGGCTGCACACCGAGCAAATCCATGAACAAGTTTTGCTGTCCAGTTTCATACGACTGCGGAAGTAAGTACATTTCAACCATCAAATCATATCGAATTTTCGAGACTCGAGTATATCGAGAGTCAAGAGTACCAATGTTTATCAATATCATTTTCATAAGACAATGGCACACTAGCTTTCTTCGTGTCTCCTCTCCATATATTGGTAATGTTAAAGACTGCATGAAGACATACAACAAAATCATTACAAAACAATGTGTGTAAAACACACAACTTGTAAAATATAATCATGAACGCAGTCAGTTTTTAAGAAGAATGCGTTCCTAGGAGCGAGCTACGCTTTTGAGGAACATTTGAGTGAACGCATTCACTTTTGTATTACAAGGAACGTGAACGTGAAACGTTCGTTTTAACCACGAAATTTTCTATAAAGTTTGCTCCTTAATAACCTCAATTACTTACTATAGATACAGTGGCGGTCTGGCCCGGGATGCCGGGATGCGATCGCATCCTGGGCCCCTGTCGTTTTAGGGCCCTAAATAAATACAATAAATACATCCACTGTCGTTTTTCATATTTAACCAGCATTTTTACTAATTTTACATACGTTTTGTCTATCTTTACTTTGTTTTACGGGCCCTATCACATGTTTATCCGGGCCCTTTGCCTCATCGCATCCCGGTGCTTTTCATCCCAGACCGCCCCTGTATAGATATTATATTATCGATCTCGCTCAAACAGGAAAATTTCAATCTCGCACAGCCATATACTAATATCTTTCACACACATAAATTATGTACACTCTCCCAAATAATAAACGGTACTTGGTACAAAACGTATCGGCTGCTGGGCCGGTTTCTTGACAATCAATCCTTGTTATTATCAATTAAATCAGAGCTCACCTAAAAGACTTTGATAATGCGTTAGCACTGACTTCATGGGATGATGCCATCAAACCTTAATCAGTCAATTCATTTTATTTCGAGTAGGTACCGTTTATTATTTGGGGGAGTGTACCAACATAAAAATATCATCAAATAAAATAGTGTAATGTAAGTAAGCCAATGACGTTCATAATGACCAATGACGGTTGACCGTTCACCAATGACGTTGATATTGACCTTATTATATTTTACTCTTGAATTGTCATTAATTTTTCTAATCATTATCTCTTTAAAGATTAGGTACACTCGACAATTCATCAAACGGTATTTGAACGAAATGGATTGTCTGAAAAAATGTGATAGCATCATCTGATGAAGTCTATACTTACTCGCCATCTACCTTTAGTAGGTGAGCTCTGATTTCATTGATAATAACAAGGATTGGTTGTCAAGGAACCTGATCAGCAGCCAATCTGTTTCGTTCAAATACCGTTTTATGATTTGTTGGGTGTACCTAAACCAAACACATATAAATGTATTTTGAGAAAGTAGGTGTTAAAAGTGAGTTGAAATACCAGAAATTCTTCATTTGTATTAAGTCTTTTTTCTCATCAGAGCCGAGGCTCAACTAGTGAGAATGTAATAGAGAAGGGAGGAGAGGAAACCCGGTACCGGCATGTAGCCTACTCCTGACGAAAGATACCAAGGGGGCCAATGGCTTAACGTCCCATCCGAAGGGCGGTGTAACATTCACAGCACGGGCCTCCACAACATTCCACGAGTCGTCATACTAACCCCCAACCACCCCAGTCTCTCTGGTGATCTGACGAGAATCATGGTATCCAATACACCAGCCATTGGGTTTTATGATGTATGATGTGTGATCTTTATGATGTTGTTTTATTATATGCACCTTGGCTATGGCCCAGGCTATGGATCCTGAATCCGCGAGAGAATTTACTAAAACATGCTAAAACACTCGGTACAACTTTAAAGCTAGAGAAAAATGTGAGATTCCTGTTCCCATGTTCTATTATGAAAGTGTGGATTGTCCTACATACTTTATTGCTTATTTATAAAATGTTCAGAGGCCTTCTCTTCACGTTCGAAGACGCAGTGTCAATACAAAGGCAAGACTTATGCGGTTGGTGCTAAACTGCCCGATGACCCCGACCTGCCGTGCGTCACCAACATTACATGTGCTATGAAGGCCAAGTGAGTACTTACAGTAGAATCTTCATTCAGGGGTGGGATTACATAAAAAGATAACTTTCTTGTCACGGTGACAAGCTTCTCATCTCAATGTTATTCCCGGCCTTCTAGGGACTTGTCACCGTGACAAGGAGGTTATCATTTTATGTGATCGCCCCCAAGAATCAGCTAGCTTAGGACAGATATTTTTCATGTCACAACCATTTTTATCTCCCAACAGAATTTTCAAGGAAACATAGCAGGTACCAATATCTTCAATAGATTTTACTGGGAACAAATAAAATACCAGTTACAATAAGCAAATGGCAGGGTAACAATTCACAGATGGATTGTTTGTATTCAGAAATTTGGCTATTTTAATTGTGCATCTGTGGTGAAAAAGCATTTACATACGTAATTGCACATTTCTATCAGGGAGCCACAAATGTCAATTTTTGGAAGAAGATACATTTGTTGATCACACACAGCACACACATTAAACGAGAAAGAGTTAGGATTTTGAGGTTCACTAACTTCACTAAGGGGAGTAAAATATACAGAATTAAGTTTTTAAAAATCTCTTAATTGTGAAAGATACTGTATGTGACCAAATAAAAATTAGAAAACTATTGGCTAAATCGCATATATAAATTGAAAAAATTTAACTCTGATTTCAATATTTTCCCATGCCTGTGCTGCCGGGACCTATGTACTTCAATATTACATGCATTTGGAATGCAAAATTTTAATTGGAGTTTTAAAGAATACAGAAACACAATTATGTTCTAACCAACATGGTGAAAGGGGGAATGTATCAAAAAAGGTCTAACAATTTGCCTCCTGCATCAGAGTTCCAGGTTTCACCTACACGCGGAAAACATGTCCAACTGTCAAGACCAACGCGAAAACAATTCAACTCTACAGCTACTCCAGCTGTTGCTCAACGGGAACCAGAAGCTGTGAGTTTAGCAGATACATCAAAAATATACGAGGCACATAAACGGAAAAAAAAAATATTCGTTGATTCAATTCGATCCGAGGATTCAATTTCAACGATTAGGTAATCAAATCCAAAAAATCAATTTTTATTATTTTTTACTAAGTGCTTACATTGGGACAAAGGCCAACATTTTAAAACATGAATAATGTCAAGCAAACGAGCAATAAAACATACAATTTGCTACATTTTAAGGGCTCCTTATAGGCTTTTGTAATGCCTTTTTACATATTTCACCGTATACATGATATTTTTCTAACATCTTTGGATTGAATTGAATCGAATTAAAAAATGTATTAATAGAAAGGAAAACAATCGATTTTGAAAATTATTGAATCGAATTTGTGCATCCTTAGCAAACCTGACTTTCTCCACTTCATTTGAAGAGAAAAATGGAAAATCCACTCCTAAATAAATAGCCTGATGAATCAGACTTCAAATGAAGTATTGAAAGAGAAGATTTGTTTGCACGTTACGTTACTAGATGGAGACACAAATACAAATTATATTTGAAAAGGTATCTGGTTCAAAAATACATTTTTTTGAGAATGAAAGTTTTGCTTCTATGTCCTTAAATCTGGTTTAAATTAGAAAATAGAAACACATGGTGGTTTAAAGACTTCAGTTCAAAACTTAACTATCATTTTGAGAAGTTGCTGTAAACGAGCAAATTCTTAAGCAGCAGATTGGGTATCGCCCACCAACTGGAACATCTACCTACTGATTAACCATTAAACCATGTAGTAACATGCACCTAACATCTTTCTTCCAGCTGTTCTCTCAGCGAAGGAGTTCAAGTGTGTCTACAATAACGTTAGCTATCCAATTGGAGCTCTGATTCCGTCGCCAACCCATTGTCAGATCTGTATATGCCTGAAAGGATTTAATGGTAACAATCTAAGTTAAAGTATATGCTGATATTGTGATACAGGCCGGTCTTTCAATGCCTTGCTAACTTTTATGCAGTCAATTAGGACCAGATTGCCATGGCAACAACCAATGACATTCCTAGAATGACCACCCTTTCCTACCCAGCGAGTACTTTTGGCATCACGTTTTAAAATAATTTCTTGTGTGCATATAATTAGCCCAAAGATAACTTTTGACATCACAAACACTTTGCCTACATGTCTACTATACCGACTTCTGCTTTCAAGCCAGTTCCATGCAGTTTAACTAACTCATGCAGTTTAACTAACTGTTGAAATTTACTGCATTTTTTTAAATTTTTTGATCAAAATAATTGTTATGTAAGTAACAATCACTCTAGAAGCCGGTGACTCTGTGACAAGGCATTGAAAGTGTGCAAATTGTTGCATTTAACTTTATTTGCCAAAGTAAATGTTGATGACGGTAATCATCTTCTTTTTAAATACATGCCAGTACTATAATAACTTCATAAAATTAAAAATGTATTGCCTCTTTTCAGCACAACCTTCAAAACAATAATAGTGAATGTGTTAATTATGCCTAGTTAAGAACATTACTACGCGAAAGTCTGCTACATAATTAAGCGAGCGGAGCGAGCGTCTCCACTTGACTCTTGCGGCACTTTCTCTGTGTGTGTGTTTGTTTTTTTTTTTTTTGCTGGTTCAACCCAGGCCGCACCGGTCAACGTATCGATCTGAAATTTTGCACACACCTTCATCTCATACTAACTTAGACCTGTATAGTTTTTGAGAAAGATCCGTTCACAAATAAAAAAATCGCGTTTTCCCATATAAATAGCATTGTAGGTTCGAGGAGTCCGTTGCGGCCGCCCGATGCGCTCCATTCAAAACAACTCGGAAGCAAGCAGCTGTCTATCTATTATTGTTTGAATACGTAACAATTTTATTTCTTTGCGGTTAGATAATAGTTAAAGCAATTTATGCGAGGTTATACTTAGGGTTTATTCTATTATTTTTGAAGATGTAGTTAATTGGTATAGGTATTTATTGTTTATGAGAGTTTTAACATGCAGTCTTACTTCCAATCTTTTCAAAGGCTGAGCAAATTATTTGTAGACCGATGAAATGTCTGCTTGATTGTAAAAATAGATTGGTTGGTTGATAATTGAAATTATGTTTATGAAATATTTATTTCATTTGTATCAGATACAATGTGTTAGGTTTGTGTTAGGTAAGCAATGTGCTAGAAGAAATAAGCTCTTTTATACGGAACGGCAAGTAACTGTTTGGATAATGTTTCTTAAATTATGTTTGCTCATATTAGCACTTAGATAATGGCCTATTTTGTGGTTTGAATCTCTGTATTTTTTATTTATAATAATTCCATAATACCTACGTACCTAAATAGTAAATACTGAAATAAATACACATGAGTGTGTATCATGTTGCAATGACTTGCAATAACTGTTGCAATAACTTGCAATGAGAAGCAAATTCAGCTATTTTTTATATAATTTAGTGGATCGTGCTTATAGATTTCAGTTGTTTTAGGTATATTATTGCCGGCTTTTAAGGAATTATGGTTCGAGGTTTTGCACGTATCCGTGCTCGCTTATCAACGCGTTACACAGAGCGTTTTCCTAGTAATGCTATAATGGCCTATGGCTTCTGAGTGGCTTAGTTCTATTTCAGGAACCCTGAGCGCTCCCTGGTGCAAGTTCCCCAAATGCGGCTACGAACTTGACGCACATAACAACATCATCAAGGGATACGCTCCTGTCTATGGCTATGGATTTTGCTGCCCTTTCATGTGGGAGAAACGTAAGTAAATCATAAGAACTATATTCTCAACAGAGCCAAGCACCACTAGTGAGAATGTAATATAGAAGGGAGGAGAGGAAATCCGGTACCGGCATGTAGCCTAAGGCTGAACGTCCCATCCGAAGTACGGTGTGAACTTTACAGCACGGGCCTCCACAACCCGTGCCGTCGAGAGACTGATAACAGTATAACACAGTCTCTATAGAATAACTCCGATGATAACCCCATGAACATATCAATGTACACTCTACAAATCATGCAATGGTATTTGAGCAAAACAGATTGGCTGCTGGTCAGGTTCATTGACAATCAATTCTTGTTATTATCAATGAAATCAGAACTCACCTACTAGAGTTAGATGACAAGTATGCATAGAAAGGGATATACATTGTGAAAAATATCTGACCAAACCAGGGTTCGAAACCCGGGATGTCTCATTTGCCGGGCGAGACCACTACCAACTGAGCTACCCGATCGGACGGACGGACATTAGACACAACACACTGATGAGGGTTAGAGATCTCCGAGGAGAATGGAATGAAGGTAGAGAATGCTCACTACGAACTGTCATCCCACCGGTGACGATGCTTTCACCCTGTCTCATTACACTTGCGTGCGCAACCCTCTTTTACTCGACTTAAGAGGGCTGGGTTGTGAGTTTGACCTAGACGAGTTTTTAAATCGATTTTTATCAATATCTTTTTCCAGTGTAATTGTCAACAAAATAGGGCTATGGACGTGAATTCAGAACAGTTCAATGAAAATAATATCATAGTTTGGAATAAGCTATTAGTTTTATTGTGTCCAACAGGTGTTTAGAACTAAACACCTACAAATTACAAAATTTTCGGGTTCTAAACACCTGTTGGACACAATAAAACTAATAGCTTATTCCAAACTATGAAATTATTTTCATTAAACTGTTCTGAATTCACGTCCATAGCCCTATTTTGTTAACAATTACACTGGAAAAAGTTATTGACAAAAATCGATTAAAAAACTCTTCAGGTCAAACTCACTACCCAGCCGTCTTAAGGAGTTGCTAGTCAGAGTTTCTATGAGAAATTCGTAGTGAGAATTCTCTACCTCCATTCCATTCTCCTCGGAGATCTTTAACCCTCATCAGTGCGTGAGTCTAAGGTCCGTCCGTCCAACCGTGTAGCTCAGTTGGTAGAGCTCTCGTCCGGCAAGTGTGATGTCCCGGGTTCGAGTCCCGGTTCGGTCAGATATTTTTCTCAACGCACATCCCTTCCTATCATCCTGACTCCATGGAAGTTTTCCACAGAAACCTACATTATCGAGTAAGCATAGATTTCTTCAGATAATGCCGTCAAATCTGTTTCAGTCAATCCGTTTCCTTCGAATACCATTTTATCTTTGTTGGGTGACAGTTTACATTCTAGCACATACAAATACATTTATTTTCAAAAGAAAACTGATTTTCGTCAACAAGAAAACGTTAAAAAAATTCACAAAGTTAGACCATGCAGCTTGCAGCTGATCACTCCTCTCCCCCTACCCCAAAAATATGAAATTACGGTGGCTATGCCTTTGCCAACATAATAATTTAATACTGTCTGTAGCCACTTGGATATTGTACATTGAACTGAATTGTAATAAGTAAAATTAAATAATTTTAATTTTATATCGATTCCCTTCTTTTCCACAGCATCAGCGGCCGATGTTCTTATGGCAAACCCAATAGACAATAGAGGTAGGTACATAATTTAAACAGATACCTTCTTATTGCGAGGAGTTCAATAAAAATCTAACTCGAATTATACTATGTAGTTACACAAATTAACAACAAAGTTAAATGGTTGGTAAATCATTCCATTTTGTCTTTGTTGTTGGTATTCTTTGGAAACTGTCAAGTCATCGAGCACTTACGAAGGCAAGGGTTCAAACTATTCATTTCAGGAGAAGGGAATGAAGCAAATATCACTAGGAAAACACTCGGTGTAACACGTTGATGAGCGAGCACAGAAACATTTACCAATCCCAGCCAAACACGATTAATACAAGTGTGTTGCAACATTGCAACAAGTCATTGCAACCAACATTGTCCCCAATCTTACAAAGTTTTAGCCAAATTATACCATTGGTTAAAATTTAAAACCATCAATCTTGTGATTTTTTAAATTTCAACAAGAACCATTTGACCGATCAACTTAAAACTTTGCATGGTCATTGGGACCAATATTTTTAAGCGAGCGTTATTACGGTTACTCTACGGTTAAGAGCGTTACTCTTATGCCTCTTTCTCTGTTTTTTTTTTTTTTTTTTTTGTTCGCACCATATTTTTAGCACCGATTGACCAATCGAGCTGAAATTTTTAACATACACTAATATCATATTAATTTCGACCTGGAATGTTTTTTCAGCAATATTCAAATCAAAAAGTTGATTATTTTTATTTATTACTCATTGCCGCGCGGCACCCTGCTGAGTTTATTACCCAAGTCACTTCCCGTCCACTCCACCCCTCCACTAATGGCCAGTCAGCCCCCAACCATTAAGAAAAAGGTTGTTTTCCTTTGATTCAAATGAGAGACGGGGGTCCTTTGCCAGAGTAAAATATATTCGTTATATTACAATGTATTTCAAGTGTTGCATGTGGTAATTAGAGTATAGCGCGTATCAGTGCTCGCTTATCAACGCGTTACAATGAGCGTTTTCCTAGTAGATATTTTTGCTAATTTTCAGACTAATCTATCGTTATCTTCAAAAGTTATAGTCATGTTAAGGACATTTTGTTCTATAATCTTGAAATAAGGGACTGGAACCGGAACCAAAAAGAACCGGTATTTATTTTTATAGAAACCGGAACCGGAATCGAACCCAAATTAATTTTTTAAGTATAACTAGAATCCTTATTCATATTTTACATTATTTGGGTTCCACAACGGTTCCGTAAGGGTTCTTTAAATTAATTAATTTCATTCAATTTTTACTTCATTGCTTTTAGAATCTGTAATTATTTATTACCATTTACAGTTTTTCAAATAAATGAACACAGAGTCAAATTAATGATGGACATTTCTGTGCATGTAAGTCGTCAAAACTCCATTTAAAAAAAATAATTTGAATTGCCTGAATTTGATCGAACCGATTTGAACCCTTATGGAACCGAAACAGTTATTTTTTTCCAGGAATCGATATTTTTAAAAACGAATGTAATTTCCTCTCAGGTGTCTCTAAGGCCGTCTGCACGTTTGGAAGCAAGAAAATAAAGTATGGCGACGGATTGATCTCGACTGTGGCTTCAACGTCGTGTACCCTATGTGGGTGTTTGATCGCTCCGTCTGTGGCGTGCGGCTTGCTCAGTGACTGTAGTGCAGCAGTTGCTTATCTCTTAACTCATGCAGGGATGTAGCTCCAATTACCGTTTTCACGACTCTGCACTTGAATTATTTTCTCAATTGCAATCATGAGGGGTTATGTAAGCAAAATAATTTGTTTTTTAGTTAGATACGCACATCATTCAAAACGGTTGATAGATTTTAATATTGTTAAGCGAGCGTTACTACGGGACTCGTCGTTCTCTGATTGTTTTGTTTTGTAAGCACTGCCCAGGTCAATTAATTTGAAATTTTGCACACAAGCTAATGTCCTATTCGTGTTTAAAATCAAAGGAGTCAACATCTGGTAGCTGCTTTGCCAACTATGAAGTATAAAATAATTTGTTTTTCATTTGTTGTCATAGTTGTCAATGGATGTTCAACCGGTGAATTTACCAATTAAAAGCAAACCAAAAGCAGCAAATCATTACTTTAGTGTTCCTCAATGTTCAGTGTTCGAATTGGGAATTGTGTTATGGGGGGATGGTGTATCGTGGGTAAAACGATACAGTCAGTTAAGGGGGGGGGGGGGGGGGGGGGCTGGACCCCAAGTTTTCACCGCTGGGCGTCTTTTGGATTTTGGGATTTTGGAGGCTGCAAGATAATGTAATTGCAAGGCGGAAATGGTAAAAGTAAATAATTACCAATTGTTCCATGCCAATTTGTTACAAGTTCAAAGTTCAATATAGTTAATAATTATTTATTGTATTGTAGTTTTAACAATGAATTATAAATTGTCATATTTGTTAATTGTAAGCTGCCATATGATCATTGAATATGAATTCTGGCGCCAACACACGTAGAAGTCAATTATGTTTAATGGGGGAATGGTTTTGTCCCTAAATTAATTATGGGGGGATGGTCATGTCCATAAATTCGTTATGGGGGGATGCCATCCCCCCGCATCCCCCCCCAATTCGAACACTGTCAATGTTCAAACAAAGAATCAACAGCTGCAGATGTACTCTCCTTTCATTTATTCCCAAAGAACGCTGTGCGGGAGAAACAATAATCTGCAATCTGCTTTGAAGATTAGGAAGAGTGTAAAGAGACTAGACCTACACTTCCCCCGTCCCACCACTTTAGACAAGGGTTTCCAAATGCATGTTAGCTTTATTAAAGTTCGTTCACGATAAGAATATCACTGACGTTTTAGTCGATCAAGTCGTTCATTGGTCAGTCACTTGAACACTGCCCTGTCAATGGCAAGACTTTCTTCTTTGTATTTGTTTGTATTATTGAAATTGTATACATTATGTCAAATACACAATTTTTAATAGTAGTAAATATTATAAAAATTCAATAAATTGATTCATTTTTATCTACAGCCGTATTATACACATTTTTTGATTATTATATTGATATTTACATGTTTAGGTATACGTTCACTTGACTACGGTAGTACACGCCACCATTACGGCTTGCTATTCTAATCGTGAATGAACTTTATTCTATGATGTAAGTGTGTGGGGAGCATTTCAAAACAGAGAACTTCTTTTACTCTGGTAAGACAAGTACTATATTGTTTTGATAAATCTGAAATAAATTAATAAATCGTCAATGCAGGCTGCTCTAACCTACACACTACATCTATACACCTTGATCTATACTACACAAAACAGTGCTGCCACCTAACCAGGTTTAAACGCGAATAGATAGTCTATTATCCTACCCCTGTGCAAGTGGACTACTATGTCATCAAAACAATTATACTTGCTAGATGTACAGCTGTTATCTAAGTAAAACAATGGCGTACATCTGCCACATTAGCATGGGACGGACTACAGGTATAGTTTGTGAACGAGATTCTGTGATTACTTAAAAATTTACAATGGTACCGTTTGACCGATCAAATAAAAAATTTGTACATGGTCATTGGGACCAGTAATGTGTTTTTAACAATTTTCAGACCATTTTGAGACAAATATTTGAAGAACTTTGCGTTATTGACATTTTACAAACATTCAATCCTGGTATTAAATCATTTGTCAAATTTATTCACAGAACTGTCCGAGAAATCACTGCTCCTTTGATGCACTTGGTTAGATTGCCTTTCTTACTTTTTCCAAGGCCTATTATAAAAAGCAGCAACTTTCGCACTCATTAATTAGCACGCAATACGAACACTCGCGTATCAACGTAGCACACAGATTGTTTTCTGTGTAACGAATTGTCCAATTTTACCTCGTAAATGCAACATATAACTTGCAAAATTAATATTCTTCCATTTAAAATGAGTATTGAACACTCCTGCACTCAGTTCATTGTCTAGGACATAGGAAGGTAACAGATAACATACATTAAAAATTTCGGTATTGTGGTACCTAGTTCTTGGGTATACATAATCCCCATAAAAAACACTTCGTGTAAAAATACCAGCCAAGTCTCTTCTACTAAAAAAATATATGAAATCTAAAAATTCTGCACTGAAAAGTAATGATATCAAAAAATTTGCCAAGTCAAAACTTTATTTGAAAATCAAAAAATACTTGGCGCATCGTGTATATTAATAGCTTAGAAGTATAGGCCAGATATAAAATATACATAAAATATACAAACATATAGTATACCTAAAATGCCCTAAAAAATCGATGCGCCAAGTATTTTTTGATTTTCAAATAAAGTTTTGACTTGGCAAATTTTTTGATATCATTACTTTTCAGTGCAGAATTTTTAGATTTCATATATTTTTTTAGTAGAAGAGACTTGGCTGGTATTTTTACACGAAGTGTTTTTTATGGGGATATCACTCCTTTTTTTAGTTTATTCTAACAACTTGTGACACATATGAAATGAACAATTACTAAATTCTTTTAAAAACTCATCACCCTTTACAATTTGGTTACCACTAATGAATAGCAGCGTATGGTCCTAAATAATTGCTAATAATGATCTTTCACGAAGAATAGCAAAGGTTTCATTCCAATCAGTCAACCCAGTTCCGAGATATGGCAACACTTCGGTTTTCAAAATGGCTGCTGAACTTTCTGCAATGCCACATAGAATTTATTTCTATAAATGATGTGTATCATTTTAAGCTTTCTGAATATGTATTTATTGTATAGGAGGGAATTATAATAATTTATACATTTGAATGACGTCATTTCCGGTCTCATAAATAGGAAAATTCTATTTGTACTGTTCATATTCCATAGAGATGGCCTTCCGAATCATTTGGCGCTAGTTTCATACCGATTTGTCTACCAGTTTTTGAGATATGACGTTACTTCCGGTTTAAAAATGGCGGCTGAAATCTCTGACCCCTTGAAGTATATTTTAAACATGATAACAATTTTATAAGCTGTCTCAAATAGTATATTTATTGCATCAAAATAAAAATTTGTGAGTTTATTAAAATGTGTGACGTCATTTCCGGTTTAGGTATGGGAAACTGCAAATATTATTGATGATAATACATAAAGTTGACCGTCTAAATTGTTTTGCGCTGGTTTCGTTGAAATCTAATTAGCCGTTATTGAGATATGATGTCACTTCCGGTTTCAAAATGGCGGCTTCCGGTTGGTTTCATAACAAGTCACATGAGACGTCAAAAGTACATACGTTACATAAATATCAAAATAATCGGTTAAACCTTTGTTGCCAAAAAGCCAATAGATGTATTTCAAATTTCATTACGTCATTTCCGGTTTCTTTAACATAATGTTTAGTCTTTTGCTACTTATCATGCATATAGATGACCGTCTGAATCGTTTGGCGCAATTTTCGTTCCAATCGGTCCAGCCGTTGACGAGATATGACGTCACTTCCGGTTTCAAAATGGCGGCACAAAAAATTCATGAGGTGAAGGTTAAATCAGACGCCAAAAGTGCACACGTGGTAAAAATGTGGGATCAATCGGTTCAGCCGTTTAGGCTGTGGCCTGTTTACCGGATTTGGATTCCAGGAGACTACTACTACTACTACTACTGAGATTATTATTATTATTATTATTATTATTATGAAAACCGCCCTAAAACACTGTTTTCACGGCCCTCTAGCGCGCAAAGGGCGTAACCTATTGTTCCCAAATTTGGTATATGTTGTAGGGTGGGCCATAGCTCGAAATTAAGATATATCGCAACAATGTGAGATTTTCCAATTTTAAGATCCAGTAGGCCGAAAATGCCACTTTGATGCTTACAGTAAAAGTGGGTTTGCTCCAGCCTTTTTAAATGAGTGTGTGCGCGCGCCGTACGACTTGGCTGGCGTGGAGCGACCGCTCCACTAGATTTTCAAGACCAATGAATGCCAAATGCCAAATGAAATGTAATGAAATGGCAAATGAATTGCCAGTCAATGATTTAAAACATCTACAGCAGTGGTTAATTTGTAAAATAATAAGTGCCAAGTGGGCAGACGCTTGGCGATGTCAGGGGAAATATATTTGACTACGAAACAATAGGAATAGGGGGTTTGGAGGAAGGGCCCCTCAATACAATGTGGTCCATGGCGCGCGCATAGCCCTGGGATAATTTTAAATTTCAGGAACAAATATTGTGCCCTTTTACGAGATCTCCTACACAATTTTTAAGACAATTTTTACTTCCATTGAAAATAAGTGGATGGAGGGGACGCGTCTGCCCTTGTCCGCCCCCAAATTTACCACTGATTTAAGACAGTGAGTACTTTGGACTAGGGATGTTCACGATTACGATTTAATCGAATCGATTAATCGATTATGACATTCAAAACGATTAATCGATGTTAGTACAAATAATCGAATTACATCAATTTGAATTTGCTGCCTTGAAAATGGTTCCACTTAACAACATCTAAAATGGCTGCTTTCATTCTGTCAACATTTTTCTTTGTGTGCGTAATATTTTAGTGATACATTTATGTTTGTGTGTATTTTCCCAAGTTTCAGTGTGTGTTTCTAATTCGCATTACCATTTATCAGTGATGATTAAATGAATTACGGCACATTACAGCGTCTT
Organism: Leuctra nigra; assembly: GCA_934045905.1. NCBI lineage: Eukaryota > Metazoa > Arthropoda > Insecta > Plecoptera > Leuctridae > Leuctra > Leuctra nigra. Next base: position 19,589,142 of record OW203771.1, read on the forward strand.
TGAAGTAAAAATGACTGACTTCCCGGACACATTTCATTGTTGAGGTTAATTTTGCCGTAAAAGATGATAATATGATGACCACTGTGAACATGATGATATCAATACGATTTAATTTGATTATTAATCGATTTAAATTAGGAAAATCGAATTAATAATCGATTTAAATAAAATAATCGTTGAACACCCCTACTTTGGACCATAAAAACGAATGAAAAAGAACTTCAAATAGTGCTGACCTTGAAAGCCTTGACGTCGCTGACCGGTTCGTCAAGCCGCACGTAGACGATGACGGCGGGAATGAACGTGAACTGCTACTTCGGTTTCACAGCGGGCTTCTCGGGTTACTCCTCTCCCTCTTCCTTCTCTGCTTCTTCTTGGCGCTGGCTTCCGTAGTTATAATAATCTCGTGGCTCCTGTGCAGAGAAGAAAATACTGGATTTAATTTAAGGTAAATGCAAAGGAGACTTGCAGTTGTTGGCAGCTGACTTTAAAGATTCAATATTCTTCCAGATTAAAATAAATCATTCCACATGCAACTATAAGTGTGTATGTACAAAAAAATGTGATATTCTTAGATGAAACATTATGCGTAGATAGGTCATACTAAAATGATCAAATTACTTTTATTTTTTTCCCCCAAATATGCAAAGTGGACTTCTTGTTATTTTCAAATCCTCACGTCGGATAGGATCAAGTACGGGCTCTGGTTTCTATGAACTTTTCAAGAAAGAGATATATATTGATATGTTGGATGAAGATTTCTTTTATTTAAATTAAACTCTAATTTAATCAAGTTAGGTACAAGGTAGAGGCAACAGCCAGACAGTGTCTCGTATAGCAATTGGAAATGTAGAGTCTGGATCGTATTCGTCTTTATTGAAATGCTGCGACATGTTTGAGACTAACCTCAACCTGGGCGTAGTTGCTGTCCTATCGACTGCGGGCCAAAGTGCTGCTTTATCTTGGGCTTCTGCAGACTCAGATACATGTTGCATCTTGTTCCCTCGCCCAGTTTCTTCCTCTTCTTCACAGGTTTCTTTCTCTTCTACCTCGTCACTATAGTAGATAAATCATTTACTCTCTTAACTAACACTTCCTCACTTGCACCAGGTTCAACATCCACACTCTTTTGCTTCGACCTTCTTCTCTTTTCACGTTTAACACCTGCAGTTTTCATCCTTTTCTAATTAATTAAAATGTAAAATGTACTACAGCTATTTACACCCGACTGAAGAGGGGTTTTGATGGAGGCCGCCGCAGGTTTAAAAGGTGAAACTAAGGACATGAAGAAATGTTTTATTGATTATTTACCATGGGATATAATTTTTTAGACAGCAAAGAAGTAGGTAGGTAAAACTTCTAGTTTTTATACAAAAAATTTCTTTCAAGAATAAAATGATATAATTCTATATAAAGTGCTCTGTTTATTGTCTGAATTGATTAATTAATATCGTATACCTTACCTATCTATTATGTACATTACAATAAAATTAACAAGTTCAAGACGCAGCCAAACTACAATTTAATTATTTATTGGACCAAGCACAATACACTTCCTACAAAACTGATTTTCTAACATTTACCTACTTTTTGGAAAGCACACATTTTGCCAAGTTGCCTCCTTTTAGGTGGATTCACACGGCCGTTTCAAACTTACCAAGTTTGCCGAAGTTCCGAATCGGCGTTCCAAAAACTCCCGTGTGAACTATGAAAGTTTGAAACTCAATCTTCGCAGTTCGAATCTTTTCATAGTTCACACAAAGGTTTTTGGAACGGCGATTCGGAACTTTGGCAAACTTGGGAAGTTTGGAACGGCCGTGTGAATCCACCTTTAGTTGTTTGTGTCTTGGGACCAGTTATTCCAGTTAGGTTTCCAGTTTACATGACATGACAGTTCTTTCAGTTCTTTCAATGGCTGGATCAGTCTTATTATGATCTCATTTAACATAATTTCTTTTTAGCATTCAATGAAAATGGGAAGAAATTGACATGTCATAATTAACTGATGATCACTTCTTAGTCGACAATTATAGGGTTTGAAACAATTTGTGCTCCAACTTTACAGAAGGTACTAAAAATTGGCCTGGAGGATGCCTTGCATTAAAATGCATAACAAAACATAGAAACACAATTCATTTAAATGAAACGACACTTCACTCGTGTTCATCGAATCTAATATGTTTCCCTAGCGCTTTCTCCGCCTTCTTTAACAACTTATCCCTCCCCCTCATGCCCTTCTTCCTCCCCACCACCACCGTCCCGCCCAGCTTCTGGTCCCTGTCCCGAGTTATCTTCTGCCAGTACGTCGTCTCCTCTTCGCCGGTCAGCACTTGGACCGTGCGCCAGTGGCGTTCCGACGCCAGGCGCTTGGCGGCGTCGGCGCTGCCGCAGCGGATGTGTGCGTCCGAGGCGCCTTCCTCGAGGTCTACGTACAACACTTCCGCATGCGTTCGAGCGCTCGCCTGGAAAGCAGATTGAGTAAATTAGTTTATTGAATCAAGATTACATCCTGCTGAGAATGTTTTTTCAGTGGTTTTCCCTCAGCTAAAAAGCAAATGCTTGGATGTTCTTCCAATATTACCACTGATATTGAAGCACAATTTTAATGACTATTATGAATTAAGAAGAAGTAGGTAAACGGTGAAGAGGTGAAGCAGCTGAAGAGAAGAGATGGATGTATGGAAGATCAACGACTCGATTGTTGAATACAGACCAATTATGTACCTATTTTATGTGCTCAATAAATTACATTATTATTATAATAAGTCACAATCACATTAGGGAACTTTTCTCTAACCTTGAGAGAATTAACCTTGAATTAGGGCCTTGTTTTAGAGTTACCAAAGTTAAGTTATGCCGGATTAACTAAATATTGTACTAAATTGGCATCACAGTGTTTTGAATATCTGTTCACAGAGATTGATGGAGAAGTAGGTAAGAAATTCATGGTACACTCGACAATTCATAAAACGGTATTTGAACGAAACAGATTGGCTGCTGGTCAGGTTCATTGACAATCGATCCTTGTTATTATCAATGAAATCAGAGCTCACCTACTAGAGGTAGATGACGAGTAAGTATTGACTTCATCAGATGATGCCATCACATTTCTTTCAGACAATCCATTTCTTTCAAATACCGTTTTATGAATTGTCGAGTGTACATTGATCTATTATTCAATACTTCCAGAAAGTCTATGGAAAGTTGCAATAAAAATCAGTAATGATGTATAGTTAGTTAGTTACATTGCTCGATTGGCAATGTTTCGCGTGTCGGTGCTAGCTCATCAACGCGTTACACAGAGCGTTTTCCTAGTAAAGTAAAATAATGCGTGCTCCCCTACTTTGGGCCATGAAAACAAGTACTAATAAAACATCAATTCTAACATCATTTGCTTGTGACGTCATCTCATTTTGCCACCATTCAGGATAGCTGTGATTCTTTCCGTTTATGGTGATATTTGATAGTTTTAATAATAACCTGCGAAATTGTTTGCTCCGAAGAAATCTGCAGTGTGAAGAGGAATCACTCACTTTACAAAAATACATTATTTTAGTACCTTCACTTACAAGAAATTTGACCTATCAACATGCCAACATAATGTCTGTCCTCAGGGGAAAACTTCAGTCTTTTGCATTGTTGATGGTTTATGCAATCTAGATAATACTGACTTTGAAAGCCTTGACGTCGCTGACCGGCTCGTCAAGCCGCACGTGGACGATGACGCCGGGAATGAACGTGAACTGCTTCTTCGGTTTCACAACCGGCTTCTCGGGTTTCTCCTCCCCCGCTTCCTTCTCTGCTTCCTCTTGCCGCTGGCTTCCGTAGTGATAATAATCACGCGGCTCCTGTGCAGAGAAGACAATACTGGATTTAAAAAGGATAATGCAACAAAGACTTGGAGTTGTTGGCGACTGAGTTGTCAAGTGCCTCATGTCAAGCCGGGTGACCCTGGCATGGACAGCCATGAATGATTTCAGTTTGTGCTTGAATTTCCTCAAGCTTTACTGAAAGCCCCACACATAATCAAACTTCAAGCTTGTCAAGTAAGATGGCCATGTATGGGTGCTCAAGGCCCAATATATTTATAGTATTTCAATTCAATAAATCATCTTACAGTCAATTGAGTGTGTAGAAAATAAAATTAAGGTAAACAACAAACAAAAATAGCAACAACAGAACACACAACCAACATGAACATAAACATTTATGCATAAATGCATTAAAGATTATCAAGAGAGAATGATTATGAATGATAGAGACAGGAGGCAGGTGTTTACTATTAATTAATCAGGTTCTAGGTGAAAGGTGAATAACATGCCTTGAATATAATTTTTTTCTGATTCCCTCCAGTATCTCATTCTCAGGGATTCTTCAGAGTCTTATCGTAATCGGAGCCCTGGAAATGTTGCGCCTGGATCGCATATTGAAAGCGTTGTGACTAACCTGGGAGTAGTTGTTGCCCCATCGACTGCGCGCCAAGTGCTGCTTCAGATTCATCATCTTGGACTTCTGCAGACTCAGATACTTGTTCCTCAGCCGCTTCCACTCCGCTCTGCAGTGGCAAACAAACACAAGTTACATCGGAGTTGCTTAAAATGCAAGAAAATGCTTTCTTATTTCACAGGTTCCCTCTAACACCATCCATAAGTGGGAGATTCAATAAATTTTCCATTATCATCGCATCAAATACACATGCAGAACTTTAAATACTTTCCTAGACATACAACAACAAAAAATTAATGGAGTGATATTCCGCCCGCTCCTACCCCACCGTGCCTCTGGCCTGGTGTCTAATAACCATGCAGGGATGACGGTTAGGCCGGCCCACTGCATGGTAATTGAGCACCTTTGCTGCCGCTAGTATCTAGCGTTGGAGTAGGTATGTGTACACTAACTGGGAGCGGGCGGATTATCAACTGCAGAAATTGCGCCATAAGGTTTGTTCATCTAGAAAGTCATTAGTTAGTTTATAAATGCTTTCAAAGCCGGGCCATTGAAGCTCAGTGAGATTCAATAAAATGTTATTTGAGAGTTGCTCCAACAGATTCACAGAATATTCTTAATCTCTCAAAACTATTTGTTATATAAATTTTAAGTACCTACCTAATCACCAAAATATTCAGCCACAATGCAAATAATAATTAGAACTCAAGATAGAGCATATAAATTTAAATTAACTAGAAGCCACTAAATACAATTAAGAAATGGCTCTCTGTTATAAACATGTTGGTAGATAAAGAAAGAGGTAAAAAATATTCAATATAGGTACCTACTTAGGTAGAATGCGCAGGTTTCTTCTTGGATCACCATCCTGTTCTTCTTTCTTCGTCTTTTTCTTATGTCGCCGTGATTTCTTCTTCTTCCTTTCCTCCTCATTTTCTTTCTCGTCACCATCCTCTCTAGCATCTTCTTCAAACACTTCGTCTTGTGATTGATCTTCTCTGCACTCCAAATCCTTTTTAACCTTCTTTTTCTTTTTCTCTTCAATTTCTTCACATTCGACATTCTCGTCCTCCTCCCCAGTTTTCTTCCTCTTCTTCACTTCTTCATTATCTACCTTGTCACTTGATTGATCTTCTCTGCACTCCGAATCCTTTTTAACCTTCTTTTTCTTTTTCTCTTCAATTTCTTCACATTCGACATTCTCGTCCTCCTCCCCAGTTTTCTTCCTATTCTTCACTTCTTCATTATCTACCTTGTCACTTGATTGATCTTCTCTGCACTCCGAATCCTTTTTAACCTTCTTTTTCTTTTTCTCTTCAATTTCTTGGCATTCGACATTCTCCTCCTCCTCCCCAGTTTTCTTCCTCTTCGTCACTGGCGGTTCTTCATTTTCTACCTTGTCCCTTTCAGTAGATAAATCCTTAACTTTCTTCACTAACACATCCTCACTGGCACCTGGTTCAACATCCACACTCTTTTGCTTCGACCTTCTTCTCTTTTCACGTTTAACACCTGCACAGTTTTCATCCTTCTCTAAAACATCCTCTTTAACTTCCATTTGTACTTCTACTTTTGATTCGGCATCTGGAAATATGTCTTCCGATTTGACTCCAGGGTTTTCCTCATTGGTTAGTTGTTCTGTGTCGAATTCCTTGTTGCTTGCGTTGCTACATAGCTGGTCCGGAAGGATTTGCGTAGGGATTCGACATCCCATTGCACCGAAAGCTTCAAGAGCTTGATTGGCAGACTCGACAGTGTCGAACTCGACGAAAGCAAATCCCTTGTTCATGCGACTGACTGTGTATTTTGGTATTGATATGTAAGGGACGTTGCCGAAAGGTAGGAAGACACTGCGCAGCCATTCGTGTTCTGCTTCAGGCGGCAAGTTCTCCTAGAATAAAAAGGTAAAATTTAGTATGGCAATGAGCCTTCTTTTACTCATCTTTCTCGGGTCTCTATTTAATTATTCTGTACAAGGTCTGAAGCCTATTTCAACGAATCTTGAGGCGAGCTCAAAAACCAGTCCAAAAGTGTGCAACCCAAAATTGAGAAAATTTACTTCTGTCTGGCCGTGCATTTTTTTCAAAATGTTTGTGCAATACAGGTCACACAGTTTATTAAACAGTAATTACCTACATCATGAAAAATCCAACAATGAAGTTGCTAAATTAGGTACCACACTCAAACCAATAAAAATTGGTAGGTAGGTACTCAAAAAGAAAAGGATTGGCTGCTGGTAAGGTTCCTTGACAATTAGGTTCTTGTTATTATCAATGAAATAAGAGCTCACCTACTATACTCTGTTCCTAAGGCAGACACACTCATTGTTCTCGTTTTATAAGGTATCGTAAAATCATTTGCTCTTATTGTATCCTCGACCATTTATTGCACATCCCTTGTTCGAGGTCGTTTACAACCTTGTAGCTCTTAGCTCGCTTAGGGGGTGGAATATTATTCCACAATGGTATGTATATATTTATGAGGTATGTTTTGACACTTTTAGGTTTTTACGATAGGGTCAGGTCCATTGTAAGTGTCACTAATACATCATAAAACGAGAACAATGAGTGTGTCTGCCTTAGGAACAGAGTATAGAGGTAAATGATGCATTAACACAGCCTTCATGGGATGATGCCATCAAACCTTAATCAGCCAATCATTTTCTTTTCGAGTAGGTACCGATTTTTATTGGTTTGAGTGTACATACATCTGTTTCCCCTCTGCAACTAATGCAGTCATTATCAAATGACAATTGAAGAACTAAAACCGGTGTTCGACAAAATACCCATGAATTTACTAAAATTTTAAGCAAATAAAATGAAAGTAATAAAGTGAAAAAAGTAAAGTAGGAACCTAGTACCTAGGTACCTAGTCAAGTAAAATAAATAAAGTAATAAAGTACTTTATAAAGTACCTAGGTAAAAAAAGTAAAATAAATAGCTAGGTATTTTGGACATTTGATGAAACTTACAACGTATATAGTGCAGTCATCTTCATTTTTCTTGTCTCCAATCGGCGTGGTTCGATAGACCTTCGTCCCGTCTTCCGTCAGCGCGAGCAAGTCGGACTTGCGCAGAGCCTTCGCGATGTCACTGGTGTTCATCGTCAGCGCGCGGATCTTGTTGAACTTCAGGAACAGCGACAAGTCAACGTCTGAAAAGAAGAACAGTAGATTTCAGTGATATCAACTGTCTACACAATACAACAAATTCTATTACCATTCAATATTTACTTCTAAGAATGATTGTCAACAAACAAGAGGATTTCATTGTTTGGCCAGTTATTAACATTTTAGACCCTATTTGTGTCGGTCTATACAGTAGGTAATGCAGGGCTGCCGCCATATACAAATTAATATCCTTCTAGGAGGCCTGAAAAATCCGTATGGCCATTTATAACCTTTAAAAATATGTATCTCTCATATTTCAAGCACCAATACTTGCCACTTGACAGTAGATAAGCCATTGAATTCCTCACACAACATGGGACATGAGAGGAGGGGTTGGGTTCTGGACTGACAGCTGAGGATGGAATGGTAATTCATGATGATCATAATAAAACTGCAAAACTATGCACACACAAAACTAAGGGCTGCATATAGGTCATTAACCCACGGCAGGCAGCCAGAGAACAAGTGGCTGCTTTGCTTCACCCCTACTCAAGGATGAACAGTTTCCCCCACCCACATTCCTTGCTCCACCAATCACAACAATTCGTTTCTAGACCACCTACAATGGGTGAGTTCCACAATGGAGCGAGTTGGGCGTCGTCACCATAGGATTTACGGGTTAAATCAAACTTGCTGTCAACAAACGAGCTCAAACCTGTGCCCATAATGCCCAAACTCAAAAGGTTGGGCTTTCTGATCCAACATGGATGCCTGTATTTTCATTTATTCAACTAGATTGGACTCAAGTGATTACGGGTGATAACCCAGTGATTACGTCACAATGTTAAAAGGATAGGAAAACTGAGCGATTGGATCAAAAAATACAGTATGCACCGAATATTACTCAGCCACAAGCGCTCCTAAGCTAGTTGCAGCAAACATTATTGACGAAGTATTTACTTGTTAAACTATCATGAAATTTAAAATATTATCTTTTTCAACACAGATACCTAATGTAGTTTAACCATGAATCACTGAAATCCATTTATGTGACACCATATCCAAGTGTCCGTTATAGTACTCATACCTAAATCCGTAAAAACGGATAATATCCGTACAAATGGCAGCTCTGCAGTAATGTCCCACATTTCTGTGATTTAGGAAATGTCTTGTATGTAAGCTAGCTGCAAAATCTTGTCAAGATCTTGGTTTGCAATATTCAAACTACGGAATATTTATAAAAGATTGTCAGTCTAAATTAAATCTGACTTGAAACAAGAAATAAATAGTGAAAATTAAATTGATTTACTTGGATCTTCAAGAACTTTCTTGCCCATGAATCGATTCTTCGTCAAGTTGGCGTCACTAAAGTAGAATTCCATCTGCCGCCGCAAAACTTTGTAAAACTGTTTCTTCCGATGGCGAACCTCTTTATCCGGAGCTATGACTAGGTCTCCGGGGACGTCCATTGTCTCGGCTGGAGCCTCCAGATCTTCATCCATAACGTGTTTGATGGAATCTAGATAGATAGAGTGAAAATAAATGAAACAATGTAACCCACATCTGGTAGGTATTGGTTCCCAGTCTGTGTGTTTCTAGGTAGGTATTCTGCACAGGTAGGTATAGCCTCGAGTGCTAAAGCATAGAAGGTAGTGTTGATAATGTCTTGAGCACATGTCATCATCATACATACAACTAGGAGAGTAACCTAAACAGTAACAAACAACTCTACGAACCTAACGTAACAGTTCAAGCAAAACATTTAAAAAAGACTCCTGAATGATTCTAACCTAAAAATGTTGGTCTTTGTTGATTTATTTGACAATTATTTTTATTAGGTAATAAATACTCCAAAAGTACACAAAATAAACTATTAACTATACCCACTATATTATAAACTCCAGATCTGCTTCATTAACAACAAAACTCCAGAAATAAGATCACTTAACAGCAGCGCCAAACAAAACGTCAGTGTGCAACTGCAATGCTAAATGTCAATCAATTGAAGTTGGCAACAACATTGTTGGGGCCCGTGCATAAAAATTACTCTATTTTCACAGGTCAATAACACTAAAATATTTAAACAACCCCGCCAAGTCGAACACTGTGGAACAAATTTTCATTTTTAATCGTTTTTCTAGCATTGTCATGGAAATGAACCTATTTAAATGAACCATATGATTAAACATAGGAGATATCTTGATGGCATTTGGTCTTATCGAAGCTAAAATACTAGCATTATTTCTAATTGCTGTAGTAAGTTTTGTCTTCGGTTTATTGCCGTATTATCTTGTGAAATGGTTCAACGCTAAAGGCGTGTTTAGGACGAAGAAAGTTCGTATATTTATTTCGGCAGTCATCTGCTTCAGTGGAGGAACACTCATAGGTGAGAAATAAATAGTATAATGTTTTGGAGATCTCTGTCCTAAATGATTATTTGAGGATACAAAAATGTAGAAAATTGTGGGATCTCCTCCCATATTGTTGCTTTTTACTAAAAATTCGTAAGAATAGTGGCTCTCCCCCTTATGAAAGATACGTCTGAACATGGCTAATAATTCACAGAATAATCAGAAAAGTTAGAAACCAAAGTCGAAATTTTTTTTGAATTTTTTGTTCATTTGAAGACGTATAATTTGAGCTCATTATAGAAAAAAGTTGCCAGTTACAAGACTTTATGAGTATTTTAATATAAATATAGTTTCAATTTAGAAAAGTGCCTAATAAATACGATATTTTCAATAAAACAATATTTTGGAGGTATTCGATCAGCCCAAGATAATGAGCCAGGGTTAAGCCCCATTTACACGGTGCAATTTCTTGAACAACTTCTGTGACACAGAAGTTCTGCACATGTGCAGATTCCCTTTATCATCTCAAAAGTGATACTGCGCACGAGCAGAACCTCTGTGGCACAGAAGTTGTTCAAGAAATTGCACCGTGTAAATGGGGCTTTAGAGATCTCCAAAGAAAATGGAATGAAAGTAGTGATATTGAAAGTGAAAGTCCTAGTTTAATCCCCGGTTCATTCATTTTCATTACTTCTTACCCTTCTCCCTGGTCTCCTCACCACCCTCCAGGTGTCGCCTTCCTCCATCTGATGCCGGAAATGCGGGACAAACTGAAACATCTGACCGAAGAAGGCTACGAATGGACGTCAGACGAGAAAGTACCGATTAGTGACATTCTCACGTGCTGTGGCTTCTTCTTCGTCTACATCTTCGACGAGATCATGCACTTGTTCATCGAGTGGTATTCCAGAAGGATCAGACAGAGAGCAAAGTCGAATGATTCCAGAGAAGTAAGTGGTTCCCTAGAGCAATGAAGGGCGCTAGCTCATGCAAGTCCAGGGCACATGGCCTCAAGAAAATTGTGTACATTTTACCTCGGATCAAAGAATTTTGGAACGTTTACTAGGACATGATCTATCATCAAGTTCCAAAGTTTTATTTCCATGTTCCAGATCAAAATGGGAGTTAAAAATTGGATTTGAGCTGTAAAAACTAAAAACCCATGTTTTATTTTTTAATTGTACAGTTAATAAATTATGAATTAAAACTATGTATTAATAACAAAAATATGTGTAGATACAAGTTTACGTCAATAATATGCAATTCAAAATCTAAAAGGGTCAGAATATAGGGCAGTATTGCTTGCGTCTGGGAGGTTGACGGGGACCCGAACCCATGTTCTTAATGTTCAGATCCCGCACGAGGCTGGCCTGGTATCACTGGACGGTCAAGTGTCACGCTCTCACAGACATACGCGTCACGTGAGAGGCTCGCTGTTCCCCTGCGTCTGTGTCACGTCACAAACACAACCCGAACCCGTGTTCTTAATGTTCAGATCCCGCACGAGGCCGGCCTGGTCTCACTGGACGGTCACGTGTCACGCTCTCACAGACTGACGCGTCACGTGAGAGGCTCGCTGTTCCCCTGCATCTGTGTCACGTCACAAACACAACCCGAACCCGTGTTCTTAATGTTCAGATCCCGCACGAGGCCGGCCTGGTCTCACTGGACGGTCACGTGTCACGCTCTCACAGACTGACGCGTCACGTGAGAGGCTCGCTGTTCCCCTGCATCTGTGTCACGTCACAAACACAACCCGAACCCGTGTTCTTAATGTTCAGATCCCGCACGAGGCCGGCCTGGTCTCACTGGACGGTCACGTGTCACGCTCTCACAGACTGACGCGTCACGTAAGAGGCTCGCTGTTCCCATGCATCTGTGTCACGTCATCCGGCACTAGGATGCATCATCCAGACGGTCACAACCACAAGCCCGAGACGACGGTGAGTGAGACTTGTACAGTATAGCACACGGTATAGGCATAGGGGGGCGCTTGCTCTCCCTTTACGTATAGTTTCATTTTGTAAACATAAAAAAATCAAAAAGCTTATTTCAAAGTGTCAAAAAAAACAAAAAATTCCCTGTGAAGCAGGCTGGGGGCATGCTCTTCACCGCCCAAAGTGTCAAAGTTTAAAAAATATTAAATATTTCAACAAAAAACCCCCATAATGTTTCAAAAATTGATTTCAAATAGAACAAAAACCAAAAAACGCCCTGCGGGGCAGAGTAGAGGTCGCGCCCCTTGCCTTGCTCCTACCCCCTCCTGGCAGAAGCCCAGTCATGGACGGAAGTTTGATTCCGCCCATGATTCCTACGCCAATTTTGCCTCAGGAATACTACCATTCCCCCCCCCCCCCCCCCTCTAGCGCCCCTGGCCTACTTGCCTTTAGCCACAACGCCCTCCTAATTAACAGGTCGCTGAAGAAGCTGCGACGCCGCCACCTTCAACCCCTAACTCCTGTCCACCACGACGCACACCACAACGCCCTCCTGGTCAACAGGTCGCTGAAGTAGCAGTGACGCCGCCACCTCCGCCCCCAACTCCTGTCCACCACGACGCACACCACAACGCCCTCCTGGTTACAGGTTGCTGAAGTAGCTGTGCCGCCGCCACCTCCGCCTCCAACTCCTGTCCACCACGACGCACACCACAACGCCCTCCTGGTTACAGGTTGCTGAAGTAGCTGTGCCGCCGCCACCTCCGCCTCCAACTCCTGTCCACCACGACGCACACCACAACGCCCTCCTGGTTACAGGTCGCTGAAGTAGCTGTGCCGCCGCCACCTCCGCCTCCAACTCCTGTCCACCACGACGCACACCACAACGCCCTCCTGGTTACAGGTCGCTGAAGTAGCTGTGCCGCCGCCACCTCCGCCCCCAACTCCTGTCCACCACGACGCACACCACAACGCCCTCCTGATTACAGGTCGCTGAAGTAGCAGTGATGCCGCCACCTCCGCCCCAACTCCTGTCCACCACGACGCACGCCACAACGCCCTCCTGGTAAGTCACAAATATTTTGAACAGAAACACTGGTATTGTCAAATATAAAATATAAATACAAATACAAATATAAATATTATTGTAAATTTTTGTATATTGTACAAAATATTGTATATTGTTTATTGTATATTGTATATTTTTGTAAATATAAATACAAATATTTTATATTTGACAATACCAGTGTTTCTGTTCAAAATATTTGTGACTTACTAGTTGGTTCCTGGTATATTATCTTCTTCTTTCTTTTATTAACGCCCTCCTGGTTACAGGTTGCTGAAGTAGCTGTGCCGCCGCCACCTCCGCCTCCAACTCCTGTCCACCACGACGCTCACTCTCTCGACTCCCACGACAACACGGAGTCGCCTGTCGCCGTCAACCCTCTGTCCGGACTCATCACCATCGTCGCGCTCTCCTTCCACGACATCTTCGAGGGTCTGGCGATCGGGATTGAGGTACTGCAACATTCTACAAGTACAACGTCTAGTTACCAACAAAGTGTCATTCTCATAACGGAAATGTTGGCTAAAGGCCGGTTATGAAAATAAACTGTACCTAGTTTATTTTAATTTTAATTGCAATGTAATTATGTGTAATGTGTAATTATGTACTACTTACTAGGTAGATAGATTTAGTTCGATGTAACCTTTCCACATTACTCCACTGAATGGTGTCAACCAGAGGAGTCCATTCACATGTATGTACCTCTTTCAATGTACTCATTGAATATGGAAATAAAACTGAACTGAACTGAACAACGTCCACGACGTGCTGTTCCTCTACATGAGTATCGCCGCTCACAAGTACGCGATCGCCTCCTACATGGCATGGTGTAATCACGACCCTCTGTACCTAGGACAACGTCCACGACGTGTTTTTCCTGTACATCGACATCGCCGCTCACAAGTACGCGATCGCCTCCTACATGGTATGGTGTAATCACGACCCTCTGTACCTAGGACAACGTCCACGATGTGCTGTTCCTGTCTCACAAGTACGCGATCGCCTCCTACATGGCATGGTGTAATCACGACCCCCTGTACCTAGGACAACGTCCACGACGTGCTGTTCCTGTACATCAACATCGCCGCTCACAAGTACGCGATCGCCTCCTACATGGTATGGTGTAATCACGACCCTCTGTACCTAGGACAACGTCCACGATGTGCTGTTCCTGTCTCACAAGTACGCGATCGCCTCCTACATGGCATGGTGTAATCACGACCCCCTGTACCTAGGACAACGTCCACGACGTGCTGTTCCTGTACATCAACATCGCCGCTCACAAGTACGCGATCGCCTCCTACATGGCATGGTGTAATCACGACCCTTTGTATCTAGGACAACGTCCACGACGTGCTGTTCCTGTACATCAACATCGCCGCTCACAAGTACGCGATCGCCTTCTGCATCGGCTTGGACCTGGTGTTGTCACACACCCGTCTCATGGTCGTCGTCGTCTACATGGTGACGTACAGTATTGTGTCGCCGGTGGGGATCGCCGTCGGGATGTCGATAGTAGGCGACAACGAGGGACATCATATTGACGTCAATACGCCGGTGAGTACACGTTCGATAAGATAACGAAAAGTAATTCAAAAAATAATCACGTATATTTTCGAAACGTCATTTATAAAAATATGATTTCATTTTCGTTCCTATTTTGATGTCATCAAATACAAATTAATATTATCTATGGTTTTTTAGGTACTAGGTACCTAATTAAGTACAAACTTGATTCATCATTTTGTTACACTAGGAAAACGCTCAGTGTAACGCGTTGATGAGCGAGCACAGAACATGCAACATCCCCATAGTCACGATGCACGACACGGCACAAGACGATTTTCTCTGCAATTTTTCAATCTCCATAATACTCTGGATGAATAACAGATCCATTGTGTCGTGAAGTCTTACCTCCATACTTTCTCCAGAAATCTCTTGTGACATCCCATACTAAACTCGTAAAATTACAATAATACTTGACTGATTGGGCTTACAATATGTAAAATTGAATATTAAGTTGGTCTTGATCACCATGCAAAATTTGAACTTAATGTGAACATTTTGATTGTCGACCAATCAGAAGATATTATTGAAACTTAAACCAATTAGAGGATTTGGCCTTCGTACTGCATCCGATTTTATGCGCTAGCTCAAAAATGCTTTCATTTTACTGTACATTGTGGATAGCTTGGCTGCTCTACAGGCCTTGCCTTGAAGCAGAAGCTTAAAGAAGGCAGGGATGACAATTTAGTATACATTTTTCAAGATTATGGAATAAAATTACCGTAAAATGACAAAACTTTTGAAAATAACGACAGATTAGACTGAAAATTGGCAAAAATACCTAAAATATTGGTACCAATGACCACGCGAAGTTTTAAGTTGATCGGTCAATCTGTTCTAGTTTAAATGTCAAAAATCACATGAAAAATGGTTGTTTTAAATTTGAACCAATAGGAGGATTTGGCTGAAACTTTTTATGATTGGGTACAATGTTGGTTGCAATGTTTTTGCTAAATTTCAAATTGATCGAAGCAACCAATCGAAAGATAATTTTTTTAAAATTTGAACCAATCAAGGGAGCCCGTTCAAAAACGATCCCAGGGACCGCATAGATTACGTTAGTATGTGTGCAAAATTTCAGATCGATTGCTTGAGCGGTTTGACCTGGGCTGTGACCACAAAAAAAAAAAAAAAAAAAACGCACAGAGAAAGTGTCATAAGAGTACCGTGGTGACGCTCGCTACGCTCGCTCAATAAAAGATGTTGAAAAAAGAAAGATGGGTGGATATGAATTTGAATGTTCAAGTTTAGTGAGGGCTTATTTATTATAGGTAATAATGCGTAATGCGTAATTTTACATTTTCTGAATTTTAAGATCACATCTAAAATCTAATCTAATTAAAAAATATAATCTAAATAAATCTATTGTGAGCGTGAGAAAAGAATATCCATAGTAGGCCGAAAATGCCACTTAGATGCTTACAGTAAAACTGAGTTGCTCCAGCCTTTTTATAATATGAAAGTGTGCGCGCCGTACGACTTGGCTGGCGTGGAGCGACCGCTCCACTAGATTGAGAAAATGTTCAATAATCAATTCAATAACCCAATAAACAACTGTCATTTTTCCGGGAAAATGTCCTGCTATTCATTTACAACTGAATACCGTATTTGTTAAAGTTTTTAATTCTGTGTATTTTATTGCCTGTAGGGCACAAAGCCAGTGCTTTTAACTGGCGGTTTTATGAATAATTAGCTAACAGAGCGACAGTAGCTCCCTCAAGCGTCCTCTATACGAAGTTAGTGAAGCATTGCGAATTACAAGTGATGGCAGAAGTGGGTCATGTAAAATATGTTTTAGTATTACGTAATATGTTAATTTTTACATTTTCATGTGATATAAAGCGTACACGAGGACTGGGATATTGTATTGAATTATGACCATGAAACGGTTAGCATGTTAAAGCGTTGCTGGAAGATTCAATGTCGGTTGACGTTAAAGCTCTCTCTGAAACAGCGTTTGAGTTTCAATAGCATATGCCTTGTTGTATAAGTAGATCTTTTAATTAGACACTCCCAAAATAGGACAATTATATGATGTAACGTTGCTAATAGGTTAGATTATGAAACCATAAAACACTCAGAATACAACAATTAAGACACAAAAGAAGAACCTATTGGAAATCTAAACATTGTTACTGTAAAGTGGTGATAAAAATAAACGGGCTTAGTCAACACGATCATTTAAAACTCAAAAAATTATTTATTATAATATTTGTCTAGCTATGATCTAGTGGGGCGGTCGCTCAACGCCAGGCAAGTCGTACGACGCGCACAAACACAAACCATTAAAATTCCATAATTTAATATAAAACAGATGAGGAGCTACAACCCACTTTTACGCTAGACATCTAAATAGCATTTTCGTCTAACAGATCTTCAATATTTGGATATTTTTAGACTTCGGTTTTGTATGAGTAATTAAGAGGGCTGAGTAATGAGCGTGGCCTTGAAGAGTTTTTTTAACGATTTTTATCAATATCTTTTACCAATGTTATTGTTAACAAAATAGGGTTTTGTACGAGTATTCAGAACAGTTCAATGAAAATAATTTCATAGTTTGGAATAAGTTATTAGTTTTATTTTGTCCAACAGATGTTTAGTGCCATAATTTTACTAATTTTCGGGCACTACCTGTAGGACAAAGTAAATCTTATCCCCATAAAAAAACACTCCGTGTAAAAATACCAGCCAAGTCTCTTCACCTATAAAAAAATAGAAGAAATCTAAAAATTCAGCACTGAAAAGTAGTGATATCAAAAAATGAGCCAAGTCAAAACTTAATTTTAAAAACCAAAATATACTTGGCGCATCGTGTATATAAATATATAAGCATTATGCCAAAACTCAAATGTACCTAAATATATATATAATATACCTATAATGCCCTTAAAAACGATGCGCCAAGTATATTTTGTTTTTTAAAATTAAGTTTTAACTTGGCTCATTTTTTGATATCACTACTTTTCAGTGCTGAATTTTTAGATTTCTTCTATTTTTTTATAGGTGAAGAGACTTGGCTGGTATTTTTACACGGAGTGTTTTTTTATGGGGATATCACTTATTTTTTTAGTTTATTTACACAACTTGTAACACACATCGGAGCAACAATGACTAATTACTTTAAAAAAAATACGCCATTTCCGAATTGGTTAACACGCAAAATTGTGTTTGGTGCTCAATATACCTAAGCTTAAAGTGATATTCCATGAAGAATTGCGAAAGCTTCGTTCCAATCAGTCCAGCCGTTTTCGAGATATGGTATCACTTCCGGTTTTCAAAATGGCGACTGAAATTACTGCCACCTAGAATTTATTTCTATAAATGTTATGTATCATTATAAGCCTTCTGAATATGTAGTTTTTGTAGTAAGAGGTCATTAAAATCTAGTTCTTCATTTTCATGACGTCATTTCCGGTTTCGGTAATAGTACATCTCTACTTTAACTATTGATATTCCATATAGATGACCGTCTGAATCATTTGGCGCTGGTTTAATTTCTAACGGTCTAGCCGTTTTCGAGATATGACGTCACTTCCGGTTTCAAAATGGCGGCTTCCTGTTGGTTTTATAAAAAGGCACCTCAGACGCCAAAAGTGCACATGTGGTAAAAATTTCAGATCGATCAGCTCAGCCGTTTAGGCTGTGGCGGTGATTGCGGTGTTTCCTGATATCATCATCATCATCATCAGATCAAGATAGGTTTTAAAAAGGGTGTAATTTCACGTTTTTCACGGCCCTCTAGCTCGCAAACGGCATAACATATTGTTCCCTAATTTGGTATATGTAGTGGGGTGGGCCATAGCTCGAAATTAATATATATCGCAACAATGTGAGATATTCCAATTTTAAGATCCAGTAGGCCGAAAATGCCATGTTGTTGCGTACAGTAAAAGTGGTTGGTCTGCTCCTCAGTTTATTATGCATTTACGGTATGTTGAGTGAGTGTGAGTGTACGGTACGACTTGGCTGGGTGGAGCGACCGCTCCACTAGATAAACCAATACAAGCTATGGAATTATTTTCATTGAACTGTTCTGAATAGCTGTACAAAGCCTTATTTTGTTAACAATTACATGAGTAAAAGATATTGATAAAAATCGATTAAAAAACTCTTTAAGGTCAAACTCACAACCCAGCCATCTTAATGTTTGCTATGTGTTCCACCAGGTGACTGTTGTGCTGCTGGGCCTGGCTGGAGGTACGCTGATCTACGTGGTGTGTTTCGAGGTCCTGCAACGAGAGGGCAGTGACACGCACGTCAAGGGCATCCTGAATGTGTTTGCTATGTGTTCCACCAGGTGACTGTTGTGCTGCTGGGCCTGGCTGGAGGTACGCTGATCTACGTGGTGTGTTTCGAGGTCCTGCAACGAGAGGGCAGTGACACGCACGTCAAGGGCATCCTGAATGTGTTTGCTATGTGTTCCACCAGGTGACTGTTGTGCTGCTGGGCCTGGCTGGAGGTACGCTGATCTACGTGGTGTGTTTCGAGGTCCTGCAACGAGAGGGCAGTGACACGCACGTCAAGGGCATCCTGAATGTGTTTGCTATGTGTTCCACCAGGTGACTGTTGTGCTGCTGGGCCTGGCTGGAGGTACGCTGATCTACGTGGTGTGTTTCGAGGTCCTGCAACGAGAGGGCAGTGACACTCACGTCAAGGGCATCCTGAATGTGTTCTTCGTCCTTGTCGGATTCGGCGTCACGCTCATGTTCAAGATCTTCCGTGAGTGTTCCTTATTTCGCAGAGTTTCCTATCTTCCTCAGACCCCTGGTATCCTGTTGGATACTCAAAAAGTGACCGACTTCGGTATTTATTTGCTGAGCCACCGAAGTCGTAGGGACTTGCAGTTCAGTATTTTTAGATGTAGCATAGATTGAAGCACCCAACACAATTTTTTTGAAGATTGTATGTTATTAGTCGACGCTGTGCCAATCATCTGAATATTAGCTTCCCCCCAAAAAATGGCCGCCATTGCAAAACCCATTTTACAGTAATTTAATAAAAATGTAATTATTCGTTGTGGAATATAAAAAATAAATGTTTTATTGCTTCAATGCCATGACAAAACAGCATAGATTATATTTTAAAATATGTTATTAAAAATTTTATACCGTAACAATGAGTTTTTAATTAGTCAATAAAAATAAAAAAATAATGAAAACATAAAAAAACATTGAAAACATTTATTGAGATTTTTTTTAGATTTTTTTCAAATTTTTTAAGTGATTTTCTCTTAGGAAAATAATTTCACCAACATACGGGCAAAAAAAATGTCTGGGTCTGAGGAGGCTATAACAGACATTTCAAAAGTGAGAAATAATTCTCAGCCGTATGACTGGTGATTCAGAAGCGGACAAAAGTGTTTTCGTGGCTGTTGGTTCTGAATTATCTATCAATGTTTGTTAAAAATTAGAAATAAATTTCCAAATTTCATTCTGTATTTAAATTCAAATATGCACTCCTACATCTTATTCGAAATATTATTTCTTTACATTGGAAGCAGAATGGTAAGTCTATTCCTTCTATTGTGAGTTGCACACTTTTGGAATCAGGAATACAGGAATTCCAGGAATCAGGAATTGTTTTCCTCAATTGTTTTCACTCAAATCGCATAAAACGTAGGTACCTACTAAAAGAAGTGATGATGCAAAAAAAACAGGGCTGTGCGCCCCGGACCTGCCTGCATGTCATCTTCCTCCCTTCAGTCCCACAAAATTAGTTGTAATCAGTGGCGGCTATTACAGTGTGCAAGGTGTGACAATTGCACACCTGATCATCCAAGAAAATTATTTAAAAGTGCTCCCTAATCCAGGAAGTAGGAAGTTAAATATTTTGTCTAATCATTTTGCTCTCCAAAAGACGTAAAAATGCATCAATTTCAAACTAAAGATACAAAAAAATCCGGGGTTATGCGCCCCGGCCCCCCATCTGCTGGGGGCTCTCCTTTTAGAGTACTTTCTTCTACGTCCTTCTATGTAATTGAACACCTGTTGTAAAGCCAAATAGCCGCCACTGGTTGTAATACATTATTTGTCGCGCACTATAGGTTCGTTTCTAAATTGTTAAAATTTAAAAGAAAAGTGACCTGCGGGGCATCAACTGGAAGGATGATTGATTCAGTTCGTGCGCCCTGCGGGGCTAGAATTGGGCTTCGTCTCTATGACCATCATCCGGAAATGGTACAGCCCCCACCCCCCATCCCATGATCATGATGTAAAACCATTCCTTCGCGCCTGTCGGCCACCCATAGGATTTGCCAAAAGTCGACGCCCCTGGTCTTCAAATTAGGATTTTTTACTTTTATTTGATCTAATCCTGTTTTCAATTATATTCATCGTGTCAGGACATTATAATCTAGGGCCTTCTTCTTCGCATCTTCGCATCTAAAAAGTGAAGTCAATTAATTGACCTACTCCTGTGAACAGCATGTTGTGACGTGTTCTTATGAATCCAGCATGACGGCCGCCATGTTTGATGTTTCAGTGGGACATACGCATGCGCACCACGACCATCACGACCACGACGAGCCTCACGAGCACGACGACCACAGCGAGCACACATAGCGGACGAGTTCAAAATAAATCGTGCTTCGTGCTGAATTCATTGTCTCTTTTTACGATCATTTCTAAAGTCATGGGCGTGCACAGGTGGCGGGGGGGAGGGGGGGGCAAAGGGGACGCTTGCACTCCCCCCCCCCCCCCCCCCCTTCTCGATGTCAGAAACATACTCTTTTGGCTAGTTTTATTTTGTAAACAAAAAACTCATACAAACTCATTTCACAGTGTTAAAAAACAAAAAATGACCTACGGGGCAAGGTGGGGGCATGTCCTCCACCACCGCAAATTTTAGAAAAATATTGAATATTTCAACAACAAAAAACATCTCACAAATTAAAAAAAAAAAAAAGAAAAAAAAAATCTTAAAATTGATTTCAAAGTGTCCAAAAACCAAAAAACGCCCTGTGGCATGGTGAAGGGCGCGCCCCTCACATCCCCCTTAAAACGGGGAGGAATCTATTTTATTTTATTTTATTTAACACAGGAGGGTTGGATTTTAATTTAGATTTTAGTTTCTAACTTTTAAAAAAGTACGAGTAGGTGTATATATAAAAAATCTTGATCCTCTTACATAATGTACACTATTCACGCATGCGCATATCGCGTATATCCGTATGTCCTGTATGTCCTGTATGTCCGACAATGGAAAATAATCGAACTGTCATTTTAAAACGTCAAAATGTCAGAACGAATCTTTATATCCACTTTCAAGTAAGTTATAGCAATAATTCGTTCAAATAATATACGAAATCACATTCTACATACCTGATCGATGAATTAACTCCGTTTCACTAACGTTTGACAGTATTTTGAGAGAAATTACATGAGAAGCAAGAGTGTAGCCAACTTGCCAAAACGTGTAGCCCATGGAAGAACAGACAAGTTTCGAAACTTGCAGTACAGGCCGTGATTTTTTTTTACATTGAACGAAAATTGGAATTAACTCTTGGGACCTTGACTTAGAAGAACCACGGGTAAAGCAATATAATGTAAATAGATTATATTTTTGGGGTTGCAAAGGGTGAGGGGTTAGGGGGGGGGGGCTTAAGTGAACTTTTAAGCCCGAGTATACATACCTAACGTCGCAACTTCTCATTAGTAGATTGTCAATTACGTTTTGGGAATCAAAATTGTACTAAAGCGATGGGGCGATGCCAAGCTAGGACGACAGGATCGGCCCCTTTGGCGCTAGCGTCGAGGCTGTACTTTTCAAATCAACGTATTTCTTACCCCACAGTCCGTATTTTCATGTTATATTATAAGAATTCATGTTGATATTGGTTATTTAGCGAAAGAGTGGATAATTATTAGAAATTATAGTGTAATAATGATATTTTGGTCATGTAATGACAGCTCACAGAATTATTTTTGTTTCCAGTGCTTTCTTCAACTGACTCACTGCTTAATGGAATTGTGTAACTTTCAATTAAAACAATTGAGAGGGTGTCGCCTCAGATTGAAATAGAATTTGCTTTAGATATTGCACTATCTTCTTATTTTTACACATTTTATTATACTAGAGTAAAAAATCTTTGTATCTAAACAGTAAGTACATCTTCTTACGGCTGTCAAAATAAAGTTTCGCGAGTTTTAATTTTGAGTGGCACGAACAGCTTACTTCACACTTAGCACAGCCCCGATGGCAGCACCCTAGCGGGAGATAGTTTGGCTAGTGCCCTATCGATCGTTGATGTTTCAATTTCAATTTCAATTATCTTTATTTGCATCTTTAAGTACAAAAAGGCGACATTCAGCAATGTGGGAATCGACTGAGTAGCTCAGCGGCTCCCTGCTGATCTGCCATGTAACCTGATGTGAATTCCTGATGTTGATGTGAATTGTGCAGAGATGCAGACTTTTATTTCATCAGGAGGCAAGTAAGATCACTTGACAGATATATTTCAGTCAATGAGAGAGCTGCTCTGGTTTTATCTAAATTTGTTTAAAATCTTATTACCCAATTTTTCATTTTTCATTTCTTATGTACTCATTGGGCCGTTATTTTTTTAAGTTGCGTATAATTCACTCTTTTATGATTTCAGATTTGTAACTTGGATTCGTTTAGAAATTTTAATCTGTAGTAGATTTGTTTGATCGAGCGAAGCGAGCGACTCCATTTGGCTCTTTTAGCACGGACCTCTGTTTTTTTTTTTGTTTTTTTTTTGTTTTTGTTTTTGTATGCTAAAGGAAGCAATGGAAGTCGCACCGTTTCACCGATCGACCTGAAATTTTGCACACATGTAAAGACAACCTTCTCTGTTTGCAGACCCAATTTTTTTTTGAAATCCATCCATTGGTTCATTGTTAAAATAAGTATCTCCTGATAGCCTAAAAAATGAAAATGGTCTTCGAGAAATGTGATCAAACTCATATTTAGCATGGTCAGTAAGACCAACAATGTCACTTATTTTACAAATTTTCAGCCGAATCTGTCAAGAAAGTATGCACTTATTGACATTTTTAATAGCTGTCAGAAATGAAACATTGAAAATGAATGTCTTTCCAATGCAACTGAATCTGATTTGCTTTAGGTACAAGAGTGTTTTGATGGTATGTACAGTTTTTTAGTGAAAAGCAGATATTTTTATGTTTATTGAGTTGATCAAATTTGAATAATTCAATTTGGATCATAGTTTCCAACAAATCATTTCGAGTTTTTAAGGACCTTGATTGTCTTTTCGTCAATTCGTAGTTCTAATGGCCGTGCCTCCCGTGTTTCTACTTGGCTGATTTTGCATCCAGGAGGGATTAGAAAGCTCACATTTCAATAATATCATTGAGTGGCGTTTGTTCTCTTCTAGCGTTCACACGTCATTCCAAATCTCTCCTGCATTTTGCTTCTTTTCGTTGATAATTTTGGCAATTTGGTGTACTTTGTGAAGGTATTAGTAAAATTGAATCGCTTTTAAAGCATAGATATTAGGTATCTACAGTTTTTGTCCAGGGGATTGATTATTTCAAATTATTTTCTTCTTGGAAACGTTGGATTTATTCCGTTTCTGAGCTTCTGTCTAGCCTGACATTTCCTTGAAGGTTGCTATTTTTTTTTGAAAGTTTTGATTCATTCAGTTCAAAACATTACGTTGTCTTATTTTAATTGTGGAACGTTGGATTCATTCCGTTTCTAAACTAGGTAGTTACTATTTTACCTGATCCGTTTTTTGTGTGGAACTTTGATTCCTTTCGCTTATTAGTTGAAAGGTGATTACTTTATTTTCATATTTGAGAAGTTTTGTTCAAGATTCATTTCGTAACATTACGACATTGAATACATTACGTCTTTGAGCACACATTTCGTGCATTTCAAACATTGATCACACAAATATTATTGTACTTTAATTAGGTAGGTACTCTACTTCTTACTTTTTCATTACCTATCTTATCCCTATTTAAACATGCTGAAAAATGGAAAGACTTCTGCTAGAATGAAAGCCATAAAGGCGAAAAAGCGTCTGCGTGAAATTGAAGATCAAGAAACTGACGAAGCTAAATCTAAAAGGTTGAAACAAAATGTCGTTAATAATAAAGCATCAAGGAGCAAAGAGACCCCCGACCAGACTGCTGCAAGGAGATACTCAAACAATCAACGCAATACCCGCTCTCGTGCAGCGGGTATTGCCGATTGACCGACCAACTAAAAACTTCGCATGGTAATTGGTAGCAACATTTAAGGTATTTTTGCCAATTTTCAGTCTAATTTGTAGTTATTTTCAAAAGTTTTTGTAATTTTAGGGACATTTTGTGTGTTGGCTGTCAAATTCACGGCGACATCGAATCTTTAGTTCAAGGCAAGGTAGTTAGAGCAGAAAGTTTCAAACGAAATGAAACTAATAATGACCGTTTAACAGATTGATCTGATATTGTGTCCACAGTAATATCATATCATATGAGTGGTCCCAGGTATATTGTTTGAAAGATATCCTGTGATTTTTGAAACTTAACAAGGAACCGTTCAATCAAAGGTTTAATCGATCAACTTAAAACTTAGCAAGGTTATTGGGACCAATATTTTTGGAAATTTTGGAGATATTTATACAAGTCTGTGACGAAATTCAAGAATTATTGGCTTTTAATGACATTTTCGATAAACATAATTTCGGTTCGAGGTGTTGCGTGTATCCGTGCTCGCTCATCAACGCGTTACTCAGAGCGTTTTCCTAGTAGTTTCCATGTAGGTACCTATTTGTTTTAGTAGTGTATAACGTCGCACTGTTCTGCAGCTAACATATTATGATGATGGGAGATGATGGTGAATAGGAGGTAAAGATGGAAGGTGTTGGAAATTTTGGAGATATTTATACAAGTCTGTGACGAAATTCAAGAATTATTGGCTTTTAATGACATTTTCGATAAACATAATTTCGGTTCGAGGTGTTGCGTGTATCCGTGCTCGCTCATCAACGCGTTACTCAGAGCGTTTTCCTAGTAGTTTCCATGTAGGTACCTATTTGTTTTAGTAGTGTATAACGTCGCACTGTTCTGCAGCTAACATATTATGATGATGGGAGATGATGGTGAATAGGAGGTAAAGATGGAAGGTGGGAAGGAGGCGGTCGTGGCCTATTAGTTGGGTATACCTTCCCAGCATTTGCCTGTTCACTGAGGTAATACCACGAACAAAACCGTCAGGAAGGACGCTTTTTAACAATTCCCAAACTTTGGTAGTTGGTGATAAATTAATCATAAATGCGAATCACACAACTTACAATTTGTAAGCGGGTCCCTCTAGTAAATACCTTAATGTCTAATTTACATAATATTAGTTTTTGGTTAGAATCTATCGGCGGAAAATAGTTTAAATCTAATATTTACTCGGAAAATTACTGTGTTTTTCGAACTTGGCATGTTAAAGATAGGACTAACATGTAAAGTGATCTAAATCTTGGAAATTAGTTCAGCTTCCCCACTTTTTCTTGCGTTTATATGGCGCACAAGAAAATTATTTATTAAATAACCATATTTGTTCAGTTATCTAACGGAGACCTCTACTTGTGCATCCCCCTTTAAGTATTAAAATATCAGAGACAAGAATGAAGTTCTGTATAGGTACGGTTTGCGAGAAGCTACGTTCTCAAAGGTTTCAGTTTCGGGTTGAATTATTCGAGGAATTTCAATTTTCCGACTGGCGTACGTTTGTTTAAAAGCAACCGACTTGACTAATTAGCGAATACTCCAGCTGAACTCCTCAGGCAAACATTCAGTCCCTTTGCAATGCGACATTCTGCCAGGGAGAAATGATGTCAGGAACAAAATATATAGGGAATGTGAAGTTAACCAAAAATTAATGTGCATTTTCTACAGGCATTAGGTGTTAAAAATATCAACTTCGAGGAAAGAGATTTTCTCTCTTTTGAGATTCCAACCTAAGTTATTGAATTGCCGGTCATTCCAGATAATATATAGAAAATTCACAATTTTCCCAATTATGTAAAGATAATTTCAATATAATCACAATTACATGAAGACTATTTATAGTTATGTTAAATAAAGACAATTCCCAGATCGGCAACCAAAGACAAACAGAGAGATGAATCGTCGTGGAGCAAAAATCATTTCAATATGAAATTAGTTGATATTTAATATAAAAACCCCATCTGAGCTAATCAGAATAGCCAAATTGTATAGAGAGTCAATATTTTTAGCATTGATTTATTGTTTTATCCGCTTACAATGTGTAGTTACAAAAAAAAGAATTCAATTCAAGATTATGAGCTTATTAAAATGGTATAAAACTAAATTCTTTCTGAGCGATTATAGTGCTTGTATCTTGTAGTCACGAAATATATCATCTTAGACTAAATAACTGCGCCATACCTTATGTATCTAAATGTCTTAATTCTTCATCTTTCATTTCGTCCAAAAGTCAATCTTGTTTAAATTATTCATCAGCTCTTCTTCTAAACTAATTAGGCAATAAATAAACGACGTTTCTTTTCCAAATGTCATCTACTTTCTCCAGTCCGGTTTCCATTTGAATTGCATTCGGAATTAACATAACCTTGGCAGTGAACTCTATAGACAGTTATGTAACATTAAACGTCTAAAAGACATCTATTACATTGAAAACATGAACATAAGGTTGTTAGTGAAAGTATATCACTTGATTTTTATCAGAAGATTACTTTATAAGCTCATAGAATGAAAAGACATTCACTCTTGCTGGGTGACTTTCTCTCTGGTCAAGTAAACTCATCCAGTTCATTTCACCCGTCCGTCATTTTAAAAGAACTTCTATATTTGGAATTATTGAATGACGACGTATCGATAAGATAAAATCCAGGGACCCGAACCGGAACCGGAACCGTTATACTTTTTTCCCCAAGAACCGGAACCGGAACCCGAACCTTTATAATCAATTAGGTTCTTAAAGGTTCTTAAAGGTTCTTTAGGGTTCCTTCTTTTAATAAAAGAAACATGTACGATTTAATTTTTTAACACTTGGATATTAATATTATGATATTTAAAAAAAATATTATTCCCAAAGTTGTAAAAAGTTTTATTTTTTGATAAAATTTCTATTAGTATTTTTTGCAGACTTTTTTAAATTCTTGAAAATCCTTCATTTTCAAATGATGCTCGAGTTTTCAATTTTTGAATCTGACTACTGCGATGAGAACTGCATTGCTGACAATTACGAAGCTCTGGCAAAATGAATGTTAAGTCGTCTTATGGAGAAAATTGCAGCCACTGTCTCTTCTGACTCTGAGATTTAGTCTGCTCACCATCCTGTGACTTCTGTACGCATATTACAAACACTACACCAGTGCTTTCATTCATAGGACAAAATCCAAATCCAATAATTCCATTAAATTTGACATAATACTGAAGTGTTATAATCTAGTTTGATTTAAAATTTGAGAACCGGAACCGGAACCCGGAACCTTTATGCAGGAACCGGAACCGGAACCGAACCTTTAAGATTATTTGTTTAAGAACCGGAACCGGAACCCGAACCTTTATAAAGTATAATTGTGGAACCGGAACCGGAACCGGAACCGGAACCGGAACATTTATTAATAAAGGTTCGGGTCCCTGATAAAATCAAATGATTTCATTTATACCGTTCCTATGTTGGCTTTAATGACAATGCTCTTAAGGTGTGGGTGATAGTGGGTGTGGGTCTTTGGTGTTTACGTAAACCAATATTCTCTATCATTACTATAATGGTATGAGGACTCTTACGCAGTGTTCATAGATCAAGCCCTTACTGAGTGATGGAAAACATTGAAAAATGTGTTTGAGCAATGCTCGCTGGTTGTTTACTGGTTAAACTTGATGACGTAGATTAATAATACAACTATATTGATAGATATAATCTTGTTTTCCTAATAATATTTTGAGAGGATATTTTTATACCTACAGTAATTAATTTCATCTCAAAATCACTTAGTTAGAGACCTTGCTCAACGACAGACATGAGAGGAATACTGTTCCCAAAGATATTTGTATTTACTTACAATTTCACATTGTATTTTATGAAATACAACATTAAATTAAAAGATCTGCAGCCGATTGGATTCAAACTCCGTAGCACGACCTATTGATTAAAAAATTGCAAATTAAGAATGCCTACTTCGATAATACGTGGTTATTGGACCGGATATACAAGGGTCGTGGGTACGAAACGAATTCAACTGCGTCAAATATTTACATGTGTAAGAATTGTTTCATACAACTAGGAAAACGCTCTGTGTAACGCGTTGAATGAGCGAGCACGACACGTGCGCAAACATGAACCGAATATGCGTTCGTTAACACACAGAAAACATTATTTTAAGTCAAACTGAAAGCAAACTACGATCCACTGAATCAATATAAAACAATGTGTCATTGTATGACCACCATTAATGTGTAATCCGAGATATACCTAACCTTCAAGGAAATGTCAGGCTAGACAGAAGCTCAGAAACGGAATAAATCCAACGTTTCCAAGAAGAAAATAATTTGAAATAATCAATCCCCTGGACAAAAACTGTAGATACCTAATATCTATGCTTTAAAAGCGATTCAATTTTACTAATACCTTCACAAAGTACACCGAATTGCCAAAATTATCAACGAAAAGAAGCAAAATGCAGGAGAGATTTGGAATGACGTGTGAACGCTAGAAGAGAACAAACGCCACTCAATGATATTATTGAAATGTGAGCTTATGTTTCTAATCCCTCCTGGATGCAAAATCAGCCAAGTAGAAACACGGGAGGCACGGCCATCAGAACTACGAATTGACGAAAAGACAATCAAGGTCCTTAAAAACTCGAAATGATTTGTTGGAAACTATGATCCAAATTGAATTATTCAAATTTGATCAACTCAATAAACATAAAAATATCTGCTTTTCACTAAAAAACTGTACATACCATCAAAACACTCTTGTACCTAAAGCAAATCAGATTCAGTTGCATTGGAAAGACATTCATGTTCAATGTTTCATTTCTGACAGCTATTAAAAATGTCAATAAGTGCATACTTTCTTGACAGATTCGGCTGAAAATTTGTAAAATAAGTGACATTGTTGGTCTTACTGACCATGCTAAATATGAGTTTGATCACATTTCTCGAAGACCATTTTCATTTTTTAGGCTATCAGGAGATACTTATTTTAACAATGAACCAATGGATGGATTTCAAAAAAAATTGGGTCTGCAAACAGAGAAGGTTGTCTTTACATGTGTGCAAAATTTCAGGTCGATCGGTGAAACGGTGCGACTTCCATTGCTTCCTTTAGCATACAAAAACAAAAACAAACAAAAAAAACAAAAAAAAAACAGAGGTCCGTGCTAAAAGAGCCAAATGGAGTCGCTCGCTTCGCTCGCTCAAAAATATTTATTTAATTTATTATTTGATCTTACTTTATACTAATATCTTATAATTAACAATTATAAATATTTGAATAAGCAGAGTATAGAAGATCACAGTTGATAGGTACTGAGAAGTCAGATTATGCAGAAAAAGGGATTTTGATAATAGTTTTAGAGGTTGCTAGAGGCAGCACACGACTTGATATTGTCATCAAAGACTTCACCGTCTGGGCAGCGGTACAGCAACGGATACATGATTCCTTGATCAGCACAGATATAGTAGTAGTTGGGGTTTCCTGCAAGAGGTCCTGACTGAGGCAAACTCAAGCAAGGATCAACAGGACCCGAACTACAAATAGGATCATTAAATGGCAAGTCACATTGTCCCGTAGCTATGTTAAAAGCAGAGTCCGTACAAGTTGAAACTGCAGAATAAGAACTGGCGGTGCAGGTGTGGTAGACGTCGCAGAAGTAAGGGTCAGGAAAAACGCCACTCTGTGTACATTTCAAAGGAGCTCCGTAGCATCTTGCGGATTCCAAGCACACCGCATTGTAAGTGTTCGTATCGTGGCAGTAGGGTCGTTGAGGAGAGTCGCAAGTTGAAGTGGAACCGTCGAGGTACAGAAGACCTTGACAGTCGCCCGTGCATTTGATGAACTCCGAGACCGTTGTAGTTGCAGCTGTTGATGTGGTTGCCAGTGTATCAGAGCAGTTGGCAATGTCTTCGTTGTACACTAAACCATCTGTGCACAGGAACAGTAAGGGGTAGAAAAGACCGTTGATAATTGAATCTTCGCGACATCTGTAGTAGTAGGATGGATTACTCGTGAGCGCTCCTTCCTGACCAGATGCTGTACATTCCGGCACAGGAGTATCCTGACAAACTGGAGCATCTAAAGGCAGGTCACATTCACCAGTAGCGATGTTGTATGCTGATGTCCCGCAGTCAAAAGTGTCCCAGGCATAATAATCCCAAGGATCACAATGGTGGTATATGGAACAGAAGTACGGGTCTGGAAAGAATCCTTCTTGAGCGCACAACAACGGTTGTCCTTTGCAGCGAGCGGCCTCC
This sequence comes from Leuctra nigra, assembly GCA_934045905.1. Classification (NCBI taxonomy): domain Eukaryota; kingdom Metazoa; phylum Arthropoda; class Insecta; order Plecoptera; family Leuctridae; genus Leuctra; species Leuctra nigra. The sequence goes on from OW203771.1 coordinate 19,620,044, forward strand.
GAGCAGATTGCAGGTTGGTTTGGAGGTTTGTGGCATAGAGGAATGGATCCTGTGCAGTGTAAGTCATAGTACTCGTTGGTGCAGTCAAGAACTATTCGACAGTCGTCGGAACAGACGTTGATTGTGGAGCTTGCGTTGCAGACGTCCTTGACGGATCGAGTGTACGGGGTCCTCACGTCTTGGTGCACGGCTGGCCAGGCGATGATGATGGTGCTGAAGCTCAGCAGCACCTGTCAGGAGACAAAAAGTAATCATTACGACTTTGAATTTTTTTCGATGTAGCTTTATCTCATCATTGTCTCTTACAATCTTCCAATACATCATCTTAGTGTCAAAGCAACAACATAGCTAGTTGTACCGTTTGAGATTCTGGAGGACATACAAATGACCTTGGCGACAATTCGAAGATTTTACAGCCTTTTTCTTGAGACGTCGACACTGGCTGTAGTATAGCATTGACTTGAAGTTCCAGTTTGTATTTATGTTCGCTCCCAAAGAGGCCTAAATAACTAAATACCATCTTTCCAAGACTTTACTACCGTTCAGGGGGTGTCACCCCCTGTAGAAGAGGCAGTAAGGAAGCCTGCGAAAAGTCGCCACGATTCTTGACTTCACCCAATGCCACTGCATTTTCATCTCTGCGTAGTTCCGAAAATCTCCAAGACTGTATTTTAAAGCCTCCTAAGGCCCTTCTGTAGGTGCTGCCCAGGTCAAACCAATCAACTAATAGATCGATCTGAAATGTTGCTTACCTAATGTGAATAGCGATTGTGTCTATAGTTCTTTAGCAAAATCCCCTGATTGGTTGAAAAGTGAAACTTAATCGTTTTACAATCATTTTTGCATGGTCATTTCGGGACCACATTTAATGGGATTTTTAAAAGCTTTTCAGATAAATCGGGCAAGTTCTTGAATTGTTCTAGACTCTTATTAATTTTGAAATATTTGTCAAATTAGTATCGATAAAGATATTTTCACTGGTAGTCGATGCAAATGATTGTTGTTTTCAAGGTCTAGAGCATTTACTTACACAGAACAAAATTTATGCATTGCGAAGACTCACTTATCAACGCGTTACACAAAGCGTCTTTAGTATAATATAATAATACTTTTACTCTTACCATAAATATTCTCGCCATTCTCGGAGCTTCCATTTCAACCTTCAGAAGAGTACTAATCAGTTCATTGTCTAATTGTACTTAGCATAACAAGATCCTAACTCTGTTCTGTTTAATCAATATGACGTTATCACATCTGCAAGTTCTTCAATCATGCACATATGTCAGATCGAGCCTGGATGCGATTGGGATGTTGATTTGATGCAATATTTTGCGATTGTATACCTATTATGTATCATGTTGTATGACAATATTGATTTGAAAAAAAACGTGATTGAAATCTTGGTACAACTAAAAACGGTATTTGAACGAGATTAAAAATGATTAGAAAAGGATTGGCCGCAGCCATTGGCTGCTGGCCAGGTACCTTGACAATCAATCCCTATTATAATTAGTGAAATGTTTAGAATACCGTTTTTAAATTGGCTAAGTGTACATAATCTACTGTCTATAATCTATTTAGGATTAGACAAAGATAGAAAGTATTTAACCCCTAAAACTAATAAGGGTTTAAAAACAGACATCCAGACATTTCCTTTCCAGATGTCATCTCATCTACCAACATGAATGTAGGTACAGTCATGTTCTTTAGTTCACAGTCCAGTTTCGAAGCAACCCGCATTGCAGAGAGGGTAGTTGTGTTGCCTAACCTCATGCAAAGAGTTAAATCAGTTGTTATCTAATGTTATTCTCTACCATCCGATATCCACAAACCTGACAGATCTGGTTCACTGGCTGCCCCCTCTAGTTGATCTCTAATGCAGGATGGCTTCGGGAGTATGGCGGCAATACCGTTGACTCAGTTGGTAATGTGAGGGATACTGGATGACGCCAAGAACTCAGACAATGAAGGTGAAAGATTGTGCCAGCAGAGTCAGTCCCAACTTAGTTTTATGTAAGTCAAGTTATATTTCCGTTTTACATTACCAGAATTGTTAAAATACAAAAAGCCCGTTTAGCCCATTAGCATTGTAGCCCGTTTCCATTTATTTTAGGGCAATTAGGAAAGCCTCAGTTTGCCTAAAAATACGGTAAAAAAGGATACATGTCAATTATATAATCTGATTATGTAAAAAAATAATAACAGAGAACTTACAAATTATGAGTCACACAGAGAGGTTATAAAACATAATATGTGGGGTATTTATATAATTTTGTTATCCATCAAGAAACTCTTTAATTAAGTAATAAGCAATAGCTTTAGTAAGGAAAGTTTAAAGGTACATTTGTAATAGTGGATATTCCTTGGCTTCTCAGATTCTGTTTAGACGCAGGTGATTTAGTTGAACCAGAAGGTAGACGGTCGTGGAGGTAGTTGTGGTTTCAGTAAGACTGTTGAATGTTGAGGTATCATCAGGTGAGGTATTTGTGGAGGAGTTGGTACTTACTGCTCATGCATTGATATGATTCATAGCTGAGTAGTGGAAGTCCCAGTACAAGACTGGATATCTTCATCAAAGACTTCACCGTCTGGACAGCGGTACAACAACGGATACAAAACTCTCCCGTCATCCGCACAGACGTAGTAGTAGTTCGGGTTCCCTGCAAGAGGTCCTGACTGAGGCAAACTCAAGCAGGGATCAACAGGACCTGAACTGCAAATGGGATCATTCAATGGCAAGTCACATTGTCCCGTAGCTATGTTATAAGCAGAGTCCGTACAGAATGAAACTTCAGAATAAGGAGTTTCGTAGCAGGTGTGGTAGATGTCGCAGAAGTAAGGGTCAGGGAAAATGTCGCTATGTGTACATCTCAAAGGAGCTCCGTAGCATCTTGCGGACACCGAGCACTCTGCATTGTAAGATGGCGGACCATGGCAGTAGGGTTGTTGAGGAGAGTCGCAGGCTGTTGAATTGTTGAGGAACAGAAGACCTTGGCAGTCGTCTGTACATGTGACGAACTCCGAGTCCGGTGTTGTGGTTGCTGGTGTTGTTGTGGTTGTCGTTGAATTGACGCACTCGTCGTTGTATTCGTCGTACACGAAGTTGTTTTCACACATGTAGAGTAAGGGGTAGATGATGCTATCTACAAACGAGTCTTGACGACATCTGTAGTAGAAGGAAGGATTACCAGAGAGCGCTCCTGACTGACCAGCTGTTGTACATTCCGGCACACGACCATCCTGGCAAACTGGAGCATCTAAAGGCAGGCCACATTCACCGGTAGCGATGTTGTATGCAGATGTCACACAGTCACCGGTATAACCGGCATAATAATCAAATTCAAAGCAACCGTGGACAATGGTACAGAAGTACGGATCAGGAAAGAAACCTTCTTGAGCGCACAATATTGGATTTCCTTTGCAACGAGCGGACTCGGAGCAGACAGCATTTGCGTTTGGAGGTTTGTGACATAAAGGAGATGCTCCGGCGCAGAATAAGTTAGATTCGTCGTTGGCGCAGTCAAGGACTTGTCTGCAGTCATCGGAACACACGTTGATTGGGTTGCTGGCATTGCATCTGTCCTTGAAGGTATCCTCATTCGGGGTCCACAAGTCTTGGTGCACGGCTGGCCAGGCGATGATGATGGGAGTTAGACTCAGAAGTACCTGAGAGGAGAAATAATTTCAGTGAACGCTATCTTGGTACAAGGTAATTCTGTTTGCTTTATTTATTTTTTTGCCTGCACTTCCCAGATCACATTGATCAACCAATCGATGGCATTAGTACACATTATAATTATGTTCCATTGGTCACCTATAGATCTTAGCTACATCTTCTATTTGGCTGAAAAGTCATATAACTGTTTGTCCGATCAAACTGAACTTTTGCATGGTAATTGGGACCGATATTTTATCACATTTTACTCAATACTGTGGCTCGTGTGTCTTAAATTACAGTCATAATATGTTTTGTAACTGATAAAATTAATTCATTTTTAACGGTTAACGAAGCACTTTCCTGGATATTGATTTTATCTTCGAAGTATGTTAATACCACTGAAATATCTAGATGCTTTTTCACTTACCATAAATATTCTCGCCATCCTCAGAGCTTCCATTTCAACATTCAATTGCGTAGGTACTAATCAGATAATCATCAGATATTAAACTTCAAAAACATTTTAATAGGAAGTTAATCTATTCCATCAATCCTCATTATCCTGTCAAAAGCGACTTCTTACACAATTTGTCACTGTCAGATATTAAGAAGACTGATGTTGAGGAATGTAATGGGGTGTTCGCATCACACGGCCAAGTCGTTACGTAAACAATAGGAAAACGCTCTGTGTAATGCGTTGATAAGCGAGCATTCAAATTGCAATATTCGCTTATGAAAGTTGCTGCTGTGTAATAGACCTTGGAAATCAAATGCATCAAAGGAGCAGTGATATATTTTTTTATATTTTTTTAAATAAATCTGACAGCTATATTTCAAAATAAGGATACCATGCCAGTAAAATGTCAATAACTCTTGAAGTTTTTGATAGATTTGTTCGAAATTTTTAAAAACATTCTAAAATATTTATCCCAATGACGGCACAAAATTTGAAGTTGATTGGTCAAATGGGTCCATTTTTCATTTTAAACTAATCAAATGATTTTCTCAAAAAATGAGACTTGACTCTGGGTTTTATACAGAGTTATTTTGTATGGTTTCAGAGCTTAACTACCTCGCTGTTTGTTTAAGCCATGTGTATTATAATTGTGATAAACCCGATTAATTTAGACAAGATTAAGCGTTTTAAGCCCCAAAAATAATATTCGGAAAAACTACGTGAAGCCGATTTCTCATCACTCATCACTCATCACTCATCACACCAAACCTAAGTGACTTAAGTGAGTCAATGAATGAACGATGTACTAGCACATTATTCAGTAATCAACCGTCTTTTGCCTCGAGAGTATAACGTGCGATGTGCGATGTGCGATGTGCGATGCTCAATGGCGCACTCAGGTTTTACCCCATAGGAAATTATGAAATAATGATATGTTTTTGATTTGTTTTGAACTAAATATTTTAGTCTCCACGAAGCCTGTATAGACTTTTCACATAACCGTTACACTTCAGATGATTGTCCTTTTATTTATTACAATACCTTCTTCGTAAAAAAAATTATTTTCGTTCGATTTGATGATGACACAAAAACAAAGAGGAGTTATAATGTTTTTCACATTATACGCAAATTAACATAACAAATCAAAACATATCAAAACCAAGTTTTCATTTCAGAAATATGTTAATTTACAATCAATTTTAAAAATACGTTCTGAATTGAAAATAACAATACGATCAATGTACCAATAAAATGGATTTAAATCCATTATTAAAAAGTATAATAGGTTTTGAAATTGTAAATTGAGTACATGTATAAATATGGCCTCTGGAAATGATATTAAATTTACATTTTTAACAAGAAAAACAATTCTCAATTTCACGAGGAAAGCTCTCAAATCGAACACCAAAATAAACGAAAAAAGTATTGTTTTCAAAATTATAAAAATGATAAAAATCGAACACCAAAATAATCGAAAAAAGTATTGTTTTCAAATGTATAGAATGATAAAAATTGAGCACCATAATCGAGATTATCTTGTTGTAGGTACTCCGCTACCGAATTCTTGGGGAATCGGATATATTACGAAAGTTTGAATCGATTCAATTCAATTCAATAAGATTTTTATATAGTTTTCATAATTATTGCAATCTTCGTTCTTTCTACTTCATTTTCTTATATTTAATTGAACATTGTTATGGTATTTCAAAGCTATTCTGAGGATTAGTGTACAGCCAACGCATTAAGTCGTGATCAAAGCCAATGATAAAACCAGTCTTGCAAATCACCCCTCTGTATACAAATATCTGTATTTTAGGCAACTTATACTACTTCTGTGTACGACTGGTAGTCGCGATAGGGGGTAAGTTTTATCACAACTAAATGCGTTGGCTATACACTGTAAATATTTCATAACTTTCAAAGCTTCTATTTCCTTCCAGCAGCGCGATTGTGTAAGCTTCACTTCCGAGCTAGACGACCATCGTCTAATCTCGTCCATCGTCCATCTCCTAGATGCTGAGTGTGTAACTCACTTTAGAGATGTAGTCCGTCTAACTCTGGCTAGAGGTATGGTACTCCATCTCTAAAGTGAGTTACACACTCAGCATCTAGGAGATGGACGATGGACGAGATTAGACTATGCTATCGTCTAACTCGGAAGTGAAGCTTACCACAATCCAGCTGCAGATAACACATTCAACCAATCAATCTGAATAGTTTTTGAACGAGATCCGATTGGTTGAAAAAAAGCCCAGCTTTTTATCTCTAAACTCCCTGTTGTTTACTTATTTTAGGTGGTGCAAGCGTGAGCGATTTCGCCGCTTGTTATATGCAGGCACTTTTTTGCAAACGATTGGAGGCAAAATGGGGTGACAAAATTATTTGAAATTGTAATCATGAATTACCATTAGACATAAGGTTATCACTTTATTTTTAATTTTTAGCTTTGTTCATTAATATTTTTTTTTTGATTTTTGGTGAAAATGGTATATTCTCGTCTCGCTGGGCGCCGTATAAAATTAAATTTCAAAAATGTGCCAAGTGATAACCATAAGTTTGTCTTTTATCTAATCATGATAAAAATTTGAGATCAATTGGTTAACGGGTTTGGTCTCCAATTGTATCGGAAATATCATAGTTTTGCGCGGTTTTGTTGAATAACCGGCGCCTAATTAACAATGCAGGAATCAAAAATGAAAAAGTGCTACTAATATACAATCAGACTGATCATGTGAACATCCTATCAACGTTACACTCACTTATGAAACAATTTTTCCATCTCAATTTGCTAAAACGGCCGAGCGCTTGCACCACCTTAATCATCTTTTCCGTTCTGCACAATTCCTTTTGTTGTGACAGGTTCTCAGCAACCTGCAAAGGATTCAATCTGCATCCGTGAAGTGGGAGGGGGGGGGGGGGGGGGTAGTTACCTAACAATACAGGGTAACTAATGACCAATTACACCACGTGCGTTGGAATTTAATCCCCCCCTTGTTATCCTCAAGGGGGGTGGCTTTAACAGGGCATTGATTTTACGTCCCTTTCGCACCATTAGAAGGTAGTTCGTGACTGGAATGGACTCGGAGGTAAACTGAGGATATCTTCGGAATACAATACAGTATAAATTCACACTATCATTCTCAGAAAATATTTATTTGTCTCTGTATGAAACCCATTATCATAGTTATGGAAGATGATATAAAATATAAATTCAATTTTTTCATATCAACAGTGAATAAAACTTTGATAGAGCATTTAAAGGTTTGTCGTAAAAATACTAATATTTTAGAAAAGAGTTTACCAGAAAAAACACTCCGTGTAAAAATACCAGCC